>LR812532.1:62004657-62025833 GCA_903798195.1 Danio kyathit | reverse complement strand
TGTGATAATAGTATATGCAATATTTGCCATATTACAAATTATGTATTTTATTTGCAAAGTTATATTCAGGATGAACAAGCTCTGAATGCACGTTAGATTACAAAGAGCAATTATGTAAATAAAGATATTTCAGGAATAATAAGTCAAAATTCAGCGAGTTTTTCATTAAAAAAAGCAAAACAATCTGACAAATAAGCTCAGCAAAAATAATCTCATGTCAAAGCAAAACAAGATTATTTTGCTTATCCCATTGGCAGATTATTTTGCTTGTTTTAATGAAAAACGTATTTAATGTTGACTTAGTGTTTCTGAAAGCAATACAATATTTAAAAAAATGCCATAAAATGGTTTATGATTTAAGAATTCTTAGATATTTGGGCTAGAAACAAGACAAAAACTATAAGTAAGAAATTCAGATGTATTTTTGTTTTATTTATTTATTTCTTTTGTATACAGGCGGCCCTGAGATTTATTCCACATCTTATGAAAATCACCATAATATATGCGCTTTTATCAGACGGCGGGTTGTTTTGTGTCCTGGACTATACACAAAAGATTGAAAAATCGTTGTGATAATAGTATATGCAATATTTGCCATATTACACATTATTTATTTTAATTGCTAAGTTATATTCAGGATGAACAAGCTCTAAATATAACATTTAAACATTAGATTACAAAGAGCAATTATGTAAATAAGTAAATAAAGACGTTTTAGAAATAACAAGTCAAAATGAAAGCAAGTTTTTCATTAAGTGAAGTTTAGTTATAAACTAATTTCGAGAGGATCACGTGATTATGATTGAACACGGCTGGTTACGCATTAACCACACATGACTATCCAATCAGACGATCCCTAACCCACTATAAAGAGCCAGGGTTTCTTACTACAGTCATCTTCGATTTAAAGAACCCCCCCCCCACCCCACCCTCCTTCCACCCCTACTCCTCCTCCTTCCTAGATGGGTGACACGGTGGCCCAGTGCTTAGCGCTGTTGCCTCACAGCAAGAATGTCTATGGTTCTAGGCTTTACCAAACCAGCAGGCATTTCTGTGTGAAGTTTACACGTTCTCCCCGTGCTCACGTGGGTTTCCCCCGGGTTCTCCGGTTTCCTCCCACCGATTAAAAAACATGCAACCTAAGTTATTGTCTAAATCAACACTATAGACTTGCTCCCTACCAAGTATCTATCTCGTTAAAGAGAATTACTATCTGCTCTTCAACCTCTACGACAGGGGAGTTCTCGAGATCTACCTCAAAGCTCCCCTCTCGCCCTGCAAACGGGAGGGAGCCCAGGGCTCAAGGACCTTTTTGAGCTCAGGGCTCTCTCCCGGGACAGCATGCCAAAACTTGCTTTATAATCAATCATCAGCTAAGTGTGAACTCTTGAAAGCAAGCAAAGCAATCTGCCAATAAGCTAAGCAAAACTAATCTCATGTCAAAGCAAAAGCAAGATTTTTTTTAGATCATCACATCACATTTTGACATTAAATCAAAAACTGACTTAATTTTGACTTTAGAAAATGCTATAAAATGCTTCATAATTAAGGAATTGTTAGATATTTGCACTAGAAATAAGACAAAAACTCAAAGTAAGAAAATCTTTAGTAGATGCAAATGTTTGTTTTTTTTGTATACGGGCCCAGAGATTTATTTCACCTCTTAAGAAAATCACCGTAATATATCCTTATCCCACTGACCCATTATTTACCTTGTTTTAAAGAAAAACTTAATTTTGACTTATTATTTCTTAAAACAAGACGATATGTTATAGTTATCTAGAAAATGCTTCATGATTTAAAAATTCTTCGATATTTGGGATAGAAACAAGACAAAATCTAAGTAAGAAATCAGATGCATGTTTTTTTTTTTTTTTTTTTTTTTGTATACAGGCCGAGAGATTTAATTCACCTCTTAAGAAAATCATCATAATACATCCTCTTTTGAGCAGACGGCAGGTCGTCTGCACTAACGCTCACACAATTAGCTGTCCTGTTTGAAGGATCTGGACAATAGCGATGTCCGCGAGCTCCATCAGACGCAGTGACATGTGAGAAAAGCTGCTGACACACTTATGGCTGCAGGATCCGGCTGTCGGAGCCCATCACTGTCTGCACTGCACTAATGGCATCTCCTAATAGTGTGGGGTGGAACAAAGGGCGGATTTACAGGCCAGATCACAAAGATCCTCTATTGGAACATCCGCTTTTGTTTGTGCTCAATCACTGAGGTGTGGTTTCAGACATGGAGACGGGATTGCGGCGGAGAGATCAACCCCTGCTTTTTCTGAGGCGGTTCGCACACCAGCTGAACATCTGATGTAGGGGTTGAAATCTTCAGACTTCAGGATCCAATTCTGATTCTAGGAGTCATGATTTGATTGCAAAAATTATTCTTTACTAGGACCTCGCGATATATCAAAATAGTTTATGCTATGTCCATACGGCAGTGAAGTGGGATTGAATTAAATTAATTGTATGTATCAACCATTTGTGTGCTGCATATTGCATAGGTTGTTTATCCGAATCTGGCCAATCAGATGAGGCCTTTACTATCTTTAGCCCTGCCTCTTTTGTAGATGCTGTTCCCTAACCTAGAGCTGAAAATAAACACTAATATTGGGAGACGAGAGGGGATAATCCCAACAACCAAAAGCAATCACAATTTCTGCCAAGGTTTTCAGTAATTTTAAAGTCTAAATGTTTGCACTTTGACACAGTTTTTTTATTCAGTTAGCTCAGAAAAATGTATATATATATATATATATATATATATATATATATTAAAAACGATTGTAAACACAATTAAATATTGCATAAGCTATGATTGATTGATTTGTTAATTGGTTCATTCATTAGTTTGGTGTTTGGTTGATTCATTGGTTAGTCGATTTGTTGGTTGGTTGGTTGATTCCTTAGTTGGTTGGTTGATTGATTTGGTTGGTTGATTGGTTCGTTGGTTGATTTGTTGGTTGATTCGTTGGTTGGTTGTTTGATTCATTGTTTGATTCATTGGTGGTTGTTGTTTTTTTGTTGTTGGTTGGTTGATTCATTGGTTGTTTGGATGATTCGTTGGTTGATTTGATTTGGTTGTCAGTTGGTTGGTTGAATGGTTGGTTGGTGGATTTGTTGGTTAATTTGTTGGTTGGTCGGTTGATTCATTGGTTGATTGATTCGTTGGTTGTTGTTGTTTTTTTTGTTGTTGTTTGTTGATTCGTTGGTTGTGTGGATGATTCATTGATTGGTTGAGTAATCTGTTGGTTAATTGATTTGACTGTCAGTTGGTTGGTTGGTTGGGTAATTGGTTGGTTGGCTGATTTGTTGGTTGATTCATTGATTGATTCCTTGCTTGGTTGATTCATAGATTGATTCATTGGTTGTTGTTTTTTGTTGGTTGGTAGACTCGTTTGTTGTTTGGATGATTCGTTGGTTGGTTGATTCGTTTGTTGTTTGGATGATTCGTTGGTTGATTCGTTGATTGTTGTTTTTTGTTAGTTGATTGATTCGTTTGCTGTTTGATTGATTTGTTGCTTGATTCGTTGATTGTTGTTTTTTGTTGGTTGATTTGTTTGTTGTTTGGATGATTCATTGGTTGATTGATTCATTGGTTGGTTGATTTGTTGGTTGTTTTTTATTTGTTGGTTGGTTGATTTGTTTGTCGTTTGGATGATTCGTTGGTTGGTTGATTGGTTGATTGTTGTTTTTTGTTGGTTTGATTCGTTTGCTGTTTGGATGATTTGTTGGTTGGTTGATTGATTTTGTTGTTGGTTGTTTGGTTGGTTGAATGATTGATTGGTTTATTAGTTGATTAGTTGATTGTTGGTTGATTGATTCGTTTGCTGTTTGGATAATTCATTGGTTGGCTGATTTGTTAGTTGTTGTTTTTATGTTGGTAGGTTAATTTTTGTCGTTTGGTTGATTCATTGGTTGGTTGATTCGTTGGTTGTTGTTTTTTGTTGGTTGATTGATTCGTTTGCTGTTTGGATAATTTGTTGGTTGGTTGAATGATTGATTAGTTTATTAGTTGATTAGTTGATTGTTTGTTGTTTGGATGATTCATTGGTTGGTTGATTTGTTGGTTGTTTTTTGTTGGTTGGTTGATTTGTTTGTTGATTGGATGATTCGTTGGTTGGTTGGTTGATTTGTTGGTTGTTTTTTGTTGGTTGGTTGATTTGTTTGTTGTTTGGATGATTCGTTGGTTGGTTGGTTGATTTGTTGATCGTTGGTTTTTGTTGGTTTGATTAGTTTGCTGTTTGGATGATTCGTTGGTTGGTTGATTCGTTGGTTGTTGTTTTTTGTTGGTTGATTGATTAGTTTGCTGTTTGGATGATTCGTTGGTTGGTTGATTCGTTTGTTGTTTGGATGATTCATTAGTTGGTTGATTCGATTGTTGTTTGGATGATTCGTTGGTTGGTTGGTTGATTCGTTGATTGTTGTTTTTTGTTGGTTGATTGATTTTGTTGTTGGTTGTTTGGTTGTTTGAATGATTGATTGGTTTATTAGTTGATTTGTTGGCTGATTGGTTGGTTGCTTGGTTCGTTGATTCATTGATTGATTTGTTTGTTGGTTGGTTGATTCATTGATTAATTTGTTGGTTGGTTGATTCATTCATGGATTCATTGGTTGGTTGATTCCTTGGTTGTTTTTTTGTTGGTTGATTGATTTGTTGCTTGCTTGGTTGATTCGTTGGTTTATTGATTTGGTTGTCAGTTGTATGGTTGGTTGATTGGTTGATTTGTTTGTTGATTGGTTGGTTGATTTATTGAAAGATTTATTGGTTTGTTGAATGATTGATTAATTAATTGATTCAATGGTTGGTTGGTTTGTTTGTTTGTTGGTTGGTTGGTTGGTTGATTCATTGGTTGTTTGATTGATTCATTGATTGACTCAATGGTTGTTGTTGTTTTTTGTTGTTGATTGGTTGATTCATTGGTTGTTTGGATAATTCATGGGTTGGTTGATTTGATTTGGTTGTCGGTTGTTTGGTGGGTTGAAGGCTTGGTTTGTTGGTTGGTTGATTTGTTGGTTGATTGATTGATTCGTTGGTTGGTTTTTTGTTGTTAGTTGGTTGATTCGTTGGTTGTTTGGATGATTCATTGGTTGGTTGATTCATTGGTTGGTTAATTGATTTGGCTGTCGGTTGATTCATTGGTTGGTTAATTGATTTGGCTGTCGGTTGTTTGTTTGGTTGGTTGCTTGATTTGTTGGTTAATTGGTTGGTTGGCTGATTTGTTGGTTTATTCGTTGGTTGGTTTGTTGGTTGATTCATTGATTGATTCCTTGGTTGGTTGATTCATTGATTGATTCCTTGGTTGGTTGATTCATTGGTTGTTGTTTTTTGTTGGTTGGTTGATTTGTTTGTTGTTTGGATGAATCAATGGTTGGTTGATTGATTTGGTTCTTGGTTGTTTGGTTTGTTGAATGATTGATTGGTTCGTTAGTTGATTTGTTGGTTGATTGGTTGGTTGATTTGTTGGTTGTTTGGTTGATTCATTGATTGATTTGTTGGTTGGTTGAGTCATTGATTGTTTCATTGGTTGGTTGATTCCTTGGTTGTTGTTTTTTTTTTTTTTTGGTTGATTGATTTGTTGGTTGTTTGGTTGATTCGTTGGTTGATTGATTTGTTTGTCAGTTGTTTGGTTGGTTGAATGGTTGTTTGGTTGGTTGATTTATTGGTTGATTCATTGATTTGTTGATTGGTTGATCCATTGATTGATTCAATGGTTCGTTGATTCAATGTTGGTTGGTTGGTTGTTTGGTTGATTCATTGGTTGGATGAGTCATTAGTTGGTTAATTTGTCGTTTGGTTGCATTCATTGATTCATTCCATTTTGATATTTTCACATGCATATTTTTGCATTTAAATATATTGACAATTATTTCAATCAAGTCTGTGAGAGTGCGAGTTTGCATGTCATTTCAAGTGTGCTTGTGTGCGTGTGTGTGTGTGTATGTGTATGTGTGTGTGTGTGTGTGTGTGTGTGTGTGTACAAGTTTTTATTAATGTATTAGTATGTTCTGAATATTTCAAGAATTGTCAGATAAAAATGTATTAACAGTCATTGGGAGCCAGTCTGTGAGAGGGCGAGCTGCACTGCCACTGACATTGATATATTGCATGTCATGAATTAATTGAATAATGAGACATTAAACATTCATTGACGATTGAATTTCAGAGCCGGTCTCACACAGTGAAGGTTTAATGCCTGTGTAGTGGACAATCATGACGCCTGCTCTCCACTCTTTTAATGATGCTCTTTATGTTGATCCACAGTAGTGTCACACTCACTGCTAATTGGATGAAAAGATGAGCTCATTTGCTCAACATGTTGCTGTTCTTGCACATTAATAGATCAGTGTATTAGTCTGGTACAGCTGGGATAATGAATGGTAATGGCTGGGTAAATGGTGTGTGTGTGTTTGTCTATGTGTGCTCCATTACATTCCAGTACATGTTTATATCACATGTTCTCATCTGATGCTGTTGACTCATGTTTCTATTATAAGAGCATGTGGTTGCTCATCTCCCTTTTTATTGTTAGGTTTTCTGAAAGATGTGACGTTGCATTACGGTATTCAGCACTTAATATAGTAACACTTTAGTTTAAGTAACAATTCACATCATTTACTACCAGTTAATACATGCTTCTTATTAAGATATGAACTGTTTATTAGCACTTATACCCCCGGTTTCACAAACAAGGTTTAAGGCTAGTCAAGATTAAATTGCATGTTTGAGCTGTCTCAACTCAAAATAACTTGCAGTGAGATATCTTAAAATACGTCAGTGTCATTTTTTTCGTCTCCAGGTGCATGCTAGTAATATATTTTTCTAAGGCCATTTTATAAATGTGGCTTAAATAGCCTAATTTATCTAAGGCCTAGTCCTGGCTTAATCTAAGCGCTGTTTGTGAAACTGGGCCATAAAGTTTGATCTTATTATACATCCTTAATCCTACCCAATACTTAAACCCAAATATACTTTACTAACTATTAATTAGCAGCTAATTAGTAGATTATTGAACTAAAAGTCCTAGTTTTTGGTTTGTTAATAGCGTAAAGTTTAGATAAGAATAAAGTGGGAGCGAATTATTATTATTATTATTATTATTATTATTATTATTATTATTATTATTATTATTATTATGATCGACCTCTTGAGATCCCACAATGTATCACATAAAAAGGAAAGAAAATCACAGCAACAAATAACAAAAATGCCAACATTAAATGAAGAAAAAAATTAATTATGCATGAGACAAAAGGGTTTTTTAAAACATTAAACGTGTTCATTTATTTTCACATATATTAGAAAGTGCATGTTTTTTTGCCAAGCAAGAAATGATGAATCAAAAATAATAATGACTCATACAGTACATTTTTAGCCTGATTTAAGTTACAGAAGACAGCATCTGACATGTAATTGAGTGTAACAGTAGTTTCTATTGTTGAAATATATATGTGAAAAACATATTTAGAACAAGAATAATTTGCTAACATGTTAAAAGACTATTCAGGAATCACAGTTTGGTCCTAAATTACTCATTATTTGTTGACTGATGTCATGCATTACTTTATACTTCACCCTTTAACACACATAGATTTTAAAGGTAATTAAATTTAGCATGATGTTAATTCTTCTGTTTATTATTTTATATTTTCCCCCAATTTCTGTTTAACTGAGATACTATTTTGTTCAACACATTTCTGATCATAATAGTTTTAATAACTCATTTCTAATAACTGATTTCTTTTATCTTCGCCATGATGACAGCACATAAAATTTGACTAGATACTTTCCAGATACTAGTATTCAGCTTAAAGTGACATTTAAAGGCTTAATTAGGTTAAAGTTAGGGTAATTAGGCAATTGTCATTGTATAACAGTGGTTTGTTGTGGAGACAATCCAAAACTAATATTGCTTAAAGAGGCTAATAATATTGACCTTAAAATGGTTTAAAACAATTAAAAACTGCTTTTATTCTAGCTGAAATAGAACAAATAAGACTTTCCTTCAGAAGAAAAAATATTATAGGAAATACTATGAAAAATTATTTGCTCTATTAAATATCACTTTGTATTTGAAAAAGAAAACTGTATATATATTTCACGGAAGAGTGAATAATTTTGCCCTCAGATGTATATATATTATTATGAGTAGTATTAGTGAATATTACTTGAGAAATATAAAAAAATTAAAAATAAATATTGCACAGGAGGGCGACTAATTTTAAATTCAACTAATTAAATTAAAACATAACTACATACATAATTAAAATATTACACTAGACTGCTTGCATTTATTTCTATGAACATGAAATCACTTTATAAATTTAATTTGATGTGGACAGTAAAAAGGGACATCCCATCATTGACCTATAAATATACAGCGGGGAAATTAAGTATTGAGCACATCACCATTTTTCTCAGAAAACATATTTCTAAAGGACTTGAAATGTTCTCCAGATGTTTGTAACAACTAAATAAATCCATATGTGCAAATAAAACAAAACTAATTAGTTTACAAATTAAGTTATGCGTAATAAAATGAAATGACACAGAAAAAAGTATCGAACACATGAAAAAAGGGAGGTGTAGTTCAGCAGTGAAAGTCCAGACAGCAGCTGAAATCTCTCAATAGTTCTTCAGCAACCCTCTGCCCTTTCTCAGTGTAAATGAATATCAGCTGCTTCAGTCCAACATGTACATTGGCAGGATGATGAAGATGAAATCAGTGTGGACATTTCAGCAAGACAATGATCCAAAACACAGCCAAGGAAACTCTTGAAGGCTTTCAGAGAAAGAAAATCAAGCTGGAGAATGGCCCAGCCAATCACCTGAGCTGAATCCAATAGAGAATACAAACTAAAGCTCAGATTTGATAGACAAGACTCACAGAACCATCAAGATTTTGAGAATGTTGAAGTCTGTGAGAAACTCACACCTGAGCAATGCATGTGACTTCATTCTCCATACGAGAGCCGTCTTTAAGCTGCATCACCAAAAAAAGGCTTTTATATAAAGTATTAAATACATTTCGGTAGTTCAGGACTTTCTCCCTCTGTCATTCCAATCTTATTACACAATTAGTTTGTTTTGTTTTATGTTTATGTTTGTATTGTTTGGGTTTTTACCAGAATCTGCTTCAATTCCATGTCAACAGCTCCTTCAGAAATATTATTCCCAGGAAAAAAAACATGACGTCTTCAATACTTCTCTTCCCCGCTGTATGCAAATTAAAATGTTTCACAATAGGTATTTCTATATAACTGACTAGATACAAAACAAGAAAAGCAATAAATAAATCAAAAAGTCTTAGCGAAAAGAAGTCAGTAAATCATTCATCATATTTTATCCGCCTCTGTTTTTCAGGGCGATTGGATAAAACCCAGAGAAACGGCGTAACGCTTGCTGCTAATTGGCTCTCGAATAATGAATGCGTGAAAAAAGAAGTCTCACAAAAGTAATGAATCAACTTGTCTCATTTGTTTCCGTCTCTCTGCTCCGCATGGCGACGAGAGCTCTGAATATCATCACATTAATGCAGGTTTGTAAATGAGTTATAAACGAACCCATTTGCATTATCCGCTCGTCATTTGATTCCAGTTTCTGAAAACGTCTGTAATCTCCATTTATGCATTAATAGCCTGATGTGATGGAGGACTTCAGCGTTTCACTCAATGCATTAGTTCATTTAACAGTAAAAAAAATAACACTTTAAAGTGCCAATTCACACTGTTAACTAATTTATTACCCTTTTATTATTAAGATAATAACTGTTTATTTAAATAGAATGATTTAATTCCTCATTATAACACTTATCCAATACACTGTAAACAAATAAATGACAGAAAGACACGCCAACAAATGTTCTTTAAGTTACTTTAACTTAATTTAAAAAGTTATTTAGGTTTCAACATTTATGTTTTGTTTTGTTGCTATTCAAAGAAGGTCACTGGTACGAGTCCCAGCTGGGTCAGTTGTCATTTCTATGTGGAGTTTGCATGTTCTCCCCATGTTAGTGTGGGTTTCCTCCGGGTGCTCCGGTTTCCCCCACAATAGGGCTGAGCAATTTGGCCTAAAATCAAAATCTCGATTAATTGAACATTTTAACGCGATTACGATTAATGAACGATTATATTATTTATTTGTTTTATTTTTTTGCCCTCATAGTTCACTGACAAGTTTTGTACAGTAAATATACTCACAAATTACAAGTGAGAGATTTCTGAATGAAGGGTGCATTACTTGATTTTAAAATATTTGAAGGAAACACACACTATCTACTCTCTGTGAATATTTATTAAACATCAACGTCGAACAACTGAAATTAAAACACACATTGCCTAAAACTTAAAATAACCATAAAAAATAAATAAGTTGCACTTTTGGAAACAAAATAAATTATTGTCAGTGGGAAACTGAGGAAGGCATTGTGCCGAAATGTTTGTATTGACAAGATTAACCCACCAAAATTTTTATTTTTATTCTTTTAAACCATGAGCACGCAGGGCAAACTTCCTCTAAACACTGATTTTAATGCATAATTTTATTTATTTATTTATTTATTTATTTATTTATTTATTTATTTATTTATTTATTTATTTATTTATGTTAACATTTTTATGCATGTTATGTATGTTATATTGATATTTGTAGCCTAAATGTGTAGCATTGGCTGTTTTAAACTGTAGCATGTTTTTATCATGGTCTCCAATAAATAAACCTACTACTACTAATAATATATATACATCTGAGGGCAAAATTATTCACACTTCCGTGAAATCTATATATACAGTTTTCTTTTTCAAATACAAAGTGATATTTAATAGAGCAAAGAATTTTTCATAGTATTTCCTATAATATTTTTTCTTCTGGAGAAAGTCTTATTTGTTTTATTTCAGCTAGAATAAAAGCAGCTTTTAATTGTTTTAAACCATTTTGAGGTCAATATTATTAGCCCCCTTAAGCTATATTAGTTTTGGATTGTCTCCACAACAAACCACTGTTATACAATGACAATTGCCTAATTACCCTAACTTTACCCTAATTAAGCCTTTAAATGTCACTTTAAGCTGAAGACTAGTGTCTTGATAAATATCTAGTCAAATATTATGTGCTGTCATCATGACAAAGATATTTAAATATTTTAAATAATTCAAGTTTAACAGAATGACTATTAATTCTGACTTCAACTGCATATATTATTTTATTTAAAGCTATTAGTATTATTTTATTTTTCACAAAGGAAGAGGTAATTGTGATTCAGTGGTTCAAAAAGCACTATAAAAGAAGAATATACTGTACAAGGTTTTCATTTGTGACGTATTTCATATGCTAATGTATGTGAACTGCTGGCATCAGGCATCTTCAAAAAGGCCTTTGTTCCTATAGGAGGGAAAAATACATTATACAAGATATGGCTTTGAAATAACAAGAGCATGAGTAAATAATGCTGAGAAAGAGACATTTTTAGAGACAATTAATGCTTGTCCCTTTTAAATAGCTTTAAAGATTTCAGTCACTAAACTCTCAGTATGCATGCAAAAAATAAATAAATAAAAAATGAAACGTATGGATTTGATCCTCCTCAACTCCTGACCGTGACTGCTGGCAGCTCTTTAGTCATGAAAGTACATATTAGGATGATAGACAATATTTGTACCTATCAACATCAAAGGCGCGTGCGGATGTTATTAATCTCATAAAAGCCCGATGTCAGCCGATTTAATATTAGAAATGTGCTCTCAGTTCTCATAACCGACTTCCCCTGTAAGCAGATGCAAAGATTATTCACGTATGCTGAATTAATGCGCTGCCGCTTTTACAGTTTGCGCTGAAGCTTTTGCATCATTTCATTTGAGCAATTCTTAGATTTTTCAGGGGATAAATATAGTAAACAAAAAATTAAGTCACACTTTACAATGAGCTTTGATTAGTTATGATTACAGTAGTTAATGTATTTACTAACATGAACTAATGATGAACAATACTTGTAGCATTTAATAATCATAGTTCAACATTTACTAATGCATTGTTAATGTAAACTCATTTTTATTTATTTATTTTGCGAACAAGATTGTTTTTCATTTGATAGCTTAATAAATAAATAAATAAAATATTGTTTAAGTTTACTTATATATATATATATATATATATATATATATATATATATATATATATATATATATATATATATATATATATATATATATATTATTTTTATTATTATTATTATTTTTATCTATTTGAGATAATCCAGTATTAAAGGCCTTTTTCTGTACTAATGCATTGTTAAAATCTAAACCCGTGCTTGTTAACATTAGTTAATGCAGTGAAATATATATTCTACATTTTTGTAAACCCATTATACATAGGATATGGCTTTGAAATAACATGAGCATGAGTAAATAATGCTGAGAAAGGGACATTTCTTATTTGTAATGCTTGTCCTTTTTAAAAAGCTTTAAAGATTTCAGTTTTTAAACGCTCAGTATGCATGCAAAAAATAAATAAATAAACATGAAACTTATGGATTTGATCCTCCTCAACTCCTGACATATAAATAAATACAGTAATAAATATATTGTTTATAGTTTATGTCAGTAAATACATTATTGTACCAACAGTTTTTGAGTTGATGACAGCTGATTATTCTTAGTAATTTAGGAAACTTTTAATTTTTTTTAAGAGAGCACATTTTTATTGAAAAAGCAAAACTGAAATCTTAAGGATTTTGCCCAAAAGGTTTTCTAAAATCTTTGATGGTCTTGGAGGACTTTTTTAGGCAAAATCATTTATTTATTTATTTATTTTTTCCTAAATTACCAAAAATAATCAGCTGTGATCTGCGCAAAAAAAGAAGTAATTATTAATACATTATGTACAAATGTAAAATATGTATGTTACCGGCAATGTGTGAAATCCCAGTATTGTATAGAATGTCTAAGAAATGTATCGAATGCATTTTGGCAAAGTATGAAATATTAGTTTTTTGTAAAGATTTTGCATACTTTTCCTAGGCATTCTATACAATTCCAAGGCGTTATATAGAATGAAAAGTGTCATTTAGGCAAAGTGTCAGAAGAGCACAACAAAAGCCTTTATTGATTGTTATGTATTTTAAAGTAAGGAATACGAAATAAAGCCTATGAAAAAGAATGACAGCAGAACTGAGACTGAAGTATTTGTTACAGTAGGTAAGACTGGAATAGCTCTTAAAATTGTACTTCATTTTCTTCTTTCACACAAAAACACCATATTTTGGCATTTTGGTCTTGCACATTCATATTTCACGAATTAGTGAAGAACCTCGGCCGGATAATTTACACTGATGTCGTGAGAAGAATTATGGCAACATTATGGCATACCGGCAATACACTGTCTTATAATAACGTTCAACACTCACGTGCTTCTAGCGCCATCATCAAACAACGACTCAAGCGACACCACCAACATCAGTGGCGGGAAAAATGGCAAAAATCTTTAAACTATTTATTTATTTATTTATTTATTTATTTATTTAACAAACAAAAAATAATCTTGTTTGCAAAATAAATAAATAACTAAATAAATACAAATTATGTAGAATGCCTAGGCAATGTATAAAGTAGCAGTCATTTCATTCTTTGACATTCGTTTCTTAGGCATTCTATACATTTCCTAGGCATTCTATAGAATGTCGGATTTCACACATTGCTACATTTCTAATATTTTTAAAATATGTGTTGCTAAATATGTACATATGCTAAATATACACTACCGGTCAAATGTTTGGGGTCAGTGGGATTTTTAAATGTTTTAAAATAAGCTTCTCCTGCTCACCAAAGCTGCATTTATTTAATTAAAAATACAGTTCACATGGTAAAATTGTGAAATGTTATTGCACTATTAAAAGAACTGTTCAAAAGTAGTTTTTAAATTAATTTAATAATTTTATTCCTGTGATTTATAAGATGAAATTTCAGCTTCATTACTCCAGTCTTCAGAGTCACATGATCCTTCAGAAATTACTCTAATACTTATTATTATTATTATTATTATTATTATTATTATTATTATTATTATTATTATTATTCATTCATTCATTCATTTTCTTGTCGGCTTTGTCCCTTGCGGGGTCGCCACAGTGGAATGAACCACCAACTTATCCAGCATGATTTTACGCAGCGGATGCCCTTCCAGCCACAACCCATCTCTGGGAATTTCCACACACACTCATACACTCATACACTACGGACAATTTAGCCTACCCAATTCACCTGTACTGCATGTCTTTGGACTGTGGGGGAAACCGGAGCACCCGGAGGAAACCCACGCGGATGCAGGGAGAACATGCAAACTCCACACAGAAACGCCAACTGACCCAGCCCAGCCGAGGTTCGAACCTGCGACCCAGCGACGTTCTTGCTGTGAGGCAACAGCACTACGTACTGCGCCACTGCGTTGCCCTATTATTATTATTATTATTATTATTATTATTATTATTATTATTATTATTATTATTATTATTTTTATTATTATTATTAATATTAATGGTAATAGTAATAAAAGCACTAATGATTGGAGTAATAATTTAATTTGAAGCTACATACAATAAGTAATAAATAAATATTTAATAAATAAGTATTTAACATTTTTTTTTATTTAATAAATGCGGTCTTGATAACCAAAATAATAATAAAATTATTAATATAAAAAACTGACCCCAAACTTTTGACCAGTAGTGAATACATATCTAAAATAGACCAAATAAATATTTTTAAACAATATTTTATTTATTTATTGATGCTGTTATTTCTTTGCGATAATCCAATATTCTCCTATATATATATATATATATATATATATATATATATATATATTTATTTTTATTTATTTTTTTTTTATGTTGGGCAGTACATTTACTGTACATGTTGCGAAAAAACACACAGTTTATTGAAATTACTAAAACTTTTTTTCACATTACCTTCATGTATGTGAAAATATATATGAATTCCAAAGTGATTTGCATCTGTCATATTTCTCCACAAGTAAATAGAGAAGATTAATTACAGTACAGTAGTGTAGAGTACAGTATATCCAGAGTGCATCATCATCATCTGGTCAGTAAACGGAGACTGTGATGTGTGGATGTAAGATGATAAATCCACACCTAAACCGTCCCGCAGAACAGAGGCGACACTTTCTGTCACAGTGAATGGGATCTGATGTGACAGGAGTGGCAAAAGCTATGAGCGTAAAACCTCTGAAAAAAGTGCTCGCAATGCAGAGCTTACGTGACAATCTCAACACTCATCTAAATGACAGATCCCGTGTCTGCAACAAACACACTTTCCTTCCATGCACATGCATTCACACAACCTGCTTTATGTTTCTGCAGTTCTGGGATTAAAGAAGATATGGAGCTGTGCAGAAGTCTGGAATTGGACTTTCTTATCTGGAGCGCTCATGTTGGACTCGCTCTGCTCTTTAGCTATGAAATGATGCAAAAGCTTCAGCGCAAACTGTAAAAGCGGCAGCGCATTAATTCAGGATACGTGAATAATCTTTGCATCTGCTTACAGGGGAAGTCGGTTATGAGAACTGAGAGCGCGTTTGTAATATTAAAGCAAGCTGCTGACTTCAGGGTTTTTGTGAGATTGATAACAATACTCAATGTAAAAACATGATTTCTGAAAACGACAAAAAAAATGTTCAGCTTTTGTAATTTCCATAAATTTTGTTTAGTTTTTTGTAAACATCTGGGGTGGCGTGGTGGCTCAGTGGTTAGCATTGTGGCCTCACAGGTTGCTGGTTCGAGTCCCGGCTGGATCAGTTGGGGTTTCTGTGTGGTGTTTGCAAGTTTCCCGGTGTTGGCTTGGGTTTCATTCATTCATTCATTCATTCATTCATTCATTCATTCATTCATTCATTTAGTTTGCTAATTACCATCTACTTTTAAAAACAACACCAAATGGCAATCCAATAAACCTGTGGTTAATGATTTTAAAGTATTGATCTGACAAAATTCATTCATTCATTCATTCATTCAATTATTTATTAATTTAGCTTGCTAATTACAATCTACTTTTAAAAACAACACCAAATAGCAATCCAATAAAACTGTGGTTAATGATTTTAAAGTGTTGATCTGATTAAATTCATTAATTCATTCATTCATTCACTCATTTATTCATTCATTCATTCATTCATTTAGTTTGCTAACTACCATCTACTTTTAAAAACAACATCAAATAGCAATCCAATAAACCTGTGGTTAATGATTTTAAAGTATTGATCTGACAAAATGCATTCATTCATTCATTCATTTATTCATTCATTCATTCATTCACTCATTCATTTATCTTGCTAACTACCATCTACTTTTAAAAACAACACCAAATAGCAGTCCAATAAACCTGTGGTTAATGATTTTAGTGTTGATCTAACTTCATTCATTCATTCATTCAGCTTGCTAATTACCATCTACTTTTAAAAACAACACCAAATGGCAATCCAATAAACCTGTGGCTAATAATTTTAAAGTGTTGATCTGACTACGTTCATTCATTCATTCATTCATTCATTCATTCATTCATTCATTCATTCATTCATTCATTCACTCATTCATTTAGCTTGCTAACTACAATCTACTTTTAAAAACAACACCAAATAGCAATCCAATAAACCTATGGTTAATGATTTTAAAGTGTTGGCCTGACTAAATTCATTCATTTATTCATTCATTCATTCATTCATTCATTCATTCATTCATTCACTCATTCATTTATCTTGCTAACTACCATCTACTTTTAAAAACAACACCAAATAGCAGTCCAATAAACCTGTGGTTAATGATTTTAGTGTTGATCTAACTTCATTCATTCATTCATTCAGCTTGCTAATTACCATCTACTTTTAAAAACAACACCAAATAGCAATCCTATAAACCTGTGGTTATTGATTTTAAAGTGTTGATCTGACTACATTCATTCATTCATTCATTCATTCATTCATTCATTCATTCACTCATTTAACTTGCTAGCTACCATCTACTTCTAAAAACAACACCAAATAACAATCCAATGAACCTGTGGTTAATGTTGTACCATGTTGGTCTGACTATGTGGTTTGTGGCCAGAATCACCTACATGTTGCACCAGTGTGTGTTTGCTTTAGTCAAAGGTCTGGCTCTATGAGACCATACGCATGCCAGCTCATCCCAATCCCACTGCTTTATGTTTAATATCCGCATAATCTCCTCAATAGCTGGAACGTATCGTGTTATTTCAGCCCAGTGTGGTCCTGCTGCGCTGCTGTTTCTTCCAATTCCACATTTGCATTGTTTATGAACACACTGTAAAGGGAATTGTGCTGTTGGTGCTTTTGGTTTTGTATTCCCAGTTGCAACTTCTGGTTTTGTATTGTATGAATTTGTTTGACATGGTAAAATTGTTTAATATGAAGCAAACAAGAGTAATAAGCAAATTTATTATTGAGCTGTGGAACATTGGAGATTCCCAGCTGAGAATGTTTGGTTGCCAGAACGTTCTGCAAATGTTTCTTTTTGGTTACCAAAATGTTCTCCAAATAGACATGTGGTCAGGGGTGGATTTAGTTATTTGGGGCGCCCTAAGAGAATCCAGCCAAGGGGCCCAACAGTCCTAATATGCGTCTTTGTATTTAAAAAAAAAAAAAATTATTGAAATTTTTTATTTATTTATTTATTTATTTATTTATTTATTTATTTATTTGTTTGTTTGTTTGTTTGTTTGTTTATTTGTTTGTTTGTTTGTTTGTTTGTTCTACTCATAATATTCATTCATTCATTCATTTTCTTGTCGGCTTTGTCCCTTGCGGGGTCGCCACAGTGGAATGAACCACCAACTTATCCAGCACTATTTTACGCAGCGGATGCCCTTCCAGCCGCAACCCATCTCTGGGAGTTTCCACACACACATTCACACTCATACACTATGGACAATTTAGCTCACCCAATTCACCTGTACTGCATGTCTTTGGACTGTGGGGGAAACCGGAGCACCCGGAGGAAACCCACGCGAACGCAGGGAGAACATGCAAACTCCACACAGAAACGCCAACTGACCCAGCCCAGCCGAGGTTCGAACCTACGACCCAGCGACGTTCTTGCTGTGAGGCAACAGCACTACCTACTGCGCCACTGCGTTGCCCTACTCATAATATATCACTCAATAATAATAATAATAACTATAATAATAATGGGGGGCGACACGGTGGTGCAGTAGGTAGTGCTGTCGCCTCACAGCAAGAAGGTCGCTGGTTCAAGCCTCGGCTGGGTCAGTTGGCGTTTCTGTGTGCATGTTCTCTTCGTGTTGGTGTGCGTTTCCTCCGGATGCTCCAGTTTCCACCACAGTCCAAACACATGCGCTATAGGGGAATTGATGAACTAAATTGGCCGTAGTGTATGAGTGTGAATGTGAGAGTGTATGGGTGTTTCCCAGTCCTGGGTTGCAGCTGGAAGGGCATCCTCTGTATAAAACATATGCTGGATAAGTTTGCGGTTCGTTCCGCTGTGGCGACCCCTAAGGAATGAAGGGATCAGGGGCGTAGCAACCGGGGGGGACGGGGGGGGGATATGTCCCCCTCACTTTTAGAGACAGACTGTTTAGAAACAGGTGATTATTAATTATATGAACGTAAACTTTTGGATTTCATTCAGCTGTCCCCCCCACTTTTAAATTATCTGCTACGCCCCTGGAAGGGATTATGCCAAAGATAAATTAATGAATAATAATAATAATATTAATAATAATAATAATAATTCAAAAATTGTATTTGTTAGATTAAACAAAATATGATAGAAAACGATGTTATATATTCATTGCTGTATTTATTAGTGGACCCCAGATTTCCAGATTTTGTTTTCTTAAAAATATTTAGTTTTTTGGACTAATTCTTAATCTGCTTTGACTGCTGGACTGCTACTTGATTGAGGTGGGGGGGGGGGCACATTTGCACGGATGCAATAATTACGTAAAAATATTATTTGTTAGACCATTACCATACAAATTATAGTAGAAAAAGTATGTTAAACATAATTTATTGAAACTTCTAGGTGTCTATTATGTAAGTAAAAGTAGAAAAGTGTTAGTTAATGGTTTGTAAATGATCATGACCATTTCTTGCACTTCATTATATTTTGTTATGCATTTGCCAGTCTGAAAAAGAATCAAATTACTATTAGCTGCTTAATAATAGTTAGTAAGACAGTACTTTGGGTTTAGGTATTGGGTAGGATTAGAAAAATAGAATAAGATAATACTTTATAAATACTAATACATGTTTAAGGTAACACTTTAGTTCAAGTAACACCATTTACTAGCAGCTTATTACCTGCCTTTCATTAAGATATTAACTGTTTATTAGCACTTATAAAGTAGGATGTTATTGTAGATCCCTAATCCTACCTAAAACTTAAACTCAACTCCTACCTTAATAACTATTGATAAGTAGCTAATTAGTAGTTTGAGCTAAAACTTTTAATGAATGGTTTGTTAATAGCACAAATTGCACATTAAATTAAAGTGTGACCTTGGCAGGTAATAACAGTAGTTGATAGCATAAATAGTGACTTAAACTATCACGATTTTAACTTTTGTTATAATTTCATGGAGGTAAATAACACTGTGATGACTTTTGTTATCATTTCATCATCAGTCCTACAAGACAGAGGCATCAATCTATCTGTAATGGCCTGTAATCGTGGAGTTTTCTGCTTCTGCTGGCTGATAAAATAAGGCTCAGCGCTGGTAATAATGGAAAAGCATTGCAGGAACCCTTGACCCCATGATAGAGGCCAGATGGACTGATATAGTAACCCCTCTCCATCTCTCATTACTCTGTCCGATCGCAGGGTTTCACTGCTGCTATCACACATCTTTAATTTAAAAATGCAGCAGGACCGCAAGAGAGGAAGATAAATATCAGGACTGTCCGTCTTGTCTCAACATTCGTGCCGCTCAGTCTTGTTGAATCTCCTTTTTTTTCGCTCAGATTGGCTTCTGCTGGGCGTTGGGTTGAAAAGAGGAGCTGAGAGCCGTAATTGTGGCTTTTGCAGACTCATTTAGCTCTGGAGCACAACCTTGGGACTCCTCAAGATGCCGAAATACCATGAAAAAAAAACTATAACGGGATCAGCGCAGGATGCTTGAAGAATCTGCTTCCAGGGCTTGAATGCACTTGCTTTTATGAGGCCACTCAGCATTTAATGTTCTGGAGTCTGGATGGAGGAGTGAAGATTATTTTGGGAATTGATGGATTGCGTTTCTGCATGCATTTTAGAAAACAACAATTCAACACAGAAAATACATGTTTTAGATTTAGACTTTTTAGTGAAACTACAAAAAAAAAAAACATACTTGAATATACGTACATTCACTGGCCACTTTATTAGGTACACCTTACTAGTACCGGGTTGGACCCCCTTTTGCATTCAGATCTGCCTTAATCCTTCATGGCAGAGATTAAACAAGGTACTGGAAATATTCCTCCGAGATTTTGCTCCATATTGACATGATAGCATCACACAGTTGCTGCAGATTTGTCTGGTGCACATCCATGATGCGAATCTCCCGTTCCACCACATCCCAAAGGTGCTCTATTGGATTGAGCTCTGGCGATTGTGGAGGCCATTTGAGTACAGTGAACTCATTGTCATGTTCAAGAAACCAGTCTGAGATGATTTGTGCTTAATGACATGGTGCGTTATTCTGCTGGAAGTAGCCATCAGAAGATGGAGACACTGTGGTCATAAAGGGATGGAGATTGTAAGCAACAATACTCAGGTAGGCTGTGGCGTTGATGCTCATTTGGTACTAATGGGCCCAAAGTGTGCCAAGAAAATATCCCCCACACCATTACACCACCACCTCCAGCCTGAACCATTGACACAAGGCAGGATGGATCTATGCTTTCATGTTGTTGATGCCAAATTCTCCTACTCCAGAATGTGGCAGCAGAAATGGAGACTCATCAGACCAGGCGACGTTTCTCCAATCTTCTATTGTTCAGTTTTGGTGAGCCTGTGTGAATTGTAACCTCAGTTTCCTGTTCTTAGCTGACAGGAGTGGCACCCGGTGTGGTCTTCTGCTGCTGTAGCCCATCCGTCTCTAGGTTAGATGTGTTGTGTGTTCAGAGATGCTCTTCTGCAGAC
>LR812532.1:61982157-61999657 GCA_903798195.1 Danio kyathit | reverse complement strand
GACCCTATGTTGATGACGGCGTACACGGACCCACGGCACACTGTTTTTAGCCGTTCATGAAGGGTCGTAGGTGTTTGTTGCCATGATCTAGTTTGTTGCATGTTTTTCCCAATACAGCAAAGCTGTTGGTTTGCAGCAAGCATTTTTATCGGGAGAGCAGTACGAGAATTGGAGAATGGCGGACTTTGTGTTTTATCAGTTGAGTTTGTTTACATTTAGACACATCGCCGTGCTGCTGTGTTCGCCTAAATCCTCCAGATTACCAGCAGGGCTAATGGTTGAAATAGACAAGGCAGGAGACCTGCCTGGTTTCATGGCTCTTTAAGTCAGAATTTTGCCAGGGGTATGAATAATTTCAGCCTTGACTGTATATTTTTCACTAAATATACTGTACAGTTTAAGTGGGATTTTGGAGTGGGAGGTTTAATAAGGGTATTCATTCATTCATTCATTTTCTTTTCAGCTTAGTCCCTTTATTTAATTCGGGGTCGCCACAGCGGAAGGAACCGCCAACTTATCCAGCACGTTTTTATGCAGTGGATGCCCTTCCAGCCGCAACCCATCTCTGGGAAACATCCACACACACTCATTCACACTCATACACTACGGACAATTTAGCCTACCCAATTCACCTGTACCGCATGTCTTTAGACTGTGGGGGAAACCGGAGCACCCGGAGGAAATTAATAAGGGTATTGTGTTTTGTAAATCTTCACAATAAGGTTTCATTTGTTGCTAGTTTAGTCAACATGAACTAATATCAAATAAAAATTCTAAAGCATGATTACTGTAAACTTGCCAATTGTAAACATGCATTTTTAAAATCAAGCGTTTGTTCATACTCTGCACTCAAAATGAAAGTCAAAATTAAGTCAATCCGTAAATCAAGCTCAATACTATGTCAGTGGGCTAAGCAAAATAAACTTGTTTTTATATAATTTTGCTAAGCACACTGGCATATTACTTTGCTTTATTTGAGCAGCCTGATCTCATGAGGAAATGTAAGTATTTTACGTTTTGTCAGTTTAGTGGCTAATTCGTGTAATTTTTTTTATTAATATTATTATTATTTTTTATTTTTTTTATTTTATTTTTTTTTTTTAAAGAAGGCGTGGCACCCAACCCCGTCTCTAAACCCAACCGTCATTAGGGGATGAGCAAATTGTACTAAATTGTACGAATTAGATCGTTTGAATTCATACGAATTAGCCACTAAATCAAAAAGTTACCTTTTTTTTTTTTGCGGTGAGATTGTGTTGGATTTAAGGTACAACTTATATAATTATTATTATTGTTGTTATTTTTAATATTATTATTATTATTATTATTAAGCAGATATTTGCTTTTTTGCATAGAAAAAAAAGTATGCAAATAAGTTTTGCGATAGCAAACAAGTTACACATGCACTCAGTTAAGTTTTATTTTTGTTTGACTGAACCTGAAATGATCCTTTCATAATTAAGATGTCATTAATCATTGAAAACAATCTCAAAACAGCCACATTATGACGTGTTTATAGTTCTTTTTCTTCATGAAGCAAGCTTTTTTAATTGCTCGTATGATTGTAATTGTTATTCAGCACAATTAGATATTGCATACACACATTCCTCAACAATATTAAATGCATATACTCTCTATATGACTTGATTTTCTCTTTACATTTTGACCTTGGGGGCGGCACGGTGGCTCTGTCACCTCACAGCAAGAAGGTTGCTGGTTCGAGTCCCAGCTGTGTCAGTTGGCTTTTCTGTGTGGAGTTTGCATGTTCTCCTCGTGTTGGCGTGGGTTTCCTTCGGTTTCCCCCACAGTCCAAACACATGCGCTATAGGGGAATTGATGAACTAAATTGGCCATAGTGTTTGAGTGTGTGTGAATGCAAGTGTGTATGGGTGTTTCCCAGTACTGGGTTGCAGCTGGAAGGGCATCTGCTGTGTAAAGCATATGCTGAATAAGTTGGCGGTTCATTCTGCTGTGGTGACCCCTGATGAATAAAGGGAATAAGACAAAGGAGAATGAATGAATGAATGAATGAATGAATGAATTTCGACCTTGAAAGGAAAATGCAAATGAAGCACTTTTTTGTTGCATCATATAAAGTGTCTTCATGCACTCATGTCAGCGTAAAGCACTTGCATTTTTCATCATATAACAACAGTTAAACCCATGAGAATAAGATGTGTAGTGTGTTTCTGTTGTTCTCCCATGCAGAGTATTACAGTAAACTAACCGTATCCCCCAGTGTGATGGAGAGAAATGCACATAATGCGCTCTGTCGTTTTAACCGCTCTGTATAATTGGCGGCAGCAGCTCCCCTAGCAATGCATCATAATCATCCTATTTTAGCTTCATGCCAGATCCTCATTGTCCTCTGGAAATAACCTGATGCATCTGGCCTGAATGACCGAGAATACCGGCCATTGCTCATTCAGAAATATGCACACTCTTTTAAAGCAGATGCATGATGGATGTCTGTTATAGATGTGCAGATGTGGAAGTGTTTAATCTCATGTGACTGCACTGACTTACAGTATGTAGAAAAGATGCTTTGTGTGTTGTCAGTGCAGTGATTTCCAGCTGTTGATGCCAATTCATGAGGGACTTCTTAAAGGGATAGTTCACCCCAAAATATATTTTAAAGTGATGCTTCGTGTGTTCTCAATGCAGTGATTCCCAGCTCATAATACTAGGTCATGAGGGGTTTCTTAAATATATAGTTTACTCAAAAGGTCAAATTTATTCACTAAAAGTATATGTTTTGAAATTATGTTGTATATTTTGCAATGCAGTGATTCCCAGCTGGTGATGCTAGTTCACAAAGTGACTCTTAAAGGGATAGTTCACCCAAAAATATTAATTTACTTACTAAAATATCTATATTTTGAAGTTTATTCTTTGTGTGTTGTCAATGCAGTGATTCCCAGCTGATAATGCAAGATCATGAGAGGATTCTTAAAGAGATAGTTCACCCAAAAGGTCAAATTTGTTCACTAAAAGTATATATTTTAAATTGATGTCGTTTATGTTGTCAATGCAGTGATTCCCAGCTATTGATGCTAGTTCACGGGGAGCTTCTTAAAGGGATAGTTCACCCAAAAAAGAAATTTACTCACAACAAAATCTATATTTTGAAGTGATGCTTTGTGTGTTGTCAATCTAGTGCTTCTTAGCTTGTGACGCCAGTTCATAAGGTGATTCTTAAATGAATATTTCACCCAAAAATTTAAATTTACTCACTAAAATATTTTTCAAGAGTTCACACTTAGCTGATGATTAATTATAAAGCTTGTTTGGCATGCTGTTCCGGGAGAGAGCCCTGAGCTCATGAGATCCTCGAGCCCGGGGCTCCCTCCCATTGCAAGGCGAGAGGGAAGATCAAGCTCAGGTAGATCTCGAGAACTCCCCCTTCGTAGTGAAAGAGCAGATAGTAGTTCTCTTTAACGAGATAGGTACTTGATAGGGAGTAAGTCTATAAAGTTGATCAATCAATAACTTAGGTTGCATGTTTTTAATCGGTGGGAGGAAACCGGAGGACCCGGGGAAAACCCACATGAGCACGGGGAGAAGATGCAAACTCCGCACAGAAAATGCCCGCTGGTTTGGTAAAGCCTAGAACCATTGACATTCTTGCTGTGAGGCAACAGCGCTAAGCGCTGGGCCACCGTGTCACCCATCTAGAAACGGGAAGGAGTAGGGGTGGAAGGGGGGATTCTTCAAAGCAAAGATAGCGGTGATATGGAACCCGGGGTATTTATAGTAACTTAGGGATCATCTGATTGGTGCATGGTGATTTGGATAATGTGGGTCAAGCCATTAGCAATCATAAGCACGTGATCCTCTCGAAATTAGTTTATAAATAAACTTCACATATTTTAAAGTGATGCTGTTTATGTTGTCAATGCAGTGATTCCCAGCTGGTGATGCAAGTTCATGAGAGGATTCTTAAAGAGATAGTTCACCCAAAAATGAAAATTTACTCACTAAAATGTCTATATTTTGAAGTGATGCTTTATATGTTGTCAATGCAGTGATTCATAGCTTGTGACGCCAGTTCAAGAGGTGATTCTTAAATGAATATTTAAAGGGATAGTTCACATAAAAATTCTAATTTTCTTACTAAATATCTATATTTTGAAGTGTATTCTTTGTGTGTTGTCAATGCAGTGATTCCCAGCTGATAATGCAAGTTCACAAGGGGCTTCTTAAAGAGATAGTTCACCCAAACGGTCAAATTTGTTCACTAAAAGTATATATTTTGAGATGATGTTGTTTATGTTGTCAATGCAGTGATTCCCAGCTGGTGATGCTAGTTTACGGGGAGCTTCTTAAAAGAGTTCACCCAAAATTTAAATTTGCTCACAACAAATTCTATATTTTAAAGTGATGCTTTGTGTGTTGTTAATGCAGTGATTCCCAGCTGGTGATGCTAGTTCACAAAGTGACTCTTAAAGGGATAGTTCACCCCAAAAATTTAATTTACTTACTAAATATCTATATTTTGAAGTTTATTCTTTGTGTGTTGTCAATGCAGTGATTCCCAGCTGATAATGCAAGATCACAAGAGGTTCTTAAAGAGATAGTTCACCCAAAAGGTCAAATTTGTTCACTAAAAGTATATATTTTGAAATGATGTTATGTTGTCAATGCAGTGATTCCCAGCTGGTGATGCTAGTTCACGGGGAGCTTCTTAAAGGGATAGTTCACCCAAAAATAAAAATTTGCTCACAACAAAATCTATATTTTGAAGTGATGCTTTGTATGTTGTCAATGCAATGATTCTTAACTTGTGACGCCAGTTCAAGAGACGATTCTTAAATGAATATTTCACCCAAAAATTTAAATTTACTCACTAAAATATCTATATTTTGAAGTGATGCTGTTTATGTTGTTAATGCAATATTTCCCAGCTGATGATACTAGTTCATGAGGGACTACTTAAAGGGAAAGTTCACCCAAAAGTTTTAGTTTACTCACTAAAATATATATTTTGAAGACAGCTGAAAACCTGTAACCTTTGACTTGCGTAGTAGGAAAAACAAATACTATGGAATCAATGGTTACAGGTTTTCAGCATTCTTCAAAATATCTCCTTTTTTGTTCAACAGAAGAAAGAAAGTCATAAAGTTTTGAAACCACTGAGTGACTTATAATTTTGGAGTTAACTGAATGTGTACAAATGACTGTATTATTTTGTGACTGATATTTTACACCCGTTGGCTGTTTGTGGTATTTAAATTCCACCGCGCAAAGAGCATAAATGACTTTTATTTTTATTAATGTCCCATCTGGATTTCATTTATAAATGAAGCCGCTGTTGCGGGAGGTGTTTCTAATCCGTTTGTTCTCAAGTTTTTCAAAGATGCTCTCCTCTACAACATGGAATAGATACAGAAAGACCAATCGAAACAGACTTGGCCAGCTGACCAATCAGAGCAGAGCTGACTTTAGGAAGGAATGAACTGTATTAAGTAATGCATATAAAATGATGATAATATTAAATGAAAATTTTGGGCTTTGTGTGTCTCGTGAAATAATTCTCAGAATATGCATTTAATATTAGAATGATTTTGCAATGATTTCAGGTTTTTGGTCAGCGGTATTGTTTTGTTTTTTAATATTATTCCCACATAGACATAAAAAAAGACTCTAAAAGAAGAAGGGAGTTTCATTTTCAACATGGAATAAATACAGAAAGACCAATCAAAACAGACTTGGCCAGCTGACCAATCAGAGCAGAGCTCAATTATGGAAGGGGAGGAGTTTACTGACCTTGAGAACTGAAATGATTCAAATCTTATAGTGCATATAAAATGATTATAATATTAAATAAAAATGTCTTTGTGTATCTATTCCGTCTCTTGAAATAATTTTTATAATACGCTTTTAATTTTAGAATAATTTTGCAATGATTTCAGGTTTTTGGCCAGCGATATTGTTTTGTTTTTGAATATTATGCCCACATAGACGTAAAAAAGACTCTAAAAACAGAAGGTAGTTTCATTTTCGTCATGGAATAGATACAGAAAGACCAATGAAAACAGACTTGGCCAGCTGACCAATTAGAGCAGAGCTGAGCTATAGAAGGGGGAGGAGTTTACTGACCTTGAGAACTGAAATGATTCAAACTTTATCAAGTAATGCATATAAAGTGATTATAATATTAAATAAAAATGTATTTCCGTATCTAATCCGTATGGGGAAATAATTCTCAGAATATGCATTTATTTTAGAATGATTTTGCAATGATTTCAGGTTTTTGGTCAGCGGTATTGTTTTGCTTTTGAATATTATTCCCACATATGACATAAAATAGACACTAAATAAGAAGGGAGTTTAATTTCTGACATGGAATAGATACAGAAAGACCAATCAAAACAGACCAGCTGACCAATCAGAGCAGAGTTGAGTCATGGAAAAGGGAGGGGTTTACTGACCTTGAGAACTGAAATGGTTCAAACAAACTGTATTAAATAATGCATATAAATTGATTATAATATTAAATGAAAATGTCTTTGAGTATCTACTCCATCATGAAATAATTTTTAGAATATGCTTTTAATTTTAGAATAATTTTGCAATGATTTCAGGTTTTTGGTCAGCGGTATAGTTTTGTTTTTGAATATTATTCCCACATTTGACATAAAAAAGACTCTAAAAACAGAAGGGAATTTCGTTTCCGACTTGGGATAGATACAGAAAGACCAATCAAAACAGACTTGACCAGCAGACCAATCAGACCAGAGCTGAGTTATGGAAGGGGAGGAGTTTACTGACCTTGAGCACTGAAATGATTCAAATGAACTGTATCTCATAGTGCATATAAAATGATTATAATATTAAATGAAAATTTGGGTCTTTGTGCATCTATTCATGGCGAAATAATTCTCACAATATGCATTTAATTTTAGAATCATTTTGCAATGATTTCAGGTTTTTGACCAGCGGTATTGTTTTGTTTTTTAATATTATTCCCACATAGGACATAAAATAGACACTAAAAAAGGGTTTAATTTCTTGCATGGAATAGATACAGAAAGACCAATCAAAACAGACTTGGCCAGCTGACCAATCAAGAGGGAGGAGAACTGAGATGCACTGAAATGACCTTGAGCGCTGAAATGATTCAAATGAACTGTATCAAATAATACATATAAAATGATTATAATAATAAATGTAAATGTTGGGCTTTGTGTATTTATTCCAGCTCATAAAACAATTCCCATTTAATATTAGAAAGTTTTTGTAATGATTTCAGGTTTTTGTTGCCAGCAATATCGTCTTGTTTATGAATACTTCCTATTAATATTGACACTGGCATTGGGTGTGATACTGCAGTAGTAACACATGTTGTTGTTGTTGTTTGCTGAAGGGGATCTTTATGGTAGCCGTGCTCTAGAATATGTGCTGCTGATAAGCCCAACTTGCTGTTTTATTGCTTTCAGCAGTTATTTGTGGTCCTTCAGCGCCGTGATTTATTTCCTCTGTAGAAGGAGGTAAATGGCGATGTGGGTGGACCTCCATCTGCACGGATCACAGACATTACTCATATTTTCATTATCTTTGATTTCCTTTTTTTTATGCTGAGGTCTTGTTGTCTTATCGATCTTTTGTTTTTAAGCAGGTATTTCTCACTTTTTCCCATGCAAGCCTTATTTGATTTCAGAGCTCTTCTCATGGATTTCCAAAGTAGAGCTGAAGTTTTGTGCTGTATTTTGTTTGTACGACAACCTGGAACTTTGTGTATTTGCATTTTTGTTATGTAAGCTTTTAATGTAATATTAACTCTCATAGGCCTAGTTTCACAAACAGCGCTTAGATTAAGCCAGGACCAGGCCTTAGATAAATTAGGCTATTTAAACCACATTTATAAAATAGCCTTAGAAAAAGATATTACTGGTGTGCACCTGGAGACAAAAAAATGACACTGACGTATTTTAAGACATCTCACTGCAAGTTATTTTGAGTTGAGACAGCTCAAACATGCAATTTAATCTTGACTAGCCTTAAACCTTGTTTGTGAAACCGGGGGATAATGTATTAAAGAAAAACATGCATATATTATTTTTAGCTTCGTTTGGACTCATATTTAGTGATTATATTAATAGTATATCTTAAACATGTTGTATGTTAATTAGATAGAATTAGGACTTTTGGGCCCAGTTTCACAAACAGCACTTAGATTAAGCCAGGACTAGGCCTTAGATAAATTAGGCTATTTAAGCCACATTTATAAAATGGCCTAAGAAAAATATATTACTGGTGTGCACCTGGAGACAAAAAAAAATTAAAATTAAAAATTAAACTAACGTATTTTAAAACATCTCACTGCGAGTTATTCTGAGTTGAGACAGCTCAAACATGCAATTTAATCTTGACTAGCCTTAAACTTTGTTTGTGAAACCGGGGGTTGAAGTCTTAGGGCTCTAATTTAATGATCTAGATGCAAAGTCTAAATCTCATGGCGCAAAAGCATTGAGGGCATGTCTGAATCCACTTTTGCTATTTTAAGGACTGAAGAATACGCTCTGCGCCCCGGTGCATGGTCTAACAGGGTGTGCTTATTCTCTTAATGAGTTCTGGGTGTGTTTTGAGCATAACGTGCATTAAACCAATCAGAGTCTCATCTCTCATTGCCTTTAAGAGTCAGTTGAGGCTATTTACATTGCGGATTGTAGTGGAAAAACTGAACGCTTCGCGCTGCAGATGCTCTGTCTAACTGTTTTCTCGCTAGTGAGGATAAATCAAATCACTTTTTTTATTGTCACATCATCAGCAGCACGTGTGCTATGATGAGTAAAAAGCTTAGGTGCTGGAACGAGCCTCCTCCATTCACCCTCTTTACTTTATCTTTACTTTTACTCTTTACTCCTTTACTTTGGTGGAGTAAGGAAACGGTGGAAACTCACTCCACTGAAGACATGCATTAGCCCGCATATTTAATTTACTTTGTTAAGTGCAAAGATTTATGTCAAAACTATTTCTAAATTCAGTTCTAATTTCTAGCAAAGGAATAAATGCACAATAATAACAAAGTGTGATCAAAAACTGAGTTATGTCCAAACACACGTCCTTTTGTTATGCCCCATATGGTGATGCAGACGTCTCCAAAACCCCACAGGTGGACAAATCTACACTAGATTTTATTAAAACAAATATAAATCTGCAGATAATAAATAATACTGCTAATAATAATAACATTATACAGATGCAGATTGTCATCAATAAACTGAAAAGCCCCCCTTAGGTGAAGAAGGCATGGAGGCAGTGGTGTTTATATTCATGTAGAAAATAATTATTTTTGTAACATTTTAATCCTTTAATTGTTTTCATCTGTAAAGATATTTGTGTATTGCTGTACATCCTGTGTGTATTAAGCAATGTGTAAGCATTTGGACCTGCATAGGAGCATAACTAACATGCTCTGTGCTGGACTTTAGAGCAGCTTTTAGTTGGTCAATTGTGTGGTCTATTTCAGTTCCTCAAAATAGCAACACGCCAACAATGCGCCTTAACACACCTCCTTTATAGACCAGCACACCCATTAGTCCACAAAGTGGCGCAAATGAATTTGCTATTAAAACAGCGTGATGCAAAACGTAAAAAATTACTGTTGCGCTGGTCTAAAAATAGCAGCAAATCACGTCAAACACATCTTGCGCCTTATTGTGCCTGGTGTATAATAGGGCCCATCAAGTTTAGTTCAGAGGCTGTCATATGTTAATTAACTTGTTTTGTAGTTTCAAAATGAAAAGTAACTTTAATATTGATTTCTTGAATTTATTGCATTTTATTTATTTATTTTTTTTTTTGCAAAAAAAGTCATGGATTTACTGGGAAGTAAATCATGTTATAATATCTGGATCAAAATCTGTATTTGTCTTTGTTTTTATTTTGATTTGTTATTATAATGTAAAGATGCTTTGTGAAAGATTTCATCTTGCTACTTACTTTATAAAGAAACATGACCTTTCATTTTTTTGGCAAACGCATCATAAAAAAGATTTTAAACAATGCAGTTAATTCACTATATATTTCCAGATAGTATTTATCCCATGTGTTATGAGTTTATGATGTTTTAAAGGGATGCTGTAACATTTAGGTGAGATAAATGTAATGTGTGCGACAGATCAAGGATGAGGCAGGAATCGATTCTGAATTTAAGCATTTTTTACTCAATGGTTTAAACAAAAGATGTAACAATATTAATGGAAGAAATAAACATTTACAATATTCTTTTTAAACGAAAACAATGTGTGTATGCCAAATCAAAAGATTAACAAAACAAAACAATCCTTAAGTCTACCGTCTAAACTAAAGCCTGGTTTATACTTCTGCGTCAAGTAATCGCCGTAACCCACGGCGCAAGCCTCACGCGTAGCCGTGCATTTATACTTCTGCGCGCTGTTTCTGTTTCTCTGCAATACACTTCCGAAACACTAGCTGGCAGTAGGTGTTTATGTTCCTCTGTGTCGAGTTTCTTCGCTGTTTTTTTTGTTTTTCCTGAACACTTCCTTAATGTACAAGTGGCTCAAACTCACTCATTTTGAGGCGGGAACCGTCGGACGTGGAACAACTTTAATCATGAGGTAAACACAAAACTACAGTCTCCATCCGGAGCTCCTTCATGGGACTCCACACTTGTAAACACTCGCTGCATCGGGCGCGCGGCTCTCACCTCCACCCACACTCGTCAGCGCTACCAAGCTGACCAATCACAGAGCTTGCGCTACGCGTACGCGTTACATTTTTTGAGAGGTGCACGTCAACGACGCCGACGGCCACGGCGAGGGGCTATGCGTCCACGCGTTGGTTGCGCCGTAGCATACGCATGCGCTTGACGCAGAAGTATAAATCGGCCTTAAGTCTCCCAAGTAGACTAGTAATACATATACCAGTTTACTAAAAGAGAAATTTTCAAGATTTTGGAGATGGGGCTGGGTAATATGACAATATATATTGTATAAATGTAACGGAGGCCAGCTTGTAAGTGCTGTGCAGGTAAACCTCACTCCTCTGACCTCTAAAGGTGCTCTAGCGACAGACGCTAGAGGCCATGGTCTTTAGCCTCCTTGGTAGAGCAACCGACTCCCATGCGGAAGGTCGCCGGTTCGATACCAGCTCGGAGCGGGTTGGGTGGCGTAGGACCGGCGGGGTTACATTGGTGCCGTGACCCGGATGGGAGTGAGGTTTAGGGGGGTGAGTGTAACGGAGGCCAGCTGGTAAGTGCTGTGCAGGTAAACCTCACTCCTCTGACCTCTAAAGGTGCTCTAGCGACAGATGCTAGAGGCCATGGTCTTTAGCCTCCTTGGTAGAGCAACCGACTCCCATGCGGAAGGTCGCCGGTTCGATACCAGCTCGGAGCGGGTTGGGTGGCGTAGGACCGGCGGGGTTACATAAACATATAGAGGAATTACCAACCTACGTCACGCATGACGTCAAGAGACCAGTAGCAAACATGTCATGTTGTGTGGTAGGATGCCAAATTCGAAAACCTAACTTTTACCGTACACCACACTGCTTTTAATGCCAACTGCAGACGTCTATGTGAGGACCTAATTAAAAAGGCTCGACCCTGCAGATCACATTTTATATCAGGTAAGCTCACGCTATGCTGAATCATACACATTACTCATTTTTGATTGCAGCAAGCATTTCAGCAAACACAGTTAACTATGGTGAATTAAACTGTGGACATTGAATGCTCAGAATGAAATGTAAAAATGTGCGTTCACATACCCTGCCGTACAGGTGCAGTTCGCTGTCATAATGCAGTTTTGCTTGTTGATGATTACCCAGGCCTTGTATAGCTCCGTCTTCTTTTCTTGTCTTTGGCTAGGCAGAACCTCGGTTTTTAGCACTACATAGTTTTGAATCTGGTAATCATGGAGCATTATTTATTGCACATGAACACACAGACCACAATTGTTGGCATCCAAAGACTTGTAGGCTTTTAACTTCTCTCTTGTAAAATCACTTGGAGTTTCAATGAAATAGTTGTATATTTGGGGCTGGATGCTTGGCCATTTCATCTTATCCAATATCCATTGGGAGGGTGCTATCGCAAATGGACCTGTCAGACGAACGCCACTCACTTTTTGTCACTGGGTGACAAACTGTTATAATACGCTGAAAGCATTATGTAAATAATATATATAATATGTAATCAATATAACTTATTTCTAAGACAACAACAAACTCTGTACTGCATCGAATGTCATTCCCTCTCTGTAAATGCTAGCAATCCTGGGTTTTTTTGCAACCTCGCTACTCACGCATCCTGAATGTTTACAAACATGGTAATTCGTCAATAGTTTGCTCTTCTTTATTTCATCATATCACAAAAATACAATGTTTAGGGTAATATATATTTTACCTTCCCATAGCGTTTGTTTTACACACAAAATGCAGCCATATGTACCCTCGGGCACATATTTCTCAGTTCTCAAAGATGTAGCCCCGGGCACATATTACCATTGAGCCAGTGTTGTTATTAGAATTTGAGATGACTTGCAGTTGAGGTCTGAATTATTAGCCCTCCTGTATATTTATTTCTCCAATTTCTGTTTAACAAAGAGTTTTTTTCAACACATTTCTAATCATAATAGTTTTAATAACTCATTTCTAATAACTGATTTCTTTTATCTTTGCCATGATGACAGTAAATAATATTTGATTAGATATTTTTCAAGATACTAGTATTCAGCTTAATGTGCAAGTCATTGTATAACAGTGGTTTGTTCTGTAGACAATGGGAAAAAAAAATAATATATATATATTGCTTAAAAATATGGACCTTAAAATGGTAAAAACAAAATATTCTAGCCAAAATAAAACAAATAATACTTTCTCCAGAAGAAAAAATATTATACGAAATACTGTGGAAATGTCCCTGCTCTGTTAAACATAATTTGGGAATTATTTGACAAAGAAAAAAATAATAATAATTTTGACCTCCACTCTTTACCCCGATATGAGTTTTTTTTTTTTTTTTTATCATATCACCCACCTCTACCGCACACAGTACAGTGTGTCTATCTATATTCACTGCATCCTCATGAGGGAAATGTGATCTCAGTGGTCCATCCTTCCTGCAGTCCAGCTGATGGACAAATATAAGGTGATTTGTGCCGCTGTTTCTCCGTCTCTGAGCCGGCTGAAGAACATCCACCTCTGGCTGTGAGTTTATCTGGAGCGTGCAGATAAAACAGTCCTGAAGGGGAAATGATTCTGCTCCTAATCAGATTTGTGTACGCCGGCCGCAGAGCGAGATTGATGTCTTATCTGACGCTGAAGATTTCAATTCTCTATGCTACAACACAGATAAACAATCAGCCCTCTGTCTGGAAAGCATTTCTTTAATTGTCTGGGCGTTTGTGTTTTTGTCTGGGCTTCTCTTTATTGTGCTGTAGAGCCTCGCCACATCAAGAGTTTCTCTTTATTTATTTATTTTTATTTTGTTCAGTATCTCCTCAAGTGTTATTCCAACAAAACTGCCCTTGGAGCCAATTAGATGAATGTAAAAAGCAAAACACATCGCAGTTAAAAATAGCAATGTTTTTCTACACCAAATGAATAGACGGAAGAAAACAACTATGAAACTATTCAGAGCAAAGATGCTTAACATTTTCCTGCATGTGGACCACTAAATTAGTCATAAGGGTTAGTTTTTTGATATTAAGATGTGTATGTGTCGTATGAAAGTGAATAAATACGTTTTTCATTGATGTTTGATGTGGTAATGCAAGACAATATTATGCTGAGATGTAAGTTTTTGAATAGTTGTTATCTAAAGGTTAATAAAAATCTACGTTTTGAGAAAATCGCCTGTAAAGTTGTGCAAATAACGTTTTAGCAATATTACAAATCAAAAAATAGGCTTTGATATATTTATGGTAATTTACAATACCTTTATGGAACGTGAACTTTATTTAGGTCCAATCCCAATTCTAGCTCTTAACCCTTTCCCTTACCCCTTGTTTTGCACATTCACATTAAGGGGTAGGGGTGTCCCAATTCTCTTTATCTTGAAGGCGTAGGGCTAAGGGGAAGGTGTAGATACCCCTTCAAACTGAGATTTTTCTGGAGCACTCTCAAAACCAAGGGGTAAGAAAATTTCCCAGAATACACCATTTACAACAGCAGCATGGCTGCACACGGAAGTAAGGAGGTGCACAAATTAGTCTTTTTTTGTCATTATTATGAATTTTTACAACAAACAAGCACATGTTTTAATATATTCATAACCACGTTCGTGCTTTACCGTCATGCTTTTTTTTACGCTAATATAAAAATATATTATCTATAATACGATCTATGATACCTAATCATAACTCCTGTACAGCAGTCCCACAACATTCTGACACTCGATGACACTGGAATCCCCTGTCAGAAAAGTCTAGTGGCTGGGAATGAGCTTTTACAGTGTCTGCTATAATGTTAAGGTTGTTTTCGTGTGTTTACATGATAAATATGGCCACGGTGTAAATGCACAGTACAGTTATGATCTTCTTGCCACATTATATCGTTATGATAACATGATATATACCTTCAGTGATTTCCTGAAGATAAATACCAAAAAACAACACAACTGGAATCACTACAGCAGTCGCCATCGTCTGATCTCATATGAAGCAAGAGATCGCGATGACATCTGATGACGTGTGCAGGTGCTGTAGTGCTGTCCCATTTCTTAGGGGTAAATTTTAAAGCCCTTCCCCTTCACACTCTGTTTCAAGGGCCAAGGGGAAGGGGTACAAAAATAGAATTGGGATTGGGCCTAAATATTCTAATGATTTTTGGCATAAAAAAAAATCTGTTATTTTGACTTTCGACTTGCACAGATGAAAAAATGCTGCAATGTTATAACTCAATTTTGGGTCTAATATGGACAAACCCAAACATTGGGTTAAAAAGTTTATTTATATTTAAATTCATAAAAAAAAATAAAACATTAAAAAAACTGTCTATTTTTGACTACATGTGCAAGTAAACATGTAGTAAAGTATTGAAGTCCAGGGTCTATATTTCAATAAATATCATGCAACATCTTAGTGCATCTCAAATATAAGAGTAAACTAGATTTTTTATTTTTTTATTTTTTTAAAGGTGACATATACTGCATTGTTTAATAAGTTAAATTATTCTCTGATATCTACATAGTAGATTTATGTCTTCGGTAAGTTCAAAAAAATCTCCAGAAACTCTTTTATAAGCTCATTTAATACTCCATAAAATACCCATAGAATTAGAAGGTCCTTGATTGACCATATACTGTATGGTTTGTGTTGTGAATATTAATGAGCTCCGCTCTGATGTGACAGACACACACCCAGAGCATGATGTATGCTGAACACAGACAAATATAAACCGATCAGAGTAATGTTAACCAATTTTGTTCACCAGATCTCAATTTACTATAATCAGGTTTCAATTTACTATAATCTTCTATGTGAAGCTGCTTTGACACGGTCTACATTGTAAAAGCGCTATACAAATAAAGGTGAATTGAATTGAACTGAATCTGATGTAGATAAAAGGCTAAACTATAATTAAACTTGAGATCTCAGAGCTACATATGAGTCAGTGTTTTCCTGACAATGCGGCTGCTCGTCAGGTCCGGATAAATGACCTAAAGTAGCAAAAGGGCGTGGCTTGTGAGTCTCGTCACAGTTTGATTTGTCTTCGAACAGTTTTACACTCATGGAATTTACATGATAACGAGTAAACAATGTTGTCTGAGGCTCACAGTATGTCAATTTCCAAATATATCTCTTATTATTCTACTTTGTCTGGGTATATCCAGATTTTCATTATAGGGCATCTTTAAATTCTAAGTTTATGGGGGAAAAGTCTGTTTAAATTGATATATGTTATTGTATACACATGTACATATTCATAATTATAATAAACAAAACAGAAAACATCTAAACACACCTACAATGAATTAGTCAAACGTAATTTATGAATATGATCAAATGCACTGCAACGACTAATTTTACTAATATATATATATATATATATATATATATATATATATATATATATATATATATATATATATATATATATATATATATATATATGTATGTATATATATATGTATGTATGTATATATATGTATATATATATATGTATGTATATATATGTATATATATATATGTATGTATATATATATATATATATATATGTATGTATATACACACAGTTGAAGTCAGAATTATTAGCCCCCTTTAACAGAGCAAGGAAATTTTCACACTATATCTGACAATATTTTTTCTTCTAGAGAAAGTCTTATTTGTTTTATTTCAGCTAGAATAAAAGCAGTTTTTAATTTTTTTAAACACCATTTTAGGGACAAAATTATAAGCCCCTTTAAGCTATATTTTTTCCCGATTGTCCACAGAACAAACCATCGTTATACAATAACTTGCCTAATTACCCTAACCTGGCTAGTTAACCTAATTAACCTAGTTAAGCCTTTAAATGTCACTTTAAGCTGTATAGAAGTGTCTTGAAAAATATCTAGATATTATTTACTGTCATCAAGGCAAAGATAAAATAAATCAGTTATTAGAAATGAGTTATTAAAACTATTATGTTTAGAAATGTGTTGAAAAAATCTCTCCGTTAAACAGAAATTGGGGAAAAAATAAACAAGCGGTCTAATAATTCAGGGGGCTAATAATTCTGACTTCAACTGTATATATATATATATATATATATATATATATATATATATATATATATATATATATATATATATATATATATATAGTATCTGTTGTAAATATTATTCAAAGTATGAATAAAACCTAGACCTTTCAAAAGTACTCAAAGAGTAGTTAGTGAGTGTTACGCTGTAATAAGCTGATGCATTTACATGTAATTTGTGGATGTGTGTAAACGTAACCTTCTGTAGTGCATTTACTTATTGCCCAGCAGGCACACAACGTCATAAGACATTAATATTAGGTTAGATTTAGGTTGTGATGTCAGGTGACCAAAAAACAAACATTATTTTGATGTCCAATAACGTCAAATGACGTTGATATTTGGTTGATTTTAGGTTGTGTTATAAAGTGAGCAAAATCCAACGCCGAGCCAACATCTTAAACTAACATCATATTGACATCAAATACTGACATTTATTTGTCAGGTATGGCAACCAAAATCCAACATCTGAAAGACGTCATAGTGGTAACATCCACACAACATCAAGCTGTAACATCATTAGTCGTTGATATTAGGTTGATTTTAGGTTGGATGTTGGACATTGACGTCAGCCTTACGTTGAGTTCTGACATCAACCCGATTTTCATTTCCAAACAGAATGCAAAGTCCCCACAATGTTGGGGTTCAACGTCAATCTGACGTCATGTTGATGTCTTGTGCCTGCTGGGTGTTTAAGACCATTTCGGTCATCATACAGTAAACATCCGTCATCTTCTCATCAGTGACATGCATCTAAACAGTCTCTCGGTCAATGCATGTAAAGATTTTGGAC
>LR812532.1:61954657-61977157 GCA_903798195.1 Danio kyathit | reverse complement strand
GTAATAATTGTAAAAGTATTATTCATTCATTCATTCATTCATTCATTCATTCATTTTCTTTTCTGTTGAAATTCTGCAGGGGTCATTTTTGAAAACATTTATTATTAATTTAATTTAATTTAATTTAATTTAATTTAATTTAATTTAATTTAATTTAATTTAATTTAAATTTTATTTTAATTTTAATTTTAATTTAAATTTTAATTCATTTTTGGGGGGTGCTGTTAAAATTCTGCAGGGGTCATTTTTGAAAACATTTATTATTAATTAAAATTAAATTAAATTAAATTAAATTAAATTTAATTTAATTTAATTTAATTTAATTTAATTTAATTTAATTTAATTTAATTTAATTTAATTTTAATTTTAATTCATTTTTGGGGGGTACTGTTAAAATTCTGCAGGGGTCATTTTTGAAAACATTTATAATTAATTTAAATTTAATTAAATTTATTTTAATTTTAATTTTAATTTTAATTTTAATTTTAATTTTAATTTTAATTTTTGAGGGGTGCTGTTACAATTCTGCAGGGGTCATTTTTGAAAACATTTATTATTAATTTAAATTTAATTAAATTTATTTTAATTTTAATTTTAATTTTAATTCAATTTTTGAGGGGTGCTGTTACAATTCTGCAGGGGTCATTTTTGAAAACATTTATTATTAATTTAAATTTAATTAAATTTATTTTAATTTTAATTTTAATTTTAATTTTAATTTTAATTTTAATTCATTTTTGGGGGGTGCTGTTAAAATTCTGCAGGGGTCATTTTTGAAAACATTTATTATTAATTTAATTTTAATTTAATTCATTTTTGGGGGTGCTGTTAAAATTCTGCAGGGGTCATTTTTGAAAACATTTATTATTTTAATTTAATTTAATTTTTATTTAATTCATGTTTGGGGGGTGCTGTTAAAATTCTGCAGGGGTCATTTTTGAAAACTTATTTAATTTAATTATTTTTATTTATTTTTATTTTATTTTTGGGGGTGCTATTAAATTTTGAAAACATTCATTCATTCATTTATTCATTCATTAATTCGTTTTTGGGTGCAGTAAAAATGCTGAACGGGTCATTTTTGAAAACTATTATTTAATGAAATTTTTAATTTAATTAATTTTGTGTGTGGGGGGTGGAGGGTGTTTTTAAAATGCTGCACAGGTCATTTTTGACCCATACGTCAACTGGAGGGTTTAAAAAACTCTCCATCTCTGCTGAGACATCAGGCCGTAACCCATCACATTGACAAATTATGCATAAATGCAGGAAATTTGGCCATGTGTCACTTTACCACAGATAATGATGTCCTGGATTTTAGGATTGTGTCGGATCTGTGTGTGTGAGATATTAATTGCCTTTAGTGGACTCTGAGGCTTTGGGTTCCTCTGGCTGTAATGTAAAATTGATAAGAGACGCGTGCGGATCTTTCTTTGAGAGTCTGCACACGTTTTACTCCTTCAGTTTCCACTGTCGAAGACTCTTACACTTCAGCTCGGCTCCCCAATAAAAGCAGAACGCTCATTTCTCCTCACAATGCAAATTGATTCACACGTTTTGAATAGTCACTAATGAGTGAACATTATAGTCATTAATGATTGAGAACGGGTTCTCCTCCTCCTCCTGCCGCAGATTATATTCTCTTTTTTTTTTCTCTCTCTCCAAATGCTCTTCGGCTCATATTTTAGTCACACTTACTGTACTGTAAAGATGGAGTGTCTTTTAAAGGCTAGCTTTTCCTGGTTAAATGTGGTAAAATCATTTGGAGGTTGGATTCTGGTTGTTCTCTGGATGCATTTTCACTAAAAAGTTTGTATTTTTCAGTGTATTTGTATGAACTGTGGTGTTTTGGGGGCTGAAAATGCTCATTTTGAGCATTCAAAATTATCCCAGCGACTCTCATATGAATCGTTCAGCGACTCATTTGTTCCCAAACTCCTCCTTAGCACGAAGCTAACCTGCGGTGATTGCTCTGATAAATGTCTGTTGCAATTGGTCGACTACTGCAGCACGAGACAGAGAAAAATGATGGTGGCCATAGCAAATGCAAACAGCAGAGGATCACCAGTTCAGAAATGCATTTACATCGGTAAAGGAAGAAGCACACGTCACATTTTCAACGTGGTTTTGGACATGATATGTAAATAACCCCATACAGATTTAACCTGAGAGATACAGTACAAACACTGATCTATAATCGATACATGATTACAAGCTGTGCGGGGCGATTACAACTTATAACACACAATTAAACATATATTTTGCAAACTACACAAAACGAAGCAACAATTTTAATCACACTTACATGTTATGATGCGGAGGAAGAAGAAACTGGTCCATATGAACTGTAACAGGTACTGACAAAGTCCCTGACAAAGTCCCATAGTCTCTGCTGCTCCTTCAATAGCAAACGGCTGGCAAATCCCACACTGCAGTGTTGGTTATTGTATCAAAAATCAGAAAAATGACAGGAACAAACACAGCACACGGTTGGCTATACTGTGGTGTTGTTGTGAAAATGAACTTTAACCCTTTATTCCCCACAGCCGAATCTCCATCTGTCAGTGATCGTCATCTCAGTCCCGTGATCCCTCGAGCCTCCGCTAGTGTGTGGAGGGAAAGCGCGTGCACATTTTAACGCAACTGAAAGTACATATTTTGTGATGTACCATGTCAACGTTGATGCGATCAAACAAAAGATCCGAACCCAACTTGATTCGTTTATTCGACTCTGAGTTGACTATTTTGCTAAAGAATTAACAGTTTTAAACATGCTGCACTTTTAGATTTAACCCTCAGCTGGATGTTTTCATTCACTCAGAGCTGTGTTACACACTGCATGGAGATCATTTTCAAAAACCCATAATAGGGGTGTCACACCTGCTGCAGTGCCCTCTGGTGGTCCTCAAGGGCACCAGCTTTTGTTTTGGTTTTTGTATTTTGTATCCTAGTCATGTGATCACTCCTTGTTTTCAGCTGTTCCTCATTGTCTAATTAGTTCTGTCTTTATAAGCCCTTCTATGTTGTGTTTAGTTTGCCTTTGGATTTGCGATGGTATGTTTAGTTCCGTCCTGCTTTATTTGTGGTCCGGTTCATCGTGTTTGGTTGGTTTGTTTGTTTGTTCACTTTGTTCAGTATCATCACAAGTGGTGGGCAAAGTGAGGCTTCGTGAAACACTGAAACAGTTGAAGCAAATGTGTCGAAGCTTTGAAACATTTCGAAACCCCACTCTACGGTGACACCTAGTGGTCATTTTTTATGTATTGCACTGGAACAGCTTCAGCGAAGAACAGTTGAGCAAATTGAGGTATTAAAACCCAATTTATAGGTTTGACACTTCAAGTGCATTAGTGGAGCAGTAGGGTTCTTGACTATGTGGGAATTGTAGGTTCGAATGCAGACTAACTCAGCTGTTTGTAAATGCTTTAATATCAGTTTGAATTGCTCTGTTCTTGTATTGTTTTGTTTCAGCATTGGTCTGACATCCAAATAAACTCTTTGTGAATAAATATGTCTTGTTTTGGTCATAAAACAGGGTTGTTGCTAGATCAGACACGGTTGTGGCCAAGTCAACAAGAATTATTTATATTATTTATATTATTTATTATATTATTTATTAAATTTCCCATTTATATTTTATTAATGTCTACCCAAAACCCAAACCCAACCATCACAATACTGTAAAATATTAATTATTGTTTTACAGTGTTACAAAAATGATGCTAAATTGATGGGGTATGAGCACCTATCCTATCTAGACTACACCTAAAACAGTAACATGATTAAAATACATAAAATCATGATTTCAGAGTATTTGTACAAGTCGGGATTCGAACCCAAAAGTAATTTTAAGCACAGTAACAACGTGCACACGCACGATCCACTAGGTCATATGAGTCAGAAATTTTTTCTGACCCTGTCAGTCAAATGCAGATTCGCCAGTTCTCGAAACGCTTCTGAACTGATCGATGCTTTGAATCGTTTTAGTGACCAGGTGTTTCGAAACACTTCAGTCACGTGACCTGGGTGTTTTTCGGATCATGCTTCGGTGCAGTGTTTTGAAACACTTGCGCTTCGGGATCTCGACACTGTGTCGAAACGTCAGTTTCACGTCAGCCATCCCTAATCATCACTATGTTTTTGGATTCCTGTTTATTTTTTGTTTGATTCACTCTTGTGCTTATTTTTGCACTTCACGTTTTCGTCGGTTTTGGTATCTTGCCTGTCCCCTTGTCATTTTTTGGATCTTTATTGTTTGACAATAAATGTGTTTTGCTACACTTGGATCTTCCCCTTGTTTTTGTGATACCCAGTCGTGACCAGGGGCTCTTAATATTGTTATTATTCATAATTCTTACCAGTAAGTTATTAATATTTTTTTAATTATTATTAGTTGTATTTTAGGTATATTTTTGTACATTTTAAAAAAATGCATCATAGAAAATTAGCTCTGATTTTGTTTTTGTTTCAGATTATAAATCTAATAGAGAGGCACCAGTTTTAGCTTTATTTAATTTTAATTGTTTTAAATTTAATTGATTTTAACATTTTTAAACGCCTTTGTTAACCAAATAAAACGGATGATAGTAGGCTTTACAAAAAAAAAACACTATATCTCGTTTTTGAGTATTTTTTTACTTTCTTTGCTGTCAGTTTCATATGAATGCATTGTTTAAAAAAATAATAATTTTTTAAGAATTTTTTTATAAAAAATAAGAAAATTATAAGTTTAAGTTTAAAATAACATGGTATATTTGTGAGAAGTAGTTTTTCTATGTGGTATTTATTTTACTCTTAGAAAGAAATGAGTTTCCTGACCCGATCTCACTGGAAAACTTGTGTTTTGACCAAATAGTGAATAATTTGTATGATTTTTCATAATCTCATTTATATTAAAACATAATTTGTTGAAAAAAACAAGCCCCAAAGCACAATGCACAAATGTAACTTTACACATTTGAGATTGTTTTGGCTTTCTGTATCAAGCTTCAAAAACTCTAAACACAAGTGTGATTTGTTGTGGCAAGGTATGCTATTTCTAGGCTTATTTTGATTGACGGAAGGTAATTGGCAGAAGAAATGATAGGTTGTCTTTGATGGAGAGTGAAATGATCTGCAGTATATGTTTATATCTGGAATATCTCAGTGCTGCTTCTTTGACCCGTAAGAAACCACTTAGCAACCGCTGAAAAAGACCTTAGAAACCACACAGCAATATGCAGTTATTTTTTGTATTATTCCCTTTGCTTCAGCTGTTGAAATAGAAAATGAAATAAAGTAAAACATAAATAAGATCTAGTGAGTGAGTGGAGCTGCAGTAGTGAATAAGCATCTGTGTTGGATCAGCTGATGTGCATAAAGACTCAACAATTACACAGATTTATTACACAGCTCTCTAAAATACTTGATTCTGATTGGTTAATGCAACATTCTAAGGTAACTAATAATACAGACTCACCTAGATACAACAATTCATCTTGACTATTAGTAAAACAGTGTGGGAAAAAGTATATTGCAGAGCGGCATTAAAAATTAGGCTAGAGCGCCATCTGCTCTTAAAAAACTAGCCTAGAACACCATCTGCTGTTTAAAACTAGCCTAGAGCACCGTCTGCTGTTCAGAACGAGCCTAGAGCGCCATCTGCTGTTCAAAAGAAGCCTAGAGCACCATATGCTGTTAAATTAGCCTAGAGCGCCGTCTGCTGTTAAACACTAGCCCAGAGCGCCATCTGCTGTTCAAAACTAGCCCAGAGCATCGTCTGCTGTTCAGAACAAGCCTAGAGCACCATCTGCTGTTCAAAACTAGCCTAGAGCACCGTCTGCTGTTCAGAATAAGCCCAGAGCACCATCTGCTGTTCAAAACTAGCCTAGAGCACCGTCTGCTGTTCAGAATAAGCCTAGAGCGCTGTCTGCTGTTTAGAACAAGCCTAGAGCGCTGTCTGCGGTTCAGAACTAGCCTAGAGCACCGTCTGCTGTTCAGAATAAACCTAGAGTGCTGTCTGCTGTTCAGAACTAGCCTAGAGCACCGTCTGCTGTTCAGAATAAGCCTAGAGTGCTGTCTGCTGTTCAGAACCTAGCCTAGAGTGTCGTCTGCTGTTCAGAATAAGCCTAGAGCAGCATCTGCTGTTCAGAACTAGCCTAGAGTGCCGTCTGCTGTTCAGAAGTAGCCTAGAGTGACATATGCTTTTGCAACTATCCTAGAGCACCATCTGCCATTAAAAACTAGCCTAGAGCGCTGTCTACTGTTAAACACTAGCCTAGAACAACATTTGCTGTTCAAAACTAGCCTAGAGCGCCATCCGCTGTTCAAAACTAGCTTAGAGCACCATCTGCTGTCGAAAATCTAACCTAGAGCACTGTCTGATGTTTAAAAGTAGCCTAGAGTGACATCTGTTTTTAAAACTAACCTAGAGCACCATCTGCTGTCCAAAATCTAGCCTAGAGCACCATCTACTATTCAAAATCTAACCTAGAGGACCATTTGCTGTTCAAAACTTACCTAGTGCTATCTGCTGATCAAAACTAGCCTAGAGCATCGTCTGCTGTTAGACACTAGCCTAGAGCATCGTCTGCTGTTCAAAACTAGCCTAAAGCATAATCTACTGTTCAAAATCTAACCTAGAGCGCCATCTGCTGTTAAAAACTTGCCTAGAACGCTGTTTTATCTTTAAAACTAGCCTAGAGCGCTGTACGCTGTTAAAAATCAGCTTAGAGCACTATCTGCTATTCAAAACCATCCTAGAGTGCCATCTGCTGTTAAAAACTAGCCTAAAGCGCTAACAAAGAACGTCATCTACTGTCAAAATCAAATCTAGAGCACCGTCTGCTGTTCAAAATTAACCTAGAGCGCTATCTGCTGTTCATAACTAGCCTAGAGTGCCATCTGCTGTTAAAAACTAGCCTAAAGCACTAACATAGAATGTCATCTACTTTCAAAATCAAATCTAGAGCACTGTCTGCTGTTCATAACTAGCCTAGAGTGCCATCTGCTGTTCAAAACTAGCCTAGATCACTGTTTGGTCTTTAAAACTAGTCTAGAGCATCGTCTACTGTTTAAAATCTAACCTAGAGCATCATCTACTGTTAAGATCAAACCTAGAGCATCATCTTCAGTTCAAAAGTAACCTAGAGCACCATTTGCTGTTCAAAACTAGCCTAAAAAGCCATCTGCTTTTAAAATCTATAGCGCCATCTGCTGTTTAAAACTAGCCTAGAGCACCATCCGCTTTTAAAATCTAGTCTAGAGCACCGCCTGCTGTTCAGAACTAGCCTAGAGTACCATCTGCTGTTCAAAACTAGCCTAGATCACTGTTTGGTCTTTAAAACTAGTCTAGAGCACCATCTGCTGTTTAAAATCTAACCTAGAGCATCATCTACTGTTAAGATCAAACCTAGAGCAGTGTCTGCTGTTCAAAACTAGCCTAGAGCGTCATCTGCAGTTTAAAAGTAGCCTAGAGCACCATCGGCTGTTCAAAATTAGCCTAGAGTGCCATCTGCTGTTCAGAATAAGCCTAGAGCGCTGTCTGCTGTTCAAAACTAGCCTAAAAAGCCATCTGCTTTTAAAATCTATAGCGCCATCTGCTGTTTAAAACTAGCCTAGAGCACCATCTGCTTTTAAAATCTAGCCTAGAGCACCGCCTGCTGTTCAAAACTAGTCTAGAGCACCGCCTGCTGTTCAAAACTAGTCTAGAGCACCGCCTGCTGTTCAAAACTAGTCTAGAGCACCATCTGCTGTTCAAAACTAGTCTAGAGCACCGCCTGCTGTTCAAAACTAGTCTAGAGCACCGCCTGCTGTTCAAAACTAGTCTAGAGCACCGCCTGCTGTTCAAAACTAGTCTAGAGCACCATCTGCTGTTCAAAACTAGTCTAGTGCTCTGTTTACAGTTACAAATGAAGATCAGACTTGATCCCAGAGAGAATTGTGATACAAAAACCTCTGAATGGATGCAAATCATTTCTGGATTTGATTTAACACAACAGCTCTACTTCAGATGTTAAAAGAGCTACTGTATATGAACAACAGTACATTTTTTTGCCAACCCCATGATTACACGAGCTCCTCTCTCAACAGTGTGTATTTCCAGCGGAGCACGAAGCGAATCGCAGATAGATTAGATTTAGAGGCGGTGGGAGTGATAAATCTGGTGCCGGTGGTCTGGCCTGTTTCTGACGCTCTGTTTGTCTGTGCTCTTGCTCTGTGTAATTGCGCTCAATAGGAAGCAAATGCATCGTCATAAATCAGCGCTTTTCCTGTGCGCGGCGGGTCAGGAGGAGCTCGGCCTTTTTGCTCCAGTGCAGACTAACATTTACCCGGATTCTCCAACCCCGCGGACCCCCAGGATTCTGGAACGAGTTCAAAAATGCACAGCTTAATGTCATAATTATGATTTTTTTTTATTTGATGAAGTTACAATAGAGCGGAGAGCGTGTATCAACTCATAGTGCAATAACAGCATGCAGTGTAAAAACTGCACATAATGCAATAATTATTACATTATTATTGCAATGTAATGTTCATAAGGGTTTAATGTTTTCACTTGATGAATGTCCTCGATGTAGTTATTACATTATGAGCTGCTATACAGAGTAAGATCAGGAGCTGTCATGCTGTGGTTTTCAGCAGGATGGTAATGCCTGGGAAACGAATAACCACAACTCCAAGTGGAAACCAAATGTTTGGAATCGGAGAGTTTCCGGATACATTATTTACTTTATTTGGATGTGCCTATTCTGTGCTTTTCCTGAGGGAAATAGACCGGTTAAATTGTCCTCCTGTTGTGTGCTCTGTTCAATATTGACCATCAGAAGGTCAGTCGATGCTTTAGTGAAATGTAAACATTGTGTTTTGTGTGAAGCAGTTTAAATAATATTTTAACCTGACCTTGAGTTTTACACAGAGCAAAAACAGAAGGTAGACTTGTAATCAAATGGCAATTGAATTAATGATGATGATGCTGCATTTAAACATGCATGTCAATTGAAGAAAATAAACGTTGAATAAACATTTCTTGTCCGACCATTAAACGTATTTAATTTTGAGTAAAAATGTGTTAAACATATTACATTTTTCATTTAAAAACAATCTAATTTAATTTAGAGGGTGGCATTGAGTTGCAGTGAGTAGCACTGATGCCTCACAGGAAGAAGGTCGCTGGTTTGAGTCTCGGCTGGGTCAGCTGGCATTTCGGTGTGGAGTTTGTATGTTCTCCCCGTGTTGGCAGCTGGAAGGGCATCTGCTGTGGAAAACATATGCTGAATAACTTGGCAGTTCATTCCGCTATGGTGACCCCAGATTAATAAAGGGACTAAGCCGAAAAGATTTATTTTATTTTATTTTATTTTATTTTATTTTATTTTATTTTATTTTATTTTATTTTATTTTATTTTATTTTATTTTATTTTATTTTATTTTATTTTGGGATTAACAGCACATTTTACTTCATATATATATATATATATATATATATATATATATATATATATATATTATTATTATTATTTTTTATTTTTTTTATTATTTTTTTTTTGTGATTTTTAGACATAAATATGGAAGTCAGAATGCTTGTCATGGCAGATTTTTACTTTTGTGAAATCGTATCTTCTATTTTGGTGTATTATTCTAACTTTACAAAAGTTTTGGATTTAAAATAAAATATTATTCACTTTTTGTTTTAGAATTGAATAATTCATTAAAAGTTATACATATTGTATGTTTATATGGGACCCTGGACCACAAAACCTTCAAACATAAAGTCTCATGCACTGATATATTTTAGGAATAACCAAAAATACATTGTATGAGTCTATATATACAGTTTATATATATATATATATATATATATATATATATATATATATATATATATATATATATATTAGAGGTGTGAACCTACACTGGTCTCACCGTTCGGTTAAGATTATCATGCCATCAATTCGGTTATATATATATGCAATATATATATATTGCATTCATCTATGGTTTGTTGAAAATAATAACATTCCAAAATATTACAAAAAATGGCTTTACATTTGTTTAAATTAAGCTCTTAGCAATGCATAATGAATAATAAAATAAGTTTAGATTTTTTTTTTGTAGATAATTTACAAAATGTACTCAAGAAACATGATTTTACTTTATATTTATTCCAAAATCATTATAATTGTAAGTAAAATCATGTTTCTTGAAGACATTTTGTAAATTATTTACAATAAAAATATCAAAACTCATTTGATTAATCATATTATGCATTGCTAAAAGCTTAATTTCAACAAATGTAAAGCCATTTTTTATAATATTTTGAAATGTTATTGTATTCAACAAACCATACATCAATGCAAAGCTCAAATAAATAGTTTTGATGATGATGCGTAATGATGCGTAAATCTCAATTTCATTTAAGAATTCAGGCCAAAGCATGCAATGATACTTGAAATTATATATTTATGGGCGTCACGGTAGCGCAGTGGGTAGTATGATTGCCTCAGAGTTTGCATGTTCTCCCTGTGTTGGCGTGGGTTTCCTTTGGGTGCTCCGGTTTCCCCACAAGTCTGAAGACATATGCTATAGGTGAATTGGGTAAGCTTAATTGTCTGTAGTGTATGTGTGTGAATGAGAGTGTATGGATGTTCCCAGTGATGGGTTGCAGCTGGAAGGGCATCCACTGCGTAAAACATAGGCTGGATAAGTATGCGGTTCATTTCACTGTGGCGACCCCTGAGTATTAAAGGGACTAAGCCGAAAAGAAAATGAATGAATATATTTATACATGTATGTGTGTGTATATATGAATAAAAGCAAGTGTAATGTCACTTCAGCAAGGGGAATCTTCACTTATTATTTACTTATTTATTTAACAGTTCTAGTTCAAGGTGTGCATAATGTTGCTACCCGTAACATAGTTTTCTAATAGGGTTTTTGGGTCACTGTACAATTCACAATGTTAGCAAACCATTAACTAAAACTGTTATCCGAATAATCTACTAATTAGCTGCTTTATTAATAGTTAGTAAGGTAGTAGTTGAGTTTATGTATTGATTGGGTTTAGGGATGTAAAATCATATCATTTATAAGCGCTAATAAAGAGTTAATATCTTAATAATATGCAGGTAATAAGACTATAATGATGTGAATTGTTACTTAAACTAAAGTGTTAGCAGTTTCTGTAAATCTGCTTTCTCCAGTTGATTCTGTCCCCTTCATCGAGGTGTTTTCTAGCATACGTGACACGTCTGAGATCTGCCAGCGCATTTGCTTTGTTACCGAGAACAATATGCATTATCATCATGGTGTAAAGCTGTCTTGTGAACAATATTTCACAGCCATCTTTCAGCTTTTGACGGCTCGCGCTGCATTTATGAAGTGATATTCATAAAGTGACCCGACAAAGACTGAGCGTCACAGCCTTCAATCAGAGAAGCGGAGCGAGATTAACCTTTTTCTAAGCAGACGGAGAGAAACCAACCGCTAACTAATGATGTAAGATACTTAATTACGGCTCAGACTAGCCACCGGAGAGTTGCATGTGACACTTTAATTAATCCAGCAACTTGTGCTCGTCATTTGGCTCTGATGAATAATAGTCAGTGATGGCTGTTGTGTTTAATCATATTGAACATTGGCAGGGGTAATTGGTAACTGCAAACACTCTAATATGAGCGACTCGGCGTGGGAATTTAGGTCATGTGACATGCAGATAATGCGTCACAGGATACTCAATCTAACAGGACTTTAAAGAGCATTTATTCGTTGTTCAATGATTATGCATGCAGGTTTATGACTGCTCAATTGTTGTAATAGTAAAAGTAGTATTTGCATTTTAAGAAGTGTATTTGCCGCAGTGGGACCCTTTTAAAATGTGAATTTTGTGATGTTGATTAATAAGGACTTACTGTACAACACTCTAAGACACTAAAACTGCCAGTAGGTGGCGGTAAATGCATAACAATTAAGTCATCGAGTCACTAATTTGTGTGATTCATTCAAACTGCTGATTCATTTGGCAATGAAGTAAACGACTCACTTTATGAATGCACCACTAAATCACTTGTTCACTCTTTTAGTTAAAGACAGATTCAAAAACTGATTTAACTAAAACTGCCCATAGGTGGCGGTAAATGTTTAACGATTAAGTCATCGAGTCATTCATCTATGTGATTCGTTCAAACTGCTGATTCATTCAGTAATTATGTAAATGAATCTTTTATGAATACAAAATAGAGTCACTTGTTCTCTCTTTTAGTTAAAAATAGATTAAAGATAGATTAAACTAAAACTGCCAGTAGGTAGCGGGAAATGTTAAACGATTTTGTCATTGAGTCATTAATTTATGTGATTCATTCAAACTGCTGATTAATTTGGCAATTAAGTAAACTACTCGTTTTATGAATTCACCACCGAATCAGTTGTTCACTCTTTTAGTTAAAAATAGATTAAACTAAAACCGCCGATAGGTAGCGGGAAATGTTTAACGATTTGAGTCATTCATTTATGTGATTGATTCAAACTGCTGATTCATTTGGCAATGAAGTAAACGACTCTCTTTATGAATGCACCACCAAATCACTTGTTTACACTTTTAGTTAAAGACAGATTCAAAAACAGATTTAACTAAAACTACCAGTAGGTGGCAGTATATGATTAACGATTTAGTTATTGAGTCATTTTTTTATGTGATTCATTCAAACTGCTGATTCATTCAGTAATGAAGGAAATGACTCTTTTATGAATGCACCACTGAATCACTTTTTTTAGTTCAAAACAGATTCAACTTAAACTGCCAGTAGGTGACGGTAAATGTTTTACGATTTAGTTAAGTCAGTTGTTTATGTGATTCATTCAAATTTCTTATTCATTCAGTAATGAAGTAAATGACTCTCTTTATGAATGCACCACTGAATCACTTGTTCACTCTTTTAGCTAAAAACAGATTTAACTAAAACTGCCAGTAGGTGGTGGCATTGTTTAACGATTAAGTTATTGAGTCATTAATTTATGCGATTCATTCAAAGTGGTGATTCATTTGGCAATGAAGTAAACTACTCTCTTTATGAATGCACCACTGAATCACTTGTTCACTCTTTTAGTTAAAGACAGATTCAAAAACTGATTTAACTAAAACTGCCAGTAGGTGGCGGTAAATGTTTAACAATTAAGTCATCGAGTCATTCATCTATGTGATTCGTTCAAACTGCTGATTCATTTAGTAATTATGTAAATGACTCTTTTATGAATACACAATTGAATCACTTGTTCTCTCTTTTAGTTAAAAATAAATTTAAGATAGATTAAACTAAAACTGCCAGTAGGTAGCGGGAAATGTTTAACAATTTTGTCATTGAGTCATTAATTTATGTGATTCATTCAAGCTGCTGATTAATTTGGCAATTAAGTAAACGACTCTCTTTATGAATTCACCACTGAATTAGTTGTTCACTCTTTTAGTTAAAAATAGATTAAACTAAAACCGCCGATAGGTAGTGGAAAATGTTTAACGATTTAGTCATTGAGTCATTCATTTATGTGATTCATTCAAACTGCTGATTCATTTGGCAATGAAGTAAACGACTCTCTTTATGAATGCACCACCAAATCACTTGTTTACACTTTTAGTTAAAGACAGATTCAAAAACAGATTTAACTAAAACTACCAGTAGGTGGCAGTATATGATTAACGATTTAGTTATTGAGTCATTCATTTATGTGATTCATTCAAACTGCTGATTCATTCAGTAATGAAGTAAATGACTCTTTTATGAATGTACTATTGAATCACTTGTTAACTCTTTTAGTTAAAAATAAATTAAACTAAAACCGCCAGTAGGTAGTGGGAAATGTTTAATTATTTCGTCATCAAGTCATTCATTTATGTGATTCGTTTAAACTGCTGATTCATTCAGTAATGGAGTAAACGACTCTCTTTATGAATGCACCACTGAATCACTTGTTCACTCTTTTAGTTAAAAACAAGACAGACTCAACTAAACTGCCAGTAGGTGGCGGTAAATGTTTAACGATTTAATCATCGAGTTATTCATTTATGTGATTCATTCAAACTGATAATGCTTTCAGTAATGGAGTAAATGACTCTATGTATGCACCACTGAATCACTTGTTCACTCTCTTAGTTAAAATCAGATTCATAGACAGATTGAACTGTCTGTAGGTGGCGGTAAATGTTTAACAATTTTGTTATTGAGTAATTCATTTATGTGATTCGTTCAAACTGCTGATTCATTCGCTAATGAAGTAAATGACTCTTTTATGAATACACAGTTGAATCACTTGTTAACTCTTTTAGTTAAAAATAAATTAAACTAAAACCGCCAGTAGGTAGTGGGAAATGTTTAATGATTTCGTCATCAAGTCATTCATTTATGTGATTCGTTTAAACTGCTGATTCATTCAGTAATGGAGTAAACGACTCTCTTTATGAATGCACCACTGAATCACTTGTTCACTCTTTTAGTTAAAAACAAGACAGACTCAACTAAACTGCCAGTAGGTGGCGGTAAATGTTTAACGATTTAATCATCGAGTTATTCATTTATGTGATTCATTCAAACTGATAATGCTTTCAGTAATGGAGTAAATGACTCTATGTATGCACCACTGAATCACTTGTTCACTCTCTTAGTTAAAATCAGATTCATAGACAGATTGAACTGTCTGTAGGTGGCGGTAAATGTTTAACAATTTTGTTATTGAGTAATTCATTTATGTGATTCGTTCAAACTGCTGATTCATTCGCTAATGAAGTAAATGACTCTTTTATGAATACACAGTTGAATCACTTGTTAACTCTTTTAGTTAAAAATAAATTAAACTAAAACCGCCAGTAGGTAGTGGGAAATGTTTAATGATTTCGTCATCAAGTCATTCATTTATGTGATTCGTTTAAACTGCTGATTCATTCAGTAATGGAGTAAACGACTCTCTTTATGAATGCACCACTGAATCACTTGTTCACTCTTTTAGTTAAAAACAAGACAGACTCAACTAAACTGCCCGTAGGTGGCAGTAAATGTTTAACGATTTAATCATTGAGTTATTCATTTATGTGATTCATTCAAACTGATAATGCTTTCAGTAATGGAGTAAATGACTCTGTGTAGGCACCACTGAATCACTTGTTCACTTTCTTAGTTAAAATCAGATTCATAGACAGATTGAACCTAAAACTGTCTGTAGGTGGCGATAAATGTTTAACAATTTAGTTATTGAGTAATTCATTTATGTGATTCGTTCAAACTGCTGATTCATTCGCTAATGGAGTAAATGACTCTCTTTATGAATACACAATTGAATCACTTGTTTACTCTTTTAGTTAAAAATAGATTAAACTAAAACCGGCTGTAGGTAGCGGAAAATGTTTAATGATTTAGTGTCACGTTTGTAGGTTTGTGCGCACTTCTGACTGTCTGTTTGGTCACATGGTTTTGTTTTGTTTTGGTGTTCCACGTGTGTCTGTTACGTCAGTGTTGTGTCACGTGCTATCCCGATTAGCCTGCCAGCTGCGACTCATCATCTAGGCTATATCTGGGGAGCGCGTCTCTTGTATCGTGTCAGTTCGTTGTTGTTTTGATGCGCTCTCTGTTTGTGTTCAGGATCGGCGTGGATTCTGTCTGAGACTCTGGTCTGCTTCCCCTTTCCTGCCTGTTCCCTGTTCCCCGTTGCAGCGGGCTACATATAACCTTTTGTTTGTTTATTATTTGTTTTGAAGTTGTTCCTTGCCATTATTGACTCGGTCAATAAAGTATCATTTTACTTGCACCTTGGATCCTTTTTTGTTAGTACTGCAACGTCACATTTAGTCAGTCATTAATTTATGTGATTCATTCAAACTGCTGATTCATTTGGCAATGAAGTAAAAACTCTCTTTATGAATGCACCACTGAATCACTTGTTCACTCTTTTAGTTAAAAACAGATTCAAGTAAAACTGCCAGTAGGTGGCGGTATATGATTACCGATTTAGTTATTTGTTTGTGATTAGTCAAACTGCTGATTCATTCAGTAATGGAGTAAACGATTTTCTTTATGAATGCACCACTGTATCACTTGTTCACTCGTTTAGTTAAAAACAAAACAGATTCAACTAAAACTGTCAGTAGGTTGTGGTAAATGTTTAACAGTTAGGTCATCAAGTCATTTATTTATGTGATTCGTTCAAACTGCTGATTCATTCACTAATGGAGTAAATAAGTCTCTTTTTGAATGTACCACTGAATCACTTGTTCAATCTTTTAGTTAAAAACAAAACTGATTCAACTAAAACTACCAGTAGGTGGCGGTAAATGTTTAACGATTAAGTCATCGAGTGATTCATTTATGTGATTCATTCAAACTGCTGATTCATTCACTAATGGAGTAAACGACTCTCAGTTCTGCTGTGATTTTATAGATATTATTTTATCTTTACGTTTATGTTATATTCAATTCAATTCATCTTTATTTGTATAGCGCTTATACAATGTAGATTGTGTCAAAGCAGCTTCACATGGAAGATTATAGTGAATTGAAACAGTGTCAGTTCAGTTTTCAGAGAATAAGTTCAGTTCAGTTTAGCTCAGTTCAGTGTGGGTTAATAATCACTGATGAGAGTCCAAACACTGATTAGCAAATCCATCGATGCGCAGCTCTACAGATCCCGAACCATGCAAACCAGTGGCGACAGCGGCGAGGAAAAAAAACTTCACCAATTGGCGAAAGCGAAGATTTAAAAAACCTCGATATATATATATATATATATATATATATATATATATATATATATATATATATATATATATATATATATATATATATATATATATTGCATGGAATGTTTTAAGAAGTGTATTTGTCACTTAGAAGAAGCTTTTTATAATGTGATTTCTGTGATGTTGATAAATAAGGGCTTACTGTATTCCCAATATACAATATTATATACACTATATTATATTATATACACTAAAACTGCCAGTAGGTGGCAGTAAATGTTGAGCGATTAAATCATCAGGTCATTTATTTATGTGATTCGTTCAAACTGCTGAATCATTCGGTGATGAAGTAAATAAGTATCTTTATGAATGCACCACTGAATCAGTGTTCGCTCGATTAGTTAAAAATACAGATTCATTCATAAAAGGAGATGCGAAACATTTGTGGCTTTATAGGTAAAAGTTTAACTTCAAATAGTAGGAAAATGTTCAAGACAAAAAAATTTGACATATATGAAATACAATTATTATTACGTCCTCGTGTGAAATTTTAATTGTTTTTAATATTTTCCAAGTGAAGTGTAACACTTTCTGTGAAAAATTTCAAAGTATTTCCTATTATATTATTATTTCTTCTGGAAAACTTCTTATTTTAGTCTGCAATAAAACTAAAAATATAATATAAAAAATATTTTTAAATGTATAAAGGTCAATATTATTAGTCTTCTTACAAAATTCATTCATTCATTCATTTTCTTTTTGGCTTAGTCCCTTCATTAATCTGGGTTCGCCACAGCAGAAAGCACCGCCAACTTATCCAGCATATGTTTTACACAGCGGATGCCCTTCCAGCTGCAACCCATCACTGGGAAACACCCATACACTCCCATTCACACACATACACTTCGGACAATTTAGCTTACCCAATTTACCTATAGCACATATATTTGGACTGTGGGGGAAACCGGAGCACCAAACGCCAAAACGGGGAGAACATGCAAACTCCACACAGAAATGCAAACTGACCCAGCCAAGGTGCAAACCAGCAACTTTATTGCTGTAAGGCGATCATGCTACCCACTGTGCCACCTCCTACAAAATTATTATTATTTTTATTGATTTATTGGCTACAGTACAAACTATTGCTGTCCAATAATTAGCCTAGTTAACCTAATTAACCTAGTAAAGCCTTTAAATTGCACCCTACTATTATCTTGAAAAATAACTAGTAAAAGTGTATGTAGTGTCATTATGTAAAATATATAAGAATGTAGCTATTAGAATTTTATTTATTAAAAATACTATGCTTGAAAATGTGTTAAACATCACTTGGCAAATATTTAAAAGAATTAAAATTTCACACCAGGACTAATCATTTTACATTCGACTGTAAATAAATCATGCCCATGCTTATATAAAATCCCTCCTGCTCGTTTAACCTGAAAAGAGCTGTATAACGGATGTGTGTGTTTGTGTGGTGTTATTGAGATCTCCGCTCTGGACAGCAGGCGTTGTGTTTCAGTACGGGATCCTGAGCTCCATTAGCTCAAGTTCTGTTTCACTGGCTCTTTCTTCATTACCATCTGCCAGCAGCAAAAGTGGAACAACATTAACAGCAAAGCTACAGGGACGACCTACAAGAGAAGTAGAGTTTCTGCGAGCTGCATGATTGTAGTCCGTCTGCAGCCCGAAACGCGCCTCACCAACAGCAATATGCCACTAATTTGTCGCTGATAAATTGGTTGAGATATTTCTCAATATGAATCCGTCCTCTTCTGCTAACTCGTGCCTTTAAATTGAGCCAAAATGAGAACAGTTGTCCATTTTTGAAGTAACCGTCTGTTTTCCCAATGATAATGCTCTTGGATAAAGCTCTGTGTGAAGACAATCTGCTGGGCGTCTGCTGTTCTCCAAATAGAGGATAATTCATGATGAGCAGAGGCTGCGATGGACATGAATACCGAATGAATCACAACCTTTTTTCTCTTTTTGTTTTTTTTTTGGTGGTGTTTTGTCTTTATTAAGGCATGGATGTTAGCATAGTATAGTTTTTTTGTCTGTTTGTTTGTTTTGTACAAGGAGAATACACTACAATGCATTTATTGCACAACTAATTACATCATTATAGTTGTATTTAAATAAATTTGGTAGTTAGTTTGTGTAAACATAACTTAATTACTCAATAGGTTATTTAATTACTTGAATCAATAATTAAAATCCATGTTAATCTCAGCGCACTGACAATAGACATAAAACACAGTTATTTTTTACTTTTGAGACAAACAGGAACTTTTCAGTTTTATTAAATACGCTTATTTTATTTTATTTTATTATTTATTCATTTTATTTAATTATTTATGTATTTATTTATTCATTTATTTTATTTTATTTATTTATTTATTTATTTAATTATTTTTTTGTTTAATTAAATGTATTTATTTGTTTTTATTTATTTGCTTGTTTGTTTGTTTGTTTGTTTGTTCATTTATTATAAATAAATAAATAAATAAATAAAAAAATATAAATTAAATAAATTAAATTAATTGAAATTAAATTAAAGAAAATGTAATTAAATTAAATAAATAAATAAATAAATGAATAAAAAAAATTAAAAATAAAAAAATAAATAAACAAATAAATAAAATAAAATAAAATAAATATATAAATAAATAATCAAATAAATAAAATTATATTAAAAATGTAAAAATAAACAAACAAATAAATAAATGCTTCAAAAGGTTTTAAAATAATTACACCATAATTTGTGCATGCTAGATATCGCCCAGTGTCTTAATTATATTGTTTTTATGCATGTGCAATTGTTGAACAAAAATGTGACAATAATAATTGTATTTTCCCAGAAGTCTAGGGGGTCAATAAGATGTTTTCTGGCTAACCTGAGGCAAGCCTTTATGCACTTTTTGCTTAGCAGTCGTTTACATCTTGGTACTCTGCCATGCAAACCATTTTTACTTCGTCTCTTTCTTATGGGGGAGTCATGAACACTCACAGTAACAGGTGAATGAGACCTGCAGTACTTTTGGTGTTGTTGTTGGCTCTTTTATGACCTCTTGGATGAGTTGTTGCTGGACTCCTTTGGGTATTTTCAGTCAGCCGGCCACTCCTGGGAAGGTTCTCCACTGTTGCATGTTTTAGCCCTTTGTAGATAATGGCTCTTACTGTGATTTGCTGCAGTCCCAATGCTGTGGATATGGCTTTATAACCTTTTTCAGACTGGTAGAGCTCAATTATTTTATTTGTCATTTCTTTTAGAATTTCTTTGAATCTCTGCATGATATCTAGCTTTTGAGGATCTTTTGGTCTACTTCCCCTCATTTCTTTTTGAATTTCTTTAAATCTCAGCATGATGTCTAGCTTTTGAGGATCTTTTGGTCTACTTCATTTCTTTTTTGAATTTCTTTATATCATCTTGGCATGATGTCTAGCTTTTGAGGATCTTTTGGTCTACTTCGCTTCATTTCTTTTTGAATTTCTTTATATCTCGGCATGATGTCTAGCTTTTGAGGATCTTTTGGTCTACTTCACATCATTTATTTTTTATTTTCTTTATATCTCGGCATAACGTCTAGCTTTTAAGGATCTTTTGGTCTACTTCCCCTCATTTCTTTTTGAATTACTTTGGATCTCAGCACGATATCTAGCTTTTGAGGATCTTTTGGTCTACTTCCCCTCATTTCTTTTTGAATTATTCTTTAGATCTTGGCATGATGTCTAACCTTTCAGGATCTTTTGGTCTACTTCACTTCACCTATTTTTGAATTTCTTCGTATCTCTGCATGATGTCTAGCTTTTGAGGATCTTTTGGTCTACTTCACATCATTTCTTTTTTATTTTCTTTAGATCTCGGCATAATGTCTAGCTTTTGAGGATCTTTTGGTCTACTTCATTGCTGTTTGAATTTCTTTAAATCTCAGCATGATGTTTAGCTTTTGAGGATCTTTTGGTCTACTTCACTTTGTCAAGCAGATCCTATATAAGTGTATCTTCATTTCCAACAGGTGTGGAGGTAATCATGCCTGTGTGTGGTTAGAGGAATTGAACTCGGGTGTGATAAACCAGAGTTATGTTTTAGCAAGGGGTCAAAAACTTTCTAACACAGTGCAGTGTTTTTTTTTTTCACTTAATAATAAATGTATTTCAAAATTGCATGATGTGTTTACTTGTGTTTTATCTTTGACTAATATTTTAATTAGTTTGATGATCTGAAACAGTAAAGTGTGACAAGCATGCAAAAAAATAAGAAATCAGGATGGGGGGGGCAAACACTTTTTCACACAACTGTATTCATGAACTAATTTCTAATTTCTTACTCTATCTTACTCAACTTTTTCTTACGCATATGCAAGCATCTTAATGAATTTAACCTTCTGTGGTTAAAATAGAATTGTTTGGCATATATATTATACAATATATTTGCATGATTTAAAAAAAAGTATGTTTATTTACCATATTTAATGCAGGAACATTAGAAGTAACTGTAATTAAATGACAGAAAAGTAATTAAATTACTGTTTGTTACTCATTACACCCAACACTGATCTCCCGATTAACTACTGTACTGTGAGACACTGATTCAGGCTGTTTAAGAGATTACTAGGGTCTCGTAGGAGAGAGTTTGCATTAGTATAGAGCGTTTTTCTGAAATATCTGCCAGACAGACTGACACATGTAAGTCTACGTCTCTGTTGACAGATGGAGAGTATAATCCTGTAATTGGCACGCACTATGTTGTTCAGCACTGAAAATTGGTGGCCATTCAGAAAATGCGATCTAAACATAAGCGCAATGCAACATCTCAAAGCATGTGATAAAATAACATAATTACATACGAAGCATTTGCCGTCTCGCAGATATTTCTTTGATTCGGTGGTTGTTTGCTACAAGAATAGAGGTGGAAAATGCATGCAATTTTGTTTGATGTTATCTGCTCCGGTTTTCCCACTAGAGAGCTTTTTTTTTTCTCCTTCTTCTTTCAGGATGCATTTGCCATGTTTTGCAGCTAAATGCATTGAAACATTTTGTTCTAGACTTCACAGTATTTAATTTTAGAACTTTTAATTGGTTTTGGAGTCTTGCTGCAGGGGATGTTTATGCATATGTGGAGTCCCGCAGTTGTTGAAGCTGAAATTTCAGTGATTTATTGTTAGTATACACTTGATTGTCTGTGTTTTGATGTTAATAACAGCATACTAGTATTTCTGCTTCATACATTATAAAAGTAAGGTTAAAATTGGGTTAATTTTGCATTTAAAAATTAACCCAGTGACTGTGTTTGTTCATATTTAACCAAACGCTCTGCATTTTCACTATAAATAAAAGTATATTTGAAGTGTGCAGAATGTGATGAAGCTCTCTAGCTATTGTTTTCCATGATGCAATGTATGGATTTTGTTTTTGTGTGTAAAGAATCATCCAGAAGATGTAGCTTAATTAGTTTTAGACTCTATCTACTATAATTGGACTTTTAAAAGTCAATGCATTTTGATTAGAAATGAACATAATTTGTACTTTTTTTACTAACTTCACTAACTTTGTTATTATATATCATTATTATATTATATTAACAATTATTCCTAATTGTTGATCATTTCTTTTGTTTTTATTGTGCATTTTTTATTTATATGCACATACAAAAAATATAATCACTATTTATAACTTACAAACCAAACATTTAATTCATTCATTCATTCATTCATTTATTTTTATTATTATTATTGTTATTATTATTATTATTATTATTATTATTATTATTATTATTATTATTATTATTATTATTTTTATTA
>LR812532.1:61892157-61952157 GCA_903798195.1 Danio kyathit | reverse complement strand
TCTCACCTGCGCCCTCACAATCGTTACATTACATTACATGGGGGCGCGGGGGTGTTTTGCAGCCTGTGCAGTAAGCAGACGTGTATGAAGCGCGAGTGATTTACATGTGAAGGCAATGCAAAGATGCGACATCCTGCAAAAAAGTTTGAGCAATGGAAAATCTGAGCAATGGAACAGACAGAACAGCAAACAGTTTACAATGATGGAGGTTGGTTGAAGGATGACGGTCGCTGGACTTGACCGACTTGAAAGACATTATTTGTGCTTTACATGGCTGATATTATGGAGTTCATGAAATCGATAAGTGATTTTGTGATCTTTTCCTGCAGTTAATGAGAGAAATATATATATATATATGTATATATACACAGTTGAAGTCAGAAATATTAGCCCCCCCTTTGATATTTTTTTTCTTCTAAAGAAAGTCTTATTTGTTTTATTTTGGCTAGAATAAAAGCAGTTTTTTATATTTTTAAAACCATTTTAAGGTCAATATTATTAGCCCCTTTAAGCTATATATATTTTTTCAATAGTCTACAGAACAAACCATGGTTTACAATAACTTGCCTAATTCCCCTAACCTGCCTAGTTAACCTAATTAACCTAGTTAAGCCTTAAATGTCACTTTAAGCTGTATAGAAGTGTCTTGAAAAATATCTAGTCTAATATAATTCACTGTCATCATGACAAAGATAAAATAAATCAGTAATTAGAAATGAGTTATTAAAACTATTATGATTAGAAATGTGTTGAAGAAATATTCTCTCCATTAAACAGAAATTGGGGGAAAAAATAAACAGGGGGCTAATAATTCAGGGGGGCTAATAATTCTGACTTTAACTGTGTGTGTGTGTGTATATATATATATATACAGTTGCAATCAGAATTATTCAACCCCCTGATTTATTAGCCCCCCTGTTTATTTTTTTCCCTAATTTCTGTTTAACGGAGAGAAAATTTCTAAACATTATAGTTTTAATAACTGATCTATAATAACTGATTTATTTTATCTTTGTCATGATGACAGTAAATAATATTAGACTAGATATTCTTCAAGACACTTCTATACAGCTTAAAGTGACATTTAAAGGCTTAACTAGGTTAACTAGGCAGGTTAGGGTAATTAGGCAAGTTATTGTATAATGATGGTTTGTTCTGTAGACTATTGAAAAAATATAGCTTAAATTGGCTAATAATTTTGACCTTAAAATGGGTTTTAAAAAATTAAAAACTGCTTTTATTCTAGCCGAAATAAAACAAATAAGACTTTTTTCATAAGAAAAAATATTATCAGACATACTGTGAAAATTTCCTTGCTCTGTTAAACATAATTTGGTAAATATTTAAAAAAGAAAAAAAAATTCAAAGGGGGTTCAATAATTCTGATTGCAACTGTATGTATATATATATATATATATATATATGTATATGTATGTATGTATGTATGTATATATATATATATACTGTATATATCAGATGGTTGATTCATTTAGAAACTAAACTAGTGAAGCTGTTTCTCAATATTCAATTCAATTCATCTTTATTTCTCTAGCGCTTTTACAGTGTAGATTGTCAAAGCAGCTTCACATAGAAGATTATAGAAAATTGAAACGGTGTCAGTTCAGTTTTCAGTGTTTAAGTTCAGTTCAGTTTAGCTCAGTTCAGTGTGGTTTAATATTCACTGCTGAGAGTCCAAACACTTAAGAGTAATCGATCAATGTGCAGTTCTACAGGTCTCGAACCATGCCAGCCAGTGGTGACAGTGGCGAGGAAAAAACTTCACCAATTGGCGAAAGTGAAGAATTAAAAAACCTCGAGAGAAACCAGGCTCAGTTGGGCACGACCATTTCTCTTATGGCCAAACGTCTTGGCCAGTCTAGGCACTGGAGAATCTGGACGTCAGCGAGACTCGTCTGTCCTGGCGTCACAGGAATCAGTCTCATGCTCTCCACTCCTCCATGACCACCACTGAAGCTGATCAGGATATTGCCTGGTCCAGGATTATGGAAACCTTGGGATCATCTCGTCGCTGGTCTTGGATCGAATTAGTGGCGCTGCATAATCTCTGAGGGTCTCGGGATGAGTATCCTCAGGTGGAAATAGAGAATAAACAGAATAATTAGCATAGCTGCTGTTCATAGTGTATATAATCGAGATGCAACCGCTAATCATGCGTCATACCGCTAAGTGATGCACTGAGTGTATGCTTTGCTAAAAAGATAGGTTTTTAATCTAGTTTTGAACTGCGAGAGTGTGTCTGAGCCTCGGATGTTATCAGGAAGGCTATTCCAGAGTTTAGGAGCCATAAATAAGAAGGCTTGACCTCCTTTACTCGACTTTGCTGTTTGCGGTACTACCAGAAGCCCTGAGTTTTGAGATCTTAAAGAGCCGGTTATATTAATAATAATATTAATATATGCAAAATAATTTTTACATACATCTAAAAACACATTTAGTCAAATATTTATACATGCTTATTTGTATAAATACACATTTCAACACAAACATTTATTTTGGATGCAATTTGTCACAACATATAGATTGTACAGCACTACTAAATATGAACTTCTTGCTTGTTGAAATGTTGTAAATCCGTATCACATTTGTGCTCATGTTGGTATTCACCAAACATCACTTTTGCTTGTGTGATATTACTGAACTATATCATATCTTTCCATCTATATCTGCTTTTATAATTAAAATTACAGGCTCATTCTGACTGCATTATAAAAGACTTCACTGCACGGTGAACACATTTAGACTCTCAGTGTTTGTGTTTTGCATAATGTCAGCTCACATATTGATAAAACAACAATTACTATACTCCTGTTGACCATAAACATCACATATCCCTAATGCACAAACACTAATGCTTTATGATTATGCATTCACTCATACAAGGCTTTCAAAGCCGCACATGTCAGGTTTAGTGTCACATCATGTAAGGCTTGAGTATTTCAAGGATGGATGTTTTTCATTGGAATAAACAGAAAGCCTTTTCTCTCAGTGCGTTTAAGTGTGTAAAGGCCACTAATTAGGGACCCTATTGAAGTTGCTCTGTTTCTTATTATTATTTTTCAACCCCAAATTGCAATTTGAGGGTCTTAACATACTAGAAAACTCAAAAAACTTTGCACATGTACCAGAAATAGTGAACATTGTTTAACATCGATTTTAGAACTTGCAGAATGGCTCAACAGCGCCACCTATACACATTTGACTGTACACATAGTTTCACGCACGTACAAAAATTGGCACATGCCAATGTATAGGTATTAAACATGCCAATACTTACAAAATATACCTATGCCAATACATACAAAAGATTTTTACAAATAGATGTCATTGGCCGTTTTTGATTCATTTATCAGCTTAAACGAATAATTTTTCATCCTAAGGCTAGTGGAAAGTGTTTCTTGCAGCTTTAATTGCATATTAGGACCGGAGATCTATCTTTATTTGCTGGTGTTTCCTTGACTTTCCTCTGAATATTTGACTGAGAAATTACCACTGCTTGACAGCGGCATTGTTTATCATCCTGGGTGTTTGAATGTTTGTGTCTCTAATATGTACCATTGCTTTGACTGACAGATGAATTGACATTACATTTCAGACAAACAAAAAGCCCCACATTCGCTCTAAACACCCCTATCTGTCTCTGTCTCTCTGAAAACAGGCACATCCCACCTCAATAACAGATCAATCCCGCCGACATTTGGACATTTATTCATTTCTCTCTCTCTCTCTCTCTCTCTCTCTCTCTCTCTCTCTCTCTCTCTCTCTCTCTCTCTCTCTCTCTCTCTCTCTCTCTCTCTGTTTTCCTCTTTTTTCACTCAAAGAATGAAAACGAAATTAAACATTGAGCAAAAAGATAAATGGCGCCAACACGACAGCTCAAAACACTCTCGCTGTTTATTTGCTGAGTGTGTTCTGCTAAAATGCATCTCATTAATCTGTGGTTTTGTCTTGTTTTTCATTTAGAAATATCTAATAGTTTGGCTAAAATGAGGTCAGTTTACTTGGTGATGTAGTTTTTGTCAAGATTTAATTTTTTTTCAAATTGGTGTTGGTAATGTGTTAAATAAAATAAATACATTTCAGCCAAAATTGTTCAGTACTTTTGTTGTACAGAACTTTTATATCCATGCTTGTTTGACTGAGCCATAACCTAGCTAATTTAGTCTTTAAAAGCATTTCAATTTAATAAAATTGAGTACATATTTCATGTTCTTTATATAATAACACCACCACCACTACTACTACTACTGCAATGACTACTACTACACTGTAAACTGACTTAAAACAGCTTGCGTAACTCATAAATTTAAGTTAGAACATGATTAACTTAATTTAGTTACAATAAACTAAAAACATATGCTGTCATGATTAATTTATCATATTTTTACAGTGTAATAATACTAATATTAGTAATAATAATAATAATAGGAGCAACACGTTGATAAAATTGTAACTATTGATTTCATTAACTATAATTTGCACCAAATTTAGTCATTCCTTTTTAATTCATTGTTTAAAAAAAATTGTAGTAATAATAATAATGATAATAATAATAATAATTATTATAATAATAGGAGCAGCACGTTTATACAATTATAATTTTATTGATTTGATTAATTAAACTATAACATGTACCAACTTTAATTGTTGCTTTTAATTTACTGTTTAAAAACATAAATTATTATTAATAAAATAATAATAATAATAATAATAATAATAATAATAGAAGCAACTCATTCACTGTAACTTGTAGCAAATGTAGTTTTTCCTTTTAATTAATTGTTTTAAAAAATATATAAATAAATAACAATAATAATAATAATAATTATAATAATAATGGTGATTAAAGCAACTAGTTGTTTAGATGAATATTTGTATTATTTATTTATTTCATTCATTCATTTTCTTTTCGGCGTAGTCCCTTTTTTAATCTGGGGTCGCCACAGTGGAATGAACTGCCAACTTATCCAGCATATGTTTTACGCAGCGGATGCCCTTCCAGCTGCAACCCATCACTGGGAATCATCCATACACACTCATTCACACACATACACTACGGTCAATTTAGCTTACCCAATTCACCTATACCACATATCTTTAGACTTGAGGGGGAAACCGAAGCACCCAGAGAAAACCCACGCCAACACGGGGAGAACATGCAAACTCCACACAGAAATGCCAACTGACCCAGCCGAGACTCGAACCAGCAACCTTCTTACTGTGAGGTGATCGTGCTACCCACACACCACTGTGTCGCCCCTATTTATTTGTTTGTTTATTTATTTATGTGTTTATTTATCTATTTACATATAGAGACTTAAACTTGATCTAATATGGTTAGACCAGAGGTGCCCAAATTAGGGCCCGTGGGCCAAAGTTGGCCTATGGTAACCTTTGGTTTGGCCCGCCATCCCATTTGAAAAGAGAGGGAGAATGATTGGGAGTTGGTTGTGGCAAATGCCTTTGAGAGAGATCCATTCATTCATTTATTTATCTTTTCGGCTTAATCTGTTTATTAATCAGGGGTCGCCACCGTGGAACGAACCGCCAACTTATCCAGCACATGTTTTACGCAGCGGATGCCGTTCCAGCTGCAACCCAACACCGGAAAATTGAGAGAGATCACCATTTCAAATAACATAACCTTTTGTTTCTTTGTTTAATTGAGGAGCTACAAAAAAAGCCAACTAAATGAAATGTTTCATTTAAATGTTGTAAATGAATCAGACTTTTAAAATGTAAATACTGTCACTTGACAGATGCACAAGACTTCAGCAAGTAAATTAAGGCAAAGGCAGGAGCAGCTCGACTAGTGTATTCTGCATTGAACTCCATTGTGTAATAAATGGGACTGTTTATGTTTTTACAATAATAAGTTCATTATAAAAAGTTAAAAATGAAACTGAAAGGATGGATAAAATGAAAGTGTCATTAATTAAGGTTTTAAAGAAACGTTTTCTAGTTATTTTAAAATCTTAACAAATAAATTGGGAAATTACCCATGGCAAATTTAATTTAATGCAATTTGACATGTTCAGCTTCGGCCCACAGCCCTCAATTAAATTTGGTTTTTGGCCCTTTATAAGAAAAAGTTTGGACACCCCTAGGTTAGATGTGTTAAAACATCAACAAAGAATAAAATCTGTCTAAATATCTCACACATATTTTGCTTGCTTGTATTTTAAAAATGTTTAGATTGCATTTTCACTAGAAAAACAAGTCAAAAATACTTTTGCTTTCTGCCTTTATAAATGCAGCACAAGTCACAAATGCAAACAGCTGAATATTGTCAATGATTATTCCTGAAAGCTTTGGGTGAGCAGTATGTTGAATCCCATGCTCTGCTCTTTACTCCAGCTGTGTGCGTGCGTGTGAGCGTGCGTGCGTGCATGCATGCGTGTGTGTGTGTGTGTTGTCCTCTGGAACCGCTGCTAATAACTAGCCTGATTTGATTTCCTGCAGAAAGAGTGTGATTCCTGCATGGGGTCTGATGTCCCTCTGCGGGCCCTGGGGCCTCATTATGGGCTGCTGCTGCTGTGTGACGGTGCACTGATGGAGTGTTGGTCAGCACTGGACAATCACAGCAGGACACTGATCTAACAAACAGATTCTGCTTTAAAGCACTGAGCGACAGAGTGGAAGAGGAACATGTGAAATGCACTTTTATTGGTTGGTTGGTTTGTTTGTTGGTTCGTTCATTCATCCATTTGTTGGTTCAATCGTTCATTCGTTGAATTGGTTGTTGGTTGGTTTGTTCAGTTGTTCGTTCATTCATCTGTTTATTGATTTATTCATTTGTTTGTCCATTCTTTCGTTCATTAATTTATTTGTTGGATTGGTTGATTGGTTGGTTCGGTTCAATGGTGTGTTGGTTCATTGGTTTGTTCATTCGTTGGGTTTTTTGGTTGGTTAGTTTGTTAGTTTGTTGGTTTAATAATTTGTTCGTTCATTCATCCATTTGTTGGTTCATTTGGTTGTTTGTCCATTCGATGGTTTGTTCGTTCATTCATTTCATTGGTTGGTTAGTTTGTTAATTGGTTGGTTGGTTCATTCATTTGTTCTTTCCTCCATTTGTTGGTTCATTTGTACATTCGTTGGTTTGTTCGTTCATTCGTTGGATTGGTTGGTTGGTTTGTTCATTTGTTCATTCATTCATCCGTTTGTTGGTTGGTTTATTTGTTCCATTCGATCATTATTTTGTTGCATTGGTTGGTTGGTTTGTTCATTGGTTTGTTGGTTCATTGGTTTGTTCATTCGTTGGATTGGTTGGTTCATTGGTTTGTTGGTTCATTGGTTTGATTATTCATTGGTTTGTTGGTTGGTTTGTTCATTGTTTTGTTTATTCATTGGTTTGTTCATTTGTTGGGTTGGTTGGTTGATTTGTTCGTTTGTTCATTCGTTCATTAATTTGTTGCATTGGTTGGTTGGTTTGTTCAATGTTTTTTTGGTTCATTGGTTTGTTCATTTGTTGGGTTGGTTAGTTTGTTTGTTCATTCATTTCATTGGTTGGTTAGTTTGTTAATTGGTTGGTTGGTTCATTCATTTGTTCTTTCATCCATTTGTTGGTTCATTTGTACATTTGTTGGTTTGTTCGTTCATTCATTGGACTGGTTGGTTGGTTTGTTCATTTGTTCATTCATTCATCCATTTGTTGGTTGGTTTATTTGTTCCATTCGATCATTAATTTGTTGCATTGGTTGGTTGGTTTGTTCATTGGTTTTTTGGTTCATTGGTTTGTTCATTTGTTGAATTGGTTGGTTAGTTGATTTGTTCATTGGTTTGTTGGTTCATTGGTTTGTTCATTCGTTGGATTGGTTGGTTCATTGGTTTGTTGGTTCATTGGTTTGATTATTCATTGGTTTGTTGGTTGGTTTGTTTGTTCATTGGTTTGTTTATTCATTGGTTCGTTCATTTGTTGGGTTGGTTGGTTGGTTGGTTGATTCGTTTGTTTGTTCATTCGTTCATTAATTTGTTGCGTTGGTTGGTTGGTTTGTTCAATGGTTTTTTGGTTCATTGGTTTGTTCATTTGTTCATTTGTTGGATTGGTTGGTTAGTTCGTTTGTTCATTGGTTTGTTGGTTCATTGGTTTGTTCATTCGTTGGATTGGTTGGTTCATTGGTTTGTTGGTTCATTGGTTTGATTATTCATTGGTTTGTTGGTTGGTTTGTATGTTCATTGGTTTGTTGGTTCATTGGTTTGATTATTCATTGGTTCGTTGGTTGGTTTGTTTGTTCATTGTTTTGTTTATTCATTGGTTCGTTCATTTGTTGGGTTGGTTGGTTGGTTGGTTGATTCGTTTGTTCATTCGTTCATTCATTTGTTGCATTGGTTGGTTGGTTTGTTCAATGGTTTTTTGGTTCATTGGTTTGTTCATTTGTTGGATTGGTTGGTTAGTTCGTTTGTTCATTGGTTTGTTGGTTCATTGGTTTGATTATTCATTGGTTCGTTGGTTGGTTTGTTTGTTCATTGTTTTGTTTATTCATTGGTTCGTTCATTTGTTGGGTTGGTTGGTTGGTTGGTTGATTCGTTTGTTTGTTCATTCGTTCATTAATTTGTTGGATTGGTTGGTTGGTTTGTTCAATGGTTTTTTGGTTCATTGGTTTGTTCATTTGTTGGATTGGTTGGTTAGATTGTTTGTTTACTGGTTTGTTGGTTCATTGGTTCTACAGTATTATTTATTGGGTTGGTTCGTTGGTTGGTTTGTTTGTTCATTGTTTTGTTTATTCATTAGTTCGTTCATTCGTTGGATTGGTTGGTTGGTTTGTTTGTTTGTTTATTGGTTTGTTGGTTCATTCATTCCTTGTATTGGTTGGCTTGTTGGTTCATTGGTTTGTTCATTTATTGTATTGGTTGGTTGGTTTGTTTGTTCATTTGTTCATTGCTTTGTTGGTTCATAGGTTCATTCATTCAATGGATTGGTTGTTTGGTTGGTTTGTTTGTTTATTTGTTCATTGGTTCATTGGTTCGTTGGTTCATTCATGGGAATGGTTGATTCATCCATTTGTTGGTTCATTTGTTGATTTGTACATTCGTTGGTTTGTTCGTTAATTCATTGGATTGGTTGGTTGGTTTGTTTATTTGTTCATTCATTTATCCGTTTGTTGGTTGGTTTATTTGTTCGTCCATTCATTCATTAATTTGTTGGATTGGTTGGTTGGTTCATTGGTTTGTTCAGTCGTTGGATTGGTTGGCTGGTTCGTTCGTTTGTTATTGGTTTGTTGCTTCATTGGTTTGATTATTCATTGGGCTGGTTCGTTGGTTGGTTTGTTTGTTCACTGTTTTGTTTATTCATTGGTTCGTTCAGTCGTTGAATTGGTTGGTTTGTTGGTTTGTTTGTTTATTGGTTTGTTGGTTCATTCATTTGTTGCATTGGTTGGTTTCTTGGTTTATTGGTTTTGTTTATTTATTGGATGGTTGGTTGGTTTGTTTGTTCATTTGTTCATTGGTTTGTTGGTTCATTGGTTCATTCATTCAATGGATTGGTTGGTTGGTTGGTTGGTTTGTTTGTTCATTTGTTCATTGGTTCGTTTGTTGGTTCGTGTGTTTGTTCATTCATTTAATGCAACAAGGTCAAATTTGCATAATAGGGATGTCACAGCTATGTATATACGTAGAAGTAGGTGATATATGTTTTTAAATATGTGAACTGTTTAATATTTGAGGTAGGAAAAGCAATAAATAAATAATGAATAAAGCAAATGCAAAATGAAAATGCAAAGACCGAATCGAGTCTATACTGCTCAAAATACTTTAATTAATTTTTTTTTAAATAATTAATTAATTAATTAATTAATTAATTAATTAATTAATTAATTTATTTATTAATTTATTTATTTATAAATCACAAAACATAACTAATGCAAAATATAAGACATTTAAATTTTAAATATTAGTCAGTATTATATAAGGAAAGTCTTTAAATATATATAGTATGTAAGCTTTTATTGCACAGAACTCCTCAGACCTGTGGATTAGATATAATAACAGGAGCAGCATCACAGCAGGTGATTTGTCAGTAATTATGTAGAAATGTCTTAAGGTGCTGAATTTGTTTCCAAAGTGCTGCTTTGAAGGCTCTGGCGGCGCTTTAGAGGAATGATTTAAAGACAGGAGAGTTTCAGTGTGCTGACAGGCAAACAGCATGCAGAAGCACAACACAATCATGCTGATGGGAGGATTTTTTTTCTATAAGGATGGTAAATGTGAAAAGACAGTAAATATGTATATTTATTTTTTTATATATATAACAATAGAAATCTGCTACAAACACATACCACATTACTCCTTTATTAATGCACTGTGTGTTGATTTTAATGTGCCATACTCTTATTTTAATACACCTACTGTATATATAGTAAACCTTGAATAGGATGAAGGAAAAAAAACATGATCAGTTACAGATACAGATCAAGCTAGTATAGATGTGGTATGGTTTGAATATGTAAATTATTATTATTATTCATTCATTCATTCATTTTCTTGTTGGCTTTGTCCCTTGCGGGGTCACCACAGTGGAAGGAACCACCAACTTATCCAGCACGATTTTACGCAGCGGATGCCCTTCCAGCCGCAACCCATCTCTGGGAATTTCCACACACACACATTCACACTCATACACTATGGACAATTTTCTCTTCTGAAAAAGAGCACAATCTCATTTGAATTTAAAGAGACAGTCACCAAAACAACACAATTAGGATCAAAGCCTATACAAGTAGCAGCTTCAGAGAGTTATAACACATTATTTATGTGGTATTTTGAGCTCAAACTTCACACACACACACACACTCTCTCTCTCTAGAGACATTACAGACTTATTTTACATCTCATAAAAAGAAGCATAATAGCTCCCCTTTAAGTTAACTTAACAAATGTAAGTGAAATGGACATAAAACTATTAAGTTCTCAAGAATTGTGCTGATTCAGGACATTTTAAATAAGTAGTTTGAACAAATTATGTTATTTAATTATCTCTTCATAAAAATAAAACAGATAAAGTAGTCGACATTATGATCACTTGACCACGCTGACCTGACGCAGATGCGACCGTCACTCTCCGCTAGATAAATAACACACTCCTCGTGTCCTGAGGTGATCAGTAACCATCATTGATCTCCATCTAAAGAGTCATTTCAGGCTAATTCCTCACAGTTGTTTTTTCGGCAGATGCCATATGGCGAGGGTTTCATGCCACCTGCCTTCGGGGCGCTGTTGTTGTTAGATTTGGAGGTGAGCTGCAATGGCAGGCTGATTCTTTTGTGTGTGTGTGTGTGTGTGTGTGTGTGTGTGTGTGTGTGTGTGTATTTATTTATTTATTTATTTAATTTTGGCAAAGATTGAGCGGCATCACCTTGAATCAGCTAACGGGTGAAACGGCGCTCATCTGTTTGTTTTTTTCTCCATCTGATCCAGTGCAGATTTCTCCTCTAGAGGGTGGAGCAGGTGTAAGCTGCGTAAAATTAGCACAAACAGATTAGATTTATGAGAAAAGCTATGTCATTTACACTCTTTTTAATGTGATAGATGCACTCGGGGGAAATCTGAGACTTTCTATTATCCCAGGGAGCTGTTTGCATGCCTGGTTTATTAAAAGTATTTTCTTAATAATGAGAGCATTACTGTCAGTCAGTCTTGGGGAAGATAGTCTGAAAACTGAACGGTTGTGATTCATTCATTCATTCATTTTCCTTCGGCATAGTCCCTTTATGTATCAGAGGTTGCCACAGCGGAATGAACCACCAATTTATCCAGCATATGTTTTATGCAGCGGATGCCCTTCCAGCTGCAACCCAGTACTAGGAAACATCCATACACACTCATTTACAAACTCATACACTACGGACAATTTAGCTCACCCAATTCACCTATAGCGCATGTGTTTGGACTGTGGGATAAACCGGAGCACCCAGAGGAAACCCACGCCAACACGAGGAGAACATGCAAACTCCACTCTGAATTAATCATTTGAATTACTGAATCATTTACTGCAGACTTCGTTGAATTAGTGAGCTATTTACTACAGACTCACTCTCAATGGATAAATATAATTTGTGAGTCATTTACTGAAGACACTAGGTGTGTTCGACTTCATGCAGCGCTGCGCAGACCGATCGAAATCAGTCTTAAAGCGGTGCATGCCGGTTAGAATTTTTGGCCGGATTGATGCTGCGTTGACGCCATGTGACTGTCACATGTGGCATCAAAGTACCCCGACAGCGCTCCGAGATCAGACAACTGATTCAGCCCGTGCAGCATCTGAAGAGCGCCTGCTGGAGCTGCGATGACGACACTGATGTTACACGATTGGCCGAGTTCACCGCATGACAACAACCACGTGTGTTTCAGGTTTATTATTGAACAAATTCCGTCTTACAATTTTCAAAACAAACAATTCACTGTTCATACCCTCTCTATCTTGTACACATCATGCTTATTAAAAGACTAGAAATATTTTACTCCACCATCGTCTTTTGTTAAATAATTTATTCATAATGTCTAGATTGTTTGCAGGTTTATTCTGCCTTTTTTTTACAGACTGCTGTATTTAGCTCCATAAACGATTTAAATGATATATTTTAGTAAATAACCTAAATATTAACTCAAATAACTCTTACAGACTTGTAATAAAATAATTATCATCATTAATCCTGACACCCCTATGAAGATTTCTTAACAAATAAGTTAAAAAAAATATTTTATTAAATATAAAAATATATGATTATAAAATATTTTATTTCCTGTTAAGCCGTTTAATTTTAAAAGTGTCATTGATGTAGCTGCTCTTTCTGGATATTTTCTATTTAGTGTAGCTCATTTATTTATTTGTTTTGATTAAGTCTTAAACAATGATTAAGATTATTTTGGATAATAAAAACATTTTTTAAAAAGCACTTTAATCTATAGAGATTGAACAAAAGGAGCACAATAAATGAGCTACACTAAATAAAAAATACCCAGAAAGAGCAGCTACATCACTGACACTTTTAATATTTCTGCATAAACGGCTTAACAGGAAATAAAATATTTTATAATCCTATATTTTTATATTTAATGTTTTTTTTTTAACTTAATTTGTTAAGAAATCTTCATAGGGGTGTCAGGATCAATGATGATAATTATTTTATTATAAGTCTGTAAGACTTATTTGAGTTAATATTTGGTCATTCACTAAATGTATAATACAGTAGTCTGTATAAAAAAGGCAGAATAAACCTGCAAACAATCTAGACATTATGAACAAATTATTTAACTAAAGATGATACTGCAGTAAAATATCCGTAATCTTTTAATAAGCATGATGTGTACAAGATAGAGAGGGTATGAACAGTGAATTGTTTGTTTTGAAATTTGGGAATCGGAATTTGTCCAGTAATAAACCTGAAACACACGTGGTTGTTGTCATGCTGTGAACTGCCAATCGTGTAACATCAGTGTCGTCATCTTAGCTTCAGCAGTCGCTCTTCAGGTGCTGCGTGGGCTGAATCAGTCGTCTGATCTCGGAGCGCTGTCGCGGTACTTTGATGCCACATGTGACAGTCACATGACGTCAGCGCAGCATCAATCCGGCCAAAATTTCTAACCGGCATGCACCGCTTTAAGACAGATTTCGATCGATCTGCGCAGCGCTGCATGAAGTCAAACACACCTATTAATTTGAATTAGTGAATCGTTTACTGCAGACTTACTCTAAATGAATCATTTGAATTTGTGAATCATTTAATGCAGACTCACTAGCATTACTTTGGTTCTTTTTAGTTTATTTTATCCTCATCGGTGATGTACATTACAGTTTTATGTTGCATCTAACGATCATAAATAATGTTTATTGCATTACTTTAGTGTTGTGTGTGTTACCAGTGGAAAAAGCAGCTCATAATCATTGTATTTAGCTTCTGAAAAATGTAAGTTATCTAGCAGCTGAGCTACTTGTATTTAGCAGCTCTCCAGCACTGATTACTGTGAGAGGGAAATGCATTGAGGGCCAAGTCTTTTGAGACATTTGCAAAATCCAGATGCTTGCTGGAGAATGCGTGTGAATTGGTGCATGGATGAGCAAGAACTGACGGGAAATGCGTGCTAATATAAGCGCAATCTTCAATATTTAGATGGAAATTGGAAGCGAGAAATGGCAGGACTCTTTCTTTCAGAAACTGAAAGCCTTTTTCCCGCACTGCAATTGAAGCGCAATTATCTGCCTTTTTTCCTGGATGAGAATTCAAGGAGAAATGTGACATTTGCTTTAATAAAGCAATCCGTAAACTAATTTTCTGAGCACTTGACCTTAGAAGTCTTCCGCTGCGAGTTGTCAAACATTTATTTGTTTGTTGCAGAGAGAGATGGCAATGCCATGTTTGTTTGCTTGTTTTATGTCAGGTGATGAACCTGGATTCATCATTTCTCCAGCAGTGCTTGGCGAATGTTGGGTGTTTCAGTGAATATAGGCAGAAATGAATGCAAGCGTTGCTGCTGGCAGAAGCAGAGATTCTCACAGGCGTTTATCTGGCGCTGCTTTCACGAGGGCTCCCACAGGCTTCTGTTTATATAACAAAATAATAAAAAATGCAACCCTTAATACTACAAGATGTGCCTCCATTACACCATGGTTCAACTCCAGTTTACATGCTTATAAACCTGACATATAAACAGCTCTGGAAGTGGAAAGTGTTGGGTGCATATGTGTGTTATGTGCATACTGTTATTGTGTTTGCTTTCAATTGTTTTTACAAGTGTGGCGCGGTGGCTCAGTGGTTAGCCCTGTTTCCTCACAGCAAGATGGTCGCTGGTTCGAGTCCCGATTGGGTCATTTCTGTGTGGAGTATGCATGTTCTCCCCGTGTTGGCGTGGGTTTCCTCCGGGTGCTCCAGTTTCCCCTACAGTCCAAACACATGCGCTATAGGGGAATTGATTAACTAATTTGGCTGCAGTGTATGAGTGTGTGTGTGAATAAGTGTGTGTATGGGTTTCCCAGTACTGGGTTGCAGCTGGAAGGGCATCCACTGAGTAAAACATATGCTGGAATAGTTGGTGGTTCATTCCGCTGTGACGACCCCTGATAATTAAGGGACTAAGCTGAAGGAAAATGAATGAATGCAGGTTAGCTATGTTTATATATAATAACTTTAACTGTTAAAAGTGAATTAGTTACTAGTTAATTAAAGTAACTAATAAAGTTATGATAACTAATAACCTTAACTTTTCTGAATTTGACTAATGCAATATACCTTTTATAAAGCTGCTCTGAAACAATAATTATTGTGAAAAGCACTATACAAACAGTGTTGGGGAGGGAGGGTACTTTGGAAATGTAATAGATTACAGATTACAAATGACCCTATTTAAAATGTAATAAGTAGCGTACCTTTTCAATTAAGTTATAAAAGTAAAGTAACTAATTACATCTGATTACTTTTATGTTTAGGTTTCTAATGGATATTTTCAACTAAATCATGTTTATTAGCATTTATACCATGCAGGAGTGACCTTACAGTAGCTCTGTTTACTGCTAGAATTTCAAAACCTTTCATCACTTGAATTAAGATTATATTAATTTAATTTTAAAGTACAGCCACCACAAAACCAGACCTTACAAAAACATTGTTTATTGTTTTACAAAATCTAAATTTGACTTAGTTGTGCAGGGTAATTTCTGTGGCATTTGCAATAAAAAAAATCTCAACTAGTTTTGCAATTATCATTTTTAAATCGAAGCAACTTAAAGCCAAGTCAATCATATCTTAGTGCATGGGCGTTGCTAGGCCTATTTTAGGGGGGCTATATTTCCACTCAGCCCCCCTAAAACTTTTGCGATTAGCTCATAAACTGTACACTAAACTATCGCCTCAGTCCTCTTTAAATTTGATAAGAAAACGGCGGCAGAATTTGGCTCCTCCCCGTCTATTGTTTTTCATTTGATCAGCAAACCACAGCCGTGGACAGCAAATGAACGAGATGTGTGTTTATTGATATAAATTGTTATAATATCTGCTTAATTGCAGTTCTTTGATATAGATTACCTTGTATCACCTGTATCCCAATGTCACGGAGGAGCAGTCGGGTTTTCTCTGCGTTCACCTCATCAGCACAGCTGTTTCCTCCAGTGAAAAATGTAACTCTTAACGAACATTTCGCTATTTTTATTTCAAAATGAACTACCAATATTGAACACTTTACAGTTCGTGTGGGATTAACTATACCATACAGTCTTGCACAGAAAGGATTAAACACAGTGACAGAAGCACTTAGAGAATGTACTCGTTTTAACGGTCACTGAGTCACTGACAGAGAGAGAGAAACATCACGTGTTGTCTAGTATTAAAAAATACTTCTTATTTATTATTATCATTCAGATCGTGAAATATGTGAATTAGCTTGTAAGTTTAAAAATATATATTTATATGTATGCCTATTAATTAGAAAAGTGGCAGTTTTTTTATTTAATACATGGAAACAAAAAATGCACTTGAATATAGAAAATGGTTTTTACTAAAGTAAACAGGCGGTCGAGCCTATTTTGCTTATTCAGAACTCAAATGGCTATGCCTGTCTATGTAATACAGTGGAATACTAGTATACAACCCATATTAAACATTAAGTGTTTTACTATTAATTACTTCTTTTAAATGTAATATTAGGCTATATATATATATATATATATATATATATATATATATATATATATATATATATATATATAATTTTTTTTTACCTTATAAAGAGCTGATGCCCCCTAAAATGAAAATCCTAAAATCCCATCTCTTAGTGATCAATGTAACATAGATGAGGCAGAATGTTCAGTTCAGTTATTTACTGTGAATAATGTGCTGTACTAAACAGAAACAAATTATAGTATATAACAGCAAAAACAGAAAATCTAATAAAACCAGGTGTTACACATTTAAAATACTATAGTAATCTATAGTAAAGGGACATATTTAGGAATAAGCATTATCCTCCTAGCACATTTTAGCTCTTAAGTGGCTATTTAAAATACTTTGAATGTTTTATATTTAGTTACAGACATGTGTCATCCTGCAACTGTTTTGCAGCATATGAAATGTCTCAAACCCTATTTTTAACTGTCCAAAATGGGAAAAAATGTTGTTTTTACTCTCTGATAGTCAAAGCAAGTTCAAAAAAACATTTCTATGTTAAATATGCATTAAAAAACATTCAGGAAAAAGTGTTTAGTGTAAATTTGGACCAGGAGTCCACATATATGGACATCATTTTTCTCTAAAAGTACATCATGTCAAAAGATCATACTTAGACTTTTATTCTAATTAGGTTCCAATAAGCCCAAATAGCAAAGAGAAATAAAAAATGCATGAAAAAAACAACTTGGACCTTAAGAGGTTATATTGTGTACATATATTTACAACTCTTCATTAATAAATTACACTACATAATGTAGTATCATTAGTAACTATCCTGAACTAATAATAATTACCATAGTATACGTTAACCTTTACTACAGTAAACTATATATATATATATATATATATATATATATATATATATATATATATATATATATATATATAGACCTCCTCTCCCTCAGTCATCTTTCCATCAAGCAAATTTCTCATCTTAGCCTTGTTTGGTGATGTCACTGACCGGAGCGAGAGGTGGCAGTAACGCACCAAAAAGTTTGTTGTCGATCATCGAAAAACAGGTAGAAAAAGAAATCATCATTGTCATTCTCGTATGGCTTTATTTTCATCGGCTAGACACCGGCCTCACAGCTCTGTGAATGTCAGTGCTGTCACTTATTGATCTGTGATTGGTAAATGTAGCTTGTGTGGACGCGACTGTGCTACTTGACTAATAAAAAAGCTTCGGTCACACTTTATTTTGATGGTCCATTAGTTGAGTTTAAGATACATTGCAATTAATTCTCAGTAGATTATAAGTAGGTTGTTAGGTTGGGGTTAGGGTAGGGGTTAGGGTTAGGGTTAGTGTAAGTTGACGTGTACTTGCAAAGTTTCTTATAGTCAGTGAAATGTCTGTTGAAGGATTGTTGGATATTAAGCTGAGAGTCTACTAATACTCAAATGGACCATCAAAATAAAGTGTTACCAAAGCTTCACTACTAAAAAGCTATTTGATTTAGAAAGTAGCGACGCTACTGCCACGCTATTAAGAAAATTTAGTTATAGCAGAATAGCAGCGCTTTAATAAATGGTCTTAGCAGAAGGCATCGTACATATCAAAAACAGGCAAAGCAACAGATTAATTTTATTCAACATATCCCAGATTTTTAAAGAATATGTTTAGATGTAACCCCATTTGTAATCTAATCACACATTTTTTCTCAGTAACTATAACAAATTACTGTTACTTTTATTTTGTAATTAATATACATAACGCCATTACAACTAGTTACTCCCCAACACTGTATACAAATAAGCTCGAATTGAATAATGATGAACACTAAAGAATTTGCATCAGATTTAAACAGGTCCCAGAACTGTAGATGCACTGGTCCTGTGGCCGTGAGCAAGTTTCTCAGTCCCACAATGCTGCGGTGCGACCCTGTAATTAGTATTGCTGTGGATGAAAAATGGCAGCATCAGCAAAAATGGCAGGAGCTCTGCTGCAGTAAAGTAAGTGTGCAGGAGAAACCTGTCCGTGTCAAAGATTGAAACCCAGACTATTGTACACACACAGGCCTTCAAAACTGCATTTTGATGCCTCCCACTCGGGACTCCAGATACAGGATTAATGAAAGAATTTACTCCTGATTCAATTATTAGTCTTAGTTTATAGACTTTGCCCTGACGGCTGCACAATATATAGTTTCAGCATCGAAATCACAGTGTGATCATTTACAGGATCTGCAATGTTGAAGCTGGATTATAATTGATCATTTGCATGTGTGACTATGAGGATTTTTAAAAGCATTCAGGCTTAAGAAACTCTACCATTTGTGACTTTAATAGTGATGGATTTTACTAAATTGTTTTTATTATTCAATTACTGTGCCTGTTAGACTCTGAAATCATTCATTCATACATTTTCTTTTAGGCTTTTTAAGCTCATTACGGATATGTATCCAGGTCTACATTTCTTTGGACAGAGAAATATGTAACCGGAGGTACATCTGCTCGCAGTTTTTATTTTGGCAAATCCTCCAGAGGCCGCTGTGTACGCTTTTGATGATCTTAGAACGAAGACTAAAGAATACACAAGACGTGTCACTCATATAGTTTTGTATGGGGAAAAGTGTAACAGTCAATTTGGCAAATAAAACCCGCCTTCTAATCCTAAGCAGAAAGAGTTTTGAAACGATTATTCATGCTTTCATTTCCACGCGATTAGATTATTGTAATTCTTTATATATTGGTCTACCTCATAGACTGTAAAAGATATGGACGTAGTATCCGTGACGTCACCCATAGGTTTCTGAACACTGCAAAAGAAGCTACAAGTAGGTGCGGCCAATCGTCGCCATCTTGTTGGCACGTCATCGCACCAATCGCAGGATACCAAACAAGGGCAAAGAGGCGGAGAGTGAGCGGAGCTACAGACACATGCTGGATTCTCTGCATTTTGCTTAGACCCGGCTTAGACAGACTTTTTACTTTGGGAGAAACGCTTAATACTTCATCACCTGCGACTCGTTTGTGTTCTGACCACATGTGCTTGGTTGTACACTATATCAATAAAGTGTTTAGACTTTAAAAAACACTTTTGTAATACATGGAGCCACTAAACATTGTTCTTATGACATTTTTCAACTGGAGGAAAATGCGAATTACTATCAAACACTTCAAATATAGTCTGTGTTAGTAAATGCAAGGCTACTGACATGACAACGCTTCAGATGACTGTTCTAGAGCCTACAGCTAATCAATCTGTCAGATTCTGGAGTGCATTACAGCTCTAAAGAACATTATAAATGATGAATGATCTTAAATAAAACAAATACATTTATAAAGATGGTATATAAGTATATAATTTCACTCACCTGGGAAATGGAGGCAACTTGAATGGTTTATAAGCACAATTAAGTGCACACAGCATGCTATAGTATCTGATAATTGCAGGAAATAATTCCAAAAGGCAAATGACGGTGTAAAGAAACATTAACCAAAACAAAAACACGATGAATATGCCGAGCTCAGCGGCTAATTAGCCAGAATCAGCTGAGGTGACGAGACAGCGAGCAGCTAGAACTAGCTGTCACTCAAGTGGCCACGCCCTTAATTATGCAGACTTAATATAACTTAATAAAAACTAAACTGATTTTTCTGATGAGAAAAATTCACCCCCCTCACAGTTGTCATGAAGGATAATCATGGCTATATGCACCAAAGTCATCTTTTGTACCAGGCTGTAAACATGTTTTTATCAGCTGTAAAAATGGCCAATTTACCAATGCAGTCAGAAAGCACTTGGAGTTCCTGGAGCCAGCCCCCCAAGGCGAGTCGATGAATTGCAGTTTTAGTTACTTCCGTATTGGCTTCTCGAGGGAGAGCGGGAGGTTGCCGCTTGGTCTACCTTCATCTTCAATTTCTGAACTTCAAATGGTTCAAAATGCGGCCGCCCGTTTGTTCACGAGTACCCACAAATATGATTACATCACACCAATATTGTGATCACTACATTGGTTGCCGGTTCATTTTCGAATAGACTATAAAATTTTACTCTTTGTTTATAAAACTTTGTATAACATAGCACCACCGAATCTTTCTGAGACGATCACTACTAAGACCCAAACCCGATCGCTTAGATCAAATTCCGACTGCCATCTATTGCAAACACCCCGATCTCGTCTCAAATGCAGTGGACATAGAGCCTTTGCAGTTGTGGGTTTGAAACTATGGAATAAGTTACCATTAAAAATCAGAATAGCACCCTCTCTATCTATTTTTAAATCAATGTTAAAGACTCATCTTTTTTAGAATGACTTTAACATTTCCTAATAGTGGTTCCAGGCTATACTAAATTGATTCCTTCTTGGAAACTTTTACTGTTGTTACTATTGTTTTATATTGTCATTTTATTGGGCGACGCGGTGGCGCAGTAGGTAGTGCTGTCGCCTCACAGGAAGAAGGTCGCTGGTTCGAGCCTCGGCTGGGTCAGTTGGCATTTCTGTGTGGAGTTTGCATGTTCTCTCTGTGTTGGCGTGGGTTTCCTCCGGGTGCTCCGGTTTCCCCCACAGTCCAAAGACATGCAGTTCAGGTGAATTGGGTAAGCTAAATTGGTTGTAGTGTATGTGTGTGAATGAGAGTCTATGTGTGTTTCCTAGTGATGGGTTGCAGCTGGAAGGGCATCCGCTGCGTAAAATGTGCTGGAAAAGTTGGCGGTTCATTCCGCTGTGGTGACCTAGCACTGGAAGGAAAAGAAGCAGTCGGCGACATCAAACCACACAATAGCGTTCATTGTAAAGATGAAATGCACCCATACGTCTGTCTGGCTACATAATTCGCGCTCTCCAAAAATCTAGACAGGGGTATGTATCCACAATGAACCTGTGTTACCTTTAATCTAATTCCTCCATCTTGTGAAGTAAGCTAATCTGGATGTCTTTTCAGATGTAAAGTGTGAGCTGTTTTTCTCAGGCTTACAGTATTTGAGTATTTCAGAGCGCCGTTCCCTCCTTCTAACGACTTAAAGAGCGATTGATAGGAATTTGATTCAGAAGCAGCTACAATGAGTGCCCGATGTAATGAGCGTTATTGGAATCTGTAGACTTCAGGAGCTCTATAATAGAGCCGGCTGCTGTTCTTTAATGAGATGCGTCTCCCGGCTCCTCTAATTGGCGACCGGCCCCTGAAACCGCTCATCAGAGAGAGCCTAATTGGCCATCACTGCCCATGCAGACACAGGACGAGGTGAGAAAACCACCAGACAGCCAAAGAGAATATTTAAAGTCATGCATTCATTTATGATACGGTGCATAATGAAGCACACCTCTTTTTTTGATGCCTTAAAGTGTGAGTGTGTTGTTGTTGTTAGATGCCGTACATGCAGTAGCAATGGCAAGGTCAAAAATTTGATGCACGCTGGAATGCATTAATAACACACTGCTTGAATTTTGTGTGAATATAATTGGTATATATAAAACAGTATGCTTTATTAAATATATGAATTCATATTATTAACCATGCTGTTGACTTACAGGTCAGAAATGATCAATTTTAACAGCAGAAAACAACTGTATGCATTGTGCCTTGTTTCAAGACTAAGTTGCATATTTATTCAATTAAAATTTTCTAAAAAATGCTATATTTTGCATAATGTAATGTAGTATACTACGATATATGGAACACACACACACACACACACACACACACATATATATATATATATATATATATATATATATATATATATATATATATATTATTATTATTATTTATTTTTTTTTTTTACAAGAATATAAGTTGCATGTTTATTTATTTATTTAACATTTTGTAAAACATGCTGCATGAACATCAGCCGTCCTCATTCCAGACAGCTAAAGAGAATATTTAAAGTCACGCATTCTTATATCATGCAGTGCATAATGAAGCACACCTATTTTTTGATGCCTGAAAATGTGAGTGTGTGTTGTTGTTAGATGCTGTACATGCAATAGCAGTGGCAAGGTCAAAACTTCGATGCGCATTGGAATGCATTAATAACACTCTACTTGAATTTTGTGCTGAATATAACTGGACATCAGTATGCTTTATTAAATATATCATTTAATATTATTAACCCTGCTGTTGACTTAAGGGTCAAAAATCATCCATTTTAACAGCAGAAAAAAATCTAAATAATGTGTTATTTGTTAATCTGTTGCTTTAAAAAGGCTTGTAAAATGTGTGTGTTGTTGTTGTTGTTGGATGCTGTACATGAAATAGAAGCGACAAGGTCAAAAATTTGATGCACACTGAAATGCATTAATAACACACTACTTGAAGTGTGTGCTGAATGTAATTGGAAAATGGTATGCTTTATTAAATATATTCATTTATATTATTAACCCTCCTCTTGACTTACAAGTCAAAAATAACCCATTTTAATAGCAGGAAATAAAACTAAACAATGTTTTTCTTTTTTTATCTTGAAATTGAGTGACTTTTTTTTAAAATGATCCCAACATTTTTATATTTTTACGAAGGCTGCACACATTTAGTGAACAACTGATGTCCTTTGGGTAAATTTTGAACTGGCAGCTACAGTATAAAACCAATTTTACACCACAATACACACACACACCTCCCAAACACACAATATAAGCTCCTTATTTGTTAAACTGTTGCTTAAAAAAGCCTTGTAAAGTGTGAGTGTGTATGTTGTTGGATGCTGTACATGAAATAGCAACGGCGAGGTCAAAAATGTAATGCACGTTGGAATGCAATAACCTCCTAGGGCTTGAGTGTCCACATACGTGGACAGCACATTTTAGCTCTTAAGTGGCTGTTTAAAATACATTGAATGTTTTATATTTTGTTACAGACGTACAGTATCATCTTGCAACTGTTTGGCAGCATATGAATTGTCCCAAACAAAAGTGTTTATGTAAATTGGGACCAGGAGTCCACATATATGGACATAGTTTTTCTCTAAAAGTACATCATGTCAAAACATGATACTTAGATTTTTATTCTAATTAGGTTCCAATAAGCCCAAATAGCAAAGATAAATAAAGAAATGCATGTAAAAAAAACAACTTGGGCCTGCTTGAATTTTGTGCTGAATATAATTGGAAAACAGTATGCTTTATTAAATATATTAATTTATATTATAAACCATGCTGTTGACGTATGGGTCAAGAATTACCCATTTTAACAAAGACTAAGTCACATATTTGCTCATTTAACATTTTCTAAAGCATGCTACATTTTTTTGTGGAAAACACACTGTGTAATGCAATGTAATATACTACAATACATGCAAAAAAATTTCAAGACTATAAGTTGCATGTTTATTTATTTATTTAACATTTTGTAAAACATGCTGCATGAACTTCAGCCGTCCTCCTTCCAGACAGCTAAAGAGAATATTTAAAGTCATGCATTTATTTATGATACATTACATATTGCATCACACTCATATTTTAGGTTATCAAAAAAGAGATGTGTTGTTGTTGTTGGATGCTGTACATGCAAAAGTAACGGCAAGGTCAAACATTTGATGCACGTTGGAATGCAATAATAACACACTGCTTGAATTTTGAGCTGAATATAATTGGACATCAATATGTTTTATAAAATATGTTAATTTATATGATTAACCATGCTTTTGACTTACGGGTCAAAAATGACCCATTTTAACAAGACTAAGTTGCATATTTGCTCATTTAACATTTTCTAAAATATGCTGATTTTTTTTTTTTTGTGGGAACCACAATGAATAATGCTATATAATATACTACAATATATGCAATATTATTTGTATTATGTATTTATTTATTTATTTATTTAACATTTTGTAAAACATGCTGCATGAACATCAGCCGTCCTCCTTCCAGACAGCTAAAGAGAATATTTAAAGTCATGCATTCATTTATGATACGGTGCATAATGAAGCACACCTCTTTTTTTGATGCTTTAAAGTGTGAGTGTGTTGTTGTTAGATGCTGTACATGCAGTAGCAATAGCAAGGTCAAAGATTTGATGCATGCTGGAATGCATTAATACCACACTGCTTGAATTTTGTGCTGAATATAATTGGAAAACAGTATGCTTTATTAAATATATTAATTGACATTAATATATTAATAACCATTCAGTTGACTTAAAGATCAAAAATGACCCATTTAACAGCAGCAAAAAAAAAAACAACAACAACTAAATAATGTGTTATTTGTTAAACTGTTGGTTTAAAAAAGGCTTGTAAAGTGTGAGTGTGTGGTTGTTGAATGCTGTACATGCAGTAAATATGGCAAGATCAAAATTTGATGCACGCTGGAATGCATTAATAACACACTGCTTCACATGGCAAATCTAAGCTTGTTTTTTATCAAACAAATATAAATATGCAGATAATAAATAATACTGCTAATAATAATAACATTATACAAAAGCAACTTGTCATGAATAAACTGAAAAAGCCCCCCGAGATGAAGAAGGCATGAAGGCAGTGGTTTTTATATTTATGTAGGCTAGAAAGTAATATTTTTTGTACTACTCTGATCCTTTAATTATTTTTTATTTGTAAAGATATTTGCGTATTGCTCTTCATCCTGTGTGTATTAAGCAATGTTTAAGTGAGGCGCACAACTAACGGCTCTGCACTGGACTTTAGACCTCCTCTTAGCTGGTCTATTGAACAGTCCATTCTAGTTTCTCAAAATAGCAACGCGCCAGCAATGTGCCTCAACACACCTCCTTTTTTAGACCAGAACGCCTCTGGGCGCACATATGAGCGCAAATGCATTTGCTATTTAAACGGCGTGGTGCAAAACATCAAAATGACTCTTGCGTCGAGCTGAAACTAGCAAACAACAATTGCGTCGCGCCTTGCGCTGGGTGTATGATAAGTTGCATTTGTATTTTTTTTACATTTTGTAAAACATGCTGCATGAACATCAGCCGTCCTCCTTCCAGACAGCTGGAGAGAATATTTAAAGTCATGCATTCATTTGTGTTTCGGTGCATAATGAATCACACCTCCTTTTTGATGCCTTAAAGTGTGAGTGTGTTGTTGTTGGATGCTGTACATGCAGTAGCGATGGCAAGGTCAAAAATTTGATGCACGCTGGAATGCATTAATAACACACTGCTTGAATTTTGTGCTGAAAATAATTGGAAAACAGTATGCTTAATTAAATATATTAACTGACATTATTATGTTAATAACCATTCTGTTGACTTAAAGGTGCTGTATGTAAGTTTTTGACTCTTCTAAAGCATAAAAATACCATAATATGTTTGCATATATTTAAGAAACATGCTAAGTGAACATACTTGTTTAACTGAAAACAATGCTGAAGTCAGATATTCTGCTTTGAAAATGTTTTTTCCGTGCCGGAACACTGTCTTTGTTTAGGTAAATTTAACCTGCACTATGCCAGTTTAGCCAATTATAATTCAGCATTCCGGGTTGCCTTGTTGGAAAACGGCGTATATCATTCATTCAGAAAGACTCTGAAAGCATGCATCCGTGACCGAAATAGACAGTATCAGACGTCAAAATGAGACCGATTCAGTTCCACATGAGGTTATTAATTAGCAAATGATATAAATATTAGGAGCGTAAACATTAGGTGAGCAGGTTACATTGTAACTGCGTGTCCTAACAACACACTTTGTGACGAGATAGTCAGTAATGAGCGGTTTGGCTGTTTGCAGCAGACGAAACACAACAGAAATGTAAATACAGCCTTTTAGAAGCACAGAAAAAGCACTCACTCACGAAACGGTAAGGTTTAGAATCTATTCAAACTCACATTGTTAGCATTTAGCACTGAATAAAGCACACACGATTTACCTGAGGTGATCACTGTCATAGGTTTCTGTTGTTCAGCTGTGAGAAATAGAAGCTGTTTCTAATATATCAATTCGAGGTGTTGGTTAGGACAAAAACTCCTTTTAATATGGAAAATATTCCCTCTGTCGCGTGTCGTTGCTTTTATTCAGAACACAGTTTTAAATCACTCGCTCCTGACCTGTACTCAATCTGGCATCCCGCGTTTGCGTCTATTTTGATCCAGGAGTGCAATACCTAGTTCAACCACTGGGTGTCAGACTTACATACTGCACTTTTAAAGATCCAAAATGACCCATTAAACAGCAGCAGAAAAAAAAATGACAACAACTAAATAATGTGTTACTTGTTAAACTGTTGTTTCAAAAAAGGCTTGTAAAGTGTGAGTGTGTTGTTGTTGTTAGATGCTGTACATGCAGTAGAAATGGCAAGGTCAATAATGTTATGCACGCTGGAATGCATTAATAACACACTGCTTGAATTTTGTGTGAATATAATTGGTATATATAAAACAGTATGCTTTATTAAATATATTAATTCATATTATTAACCATGCTGTTGACTTACAGTACATGTCAGAAATTACCCATTTTAACATCAGAACAAAACCATATGCATTGTGCCTTGTTTCAAGACTAAGTTGCATATTTATTTATTTATTTATTTATTTATTTATTTATTGATTTATTTATTTAACATTATCTAAAACATTTTGTATTTTTTGTGGAAAACACAATGGATAATGCAATGTAATATACTACAAATTATGCAATATTTTTAAGACTATAAGTAGCGTATTTATTTATTTATTTATTTAACATTTTCTTAAACATGCTGAATTTTTTTTGTGTAGAAAACACACTACGTAATGCAGTGTAATATACTACAATATATGCATTATTTTTTCAAGACTATACGTTGCATATGTATTTATTTATTTATTTAACATTTTGTAAAACATGCTACATGAACATTAGCCGTCCTCCTTCCAGACAGCTAAAGAGAATATTTAAAGTCATGCATTTATTTATGATACTGTGCATGATGAAGCACACCTCTTTTTTACCTTAAAATATGAGTGTGTTGTTGAATGCTGTACATGCATTAGCAATGGCAAGGTCAAAAACTTGATTCACGCTGGAATGCATTAATAACACACTGCATTAACACATTGATAACTAAATGATGTGTTATCTGTTAAACTGTTGCTTAAATAAAGGCTTGTAAAGTGTGAGTGTGTGTGTTGTTATTGCATGCTTTCCATGCAATAGCAACGGCAAGGTCAAAAATTTGATATATATATATATATATTTAACATGTTCTAAAACATGCTGCGTTTTTTGTGCAAAACACAATTCACAATGCAAGAAAATATACAAAAATATATGCAATATGCTTTTTTCAAGACTACAAGTTGCACATTAATTAATTAATTTTATTTATTTATTTATTTCACATTTTCTAAACATGCTGCATTTATTGTTCAAAACACAATGCATAATGCAATGTAGTATACCCAGTGTACATTGTTCAAGACTATAAGTTGCATATTTATTTATTTATTTATTTATTTATTTATTTATTTATTTATTTATTTCACATTTTCTAAAACATGCTGCATTTATTGTTCAAAACACAATGCATAATGCAATGTAATCTACCCAGTGTACTTTGTTCAATACTATAAGTTGCATATTTATTTATTTATTTATTTATTTATTTATTTATTTATTTATTTATTTATTTATTTATTTATTTATTTATTTATTTATTTATTTATTTATTTATTTATTTCACATTTTCTAAAACATGCTGCATTTATTGTTCAAAACACAATATATAATGCAATGTAATATGCCAAGTGGGCTTTGTTCAAGACTATATGTTGCATATTTATTCATATATTAATTTATTTATTTAACATTTTCTTAAACATGCTGCGTTTTTGTGGAAAACATAATGCATTGTAATATACCTAATATGCTTTTTTTTAAGACTATAAGTTGCATATTTATTCATATATTAATTAATTAATTTAACATTTAAAAAAAAACATGCTGCATTTTTTTTTTCAAAACACAATGTATAATGTAATATAATATACTACAATATATGCAATATGCTTTTTTCAAGACTATTAGTTGCATATATTCATTCATTCACTTTTCGGCTTAGTCCCTTTATTAATCTGGGGTCGCCACAGCGGAATGAACCGCCAAGTTGCATATACTGTATATTTATTTGTTTAACGTTTTCTAAAACATGCTGCATTTATTGTTCAAAACACAATGCATAATGCAATGTAATATGCCCAGTGTGCTTTGTTCAATACTATAAGTTGCATATTTATTTATTTATTTATTTATTAATTAATTTATTTAACATTTTCTTAAACATGCTGCGTTTTTGTGGAAAACATAATGCATTGTAATATACCTAATATGCTTTTTTTTAAGACTATAAGTTGCATATTTATTCATATATTAATTAATTAATTTAACATTTAAAAAAAAACATGCTGCATTTTTTTTTTCAAAACCCAATGTATAATGTAATATAATATACTACAATATATGCAATATGCTTTTTTCAAGACTATTAGTTGCATATATTCATTTATTCACTTTTCGGCTTAGTCCCTTTATTAATCTGGGGTCGCCACAGCGGAATGAACCGCCAAGTTGCATATACTGTATATTTATTTGTTTAACGGTTTCTAAAACATGCTGCATTTATTGTTCAAAACACAATGCATAATGCAATGTAATATGCCCAGTGTGCTTTGTTCAAGACTATAAGTTGCATATTTATTTATTAAAATGTTAATTATTTAATTTATTAATTAATTCATTTATTTATTTCACATTTTCTAAAACATTCTGCATTTATTGTTCAAAACACAATGCATAATGCAATGTAACATACCCAGTGTGCTTTGTTCAAGACTATAAGTTGCATATTTATTCATATATTCATTTATTTATTTAACATTTTCCAAAACATGCTGCGTTTTTGTGGAAAACACAATGCATAATGCAATGTAATATACCCAATATGCTTTGTTCAAGACTATAAGTTGTATATTTATTCATATATTCTTTTATCTATTTAACATTTTCTGTTAACATCCTTTTTTTTGCGGAAAACACGATGCATAATGCAATATTGCCAAAAGTTTATGTATATAGGCCACAGTAGGAAATCTTAATGCTATATTACATAGGGTACATTCTAGAAAATATGCATATATGATAATACAAATATGATAAATAAGCATACATGCATACAAATAGACATTAAAATAATGCTTTAAAGCAATATTATGATGAAATAATTAGGGCTTTCCTTGTTTGTAAGTCACTTTGGATAAAAATGTCTGCTAAATGACTAAATGTAAGTCATCTGCAACTGAAATGAAGGCTCTTGTGTTTCCATTTGGTATCTTTTAGATGTTTATTTCCTGGTTTTGCGTTAAAAAAACTGATTTAAAGTGCATTTTTCACCAGCAATGCAGAAATCCTAAAGTCTCACAGTGCAGAAACGGGTAAATAAACAGCCAAGCATTAATTCTATGGAGTTATGAGACATCTAAACCCAGTCAGATATTCTGTAAACTATGCAGAAATGAATGCATGGTTCTTGAGGTTTCAGCGGGCTTCATGCACTTCCATTAAATTACCTCGGCCTTATTTCACTAATGCATGCTTTGTACATGAACAGACCAATTAATTTGTGCTCGGCCTCACAAACATGCTTGTGTGTGTGTGTGTGTGTGTGTGTGTTTCTGCATTAGGTCAGCTCTAAGGACTGGCGAGTCCTTGAAAAAGTTGCATCAGCTCAGCGAGAGAAAAGAGGGCCGTAATGCGATATTGATTGATGCTTAAATCAGTTTGATAACAGCTTTGTCAAATCAGCTGTTTTAACAATCAGATTACAGCTTTTAGCGTCATCGATTGGATAATTTCGAAGCTGAAAGATGACAGTCCCGGAGTAACACGCGTCATGTTAAAATCTCTCGACACCAAAACGGTTGTGAGCTTGCGTTAGAGCTCTTTCAGCTTAAAACAGGCCTTGAAAGACAATGAAATTGATTGTAGGAGACATAGGCCAGAGTAAACGGTAATTTTAAAAGAAAATCAGGTTGCACTTTACTTGAAGGGGTGTTCATAAGGCTGTCATTAAACCTTTATAATCATGACATGACACATGAATGTGAATTCATGAATTCCTTACTCCACCCTTTTATCCCACAGTCAATCACATTGCGTCGTTAGACGACTACTCCAAAACAATCTCATCCTCATTTCAACATTCCATAACCAACCACACAAGGACTATTTACTTTTTTAAATGAAAAAAGGGACTATTGATAATCATCAAACAGCCATCTAAATAATTGATACAATATAATAAATGTATTTTTTAATATTTTGAACTGTCGAAATTTCATTGTATTGATGTAAATATGCTGTTTACCTGTGAAATGATGTCTTTTGAAGGTGAAAGTATATATATATATATATATATATATATATATATATATATATATATATATATATATATATATATATATATATATATATTGTGTGGCTAGTTACGTGTGTTAAGGTGAAGGAAAGATTGTCTTTAATCACTGAATGATTGTCAAATGTATTTTTAAATGTTATGGACTGTCGTATTTACGATGTATTGATGTAGGCCTATATTTGACATATGATGGTAATTGATGTGTTGTTTCTTTGTGCAATAATGCTTTTGAATATTAAGGTAAATAGTCCTTGTGTGGTTGGTTATGGAATGTTGAAATGAGGATGAGATTGTTTTGGAGTGGTCGTCTAAGGACGCAATGTGATTGACTGTGGGATAAAAGGGTGGAGTAAGGGGATTGTGTTACACACTGAGGAAGCATTGTGCCGAAACGTTTGTGTTTTTTGAGTCACCCGTAGAATGTAAAAATAAAAACTACACGAAGCAATTACTTGATGAGTGCGAATCATTACCTTCTTGAACAATATATTGACTTGATTAACGCACCAAAAAGTTTCCTTAAAAACCGCGAGCGCGCAGGGCAAATTTCATTATTTTACGCACGTTTTTTAAATATTTCCCAAATTAAGGTTACAAGGTTCAGGAATTTTTCATAGTATTTCCTATAATATTTTTTGTCTTTTGCAAAAAGTCTTATTTGTTTTAATTCGGCTAGAATAAAAGCATTTTTTTTTTTTGCTTAAACCATTTTAAGGTCAATATTATTAGCCCCCTTAAGCTTTTTGTTTTGGATTTTCTACAGAACAAACCACTGTTTAATGACTTGCCTAATTACCCTAACTTTACCCTAATTAACCTAGTTAAGCCTTTAAATGTCACTTTAAGCTGAATACTAGTGTCTTGAAGAATATCTAGTCTAATATTATTTACTGTCATCATGGCAAAGATAAAATAAATCAGTTATTAGAAATGAGTTATTAAAACTACATATTATGATTAGAAATGTGCTGAAAAAAAATCATCTCTCTCTGTTGAAGAGAATTTGGGGGGAAAATATACAAGGGGGCTAATAATTCTGCACATAATAATATATACATGCATCAAGATGTTTTATGTGCGATTTGTGCACACCCCTTATTGCAGTATGCCTCAAAACTTCCCCCTAAATAAGCATAATAGATTCTATCCCGTGTTTGACTGAAGCTAAGCGCATGTATATGAACTGATCCTGCAGTAAAGGTGACCCGGGAGCTGAGAGACTCAATAAACCTCCTGCCCTTCAGCTCAGCCCTTGCCCTCGGTCACTCAGGATGAAAAGTGTCTGCTATACAGCGAGTGACTGAACGAATGCACTTCTGTCCATCAATCAGCTCTGGCCACAGAACCGCAGAGGACCCGAGTGCTTAACCCTGCATGCATTTCCAGGTTTAAGTTGCTCTCCGGCAAAGCGCGGCTTTTTTATTTCTTTATGAGCGAGTCGAGTGGGTAAAGATGGCACCGCTGGGCCTTTGCTGAACCACTGACCTCAGCTCATGCAGAGAATGAGCTATAAGCACGAATGTGGATCATAAAGAGTGTAATCGTTCTGGGTTTTGATTGCAGTTCTTGGTTGTTAAGATAATTCCCTGATTCTTTTGGTGATGGCTAATAGAAAGGGTGCATGTGGTGCATCACAGCTTGTATTACAAAGTCACTTACATAATATATCAGCATATGCTCGTTTTGAAAACGTAGCCCTATACAGATTTCTGGAGATGGCGAATTATGTAGCCAAAAGTGTGTTTAGTCTTTAAAACGAATGCTACGAGGGCGGTATGACGCCGTTCCTTTTAGCACTACCAGCTGACCGCTTACCTACGTATGGATGCTTTCCCGCTGTTACACATTTGTCCGGTGGCTCGCCACGTACGTCGGCGGACTTGAGATACAGAGAGGAGTTAACCACAGCGACGGGGTTCAAGTCCAATGAAGAACGGTTACAGAAAGCAGGTAAAATAAAAACAAAAGCCAAAAATAAACAAGTAAATAACAGGGTGAGAATGTGGTAAAATCTAAAAACATGGTAAAAATCAGGGGGATTTTCTTTTTCTGGATTGATTTTCAAAACGCTGTCAGTTGGGTTTATGGAAGGGGTTGGGTGGGGTGGTGGGTCGGTCATTTGGTCAGTCAGTCGACAGCGGCCTCTGGTGGATTTATGTGAGAACAGCAGGCGTGAATGGCACACACTCGAGAAATTTGAGATCTGAAAAAGCATACACAGCAGGCTCTGGTGGATTTGAAAAAAAAAAAAATTAAGCCCTGGTGCTCTCCAGAAATGTATATAGGGGTACGTTTTCAGAATGAGCCTCAGTTGTAATATATATGCCTGGTTAAAATCCCTCCTGATAAAATTTCATTTAATTTTCCCCAATTTCTTTTTAAAGGAGAGAAGATCTTTATCAGCATATTTCTAAGTATATTAGTTTTAATAACTCATTTTTAATAACTGATTTCTTCTCTTTGCCATGATGACAGCACATAATATTAGACTAGATATTCTTCAAGACACTAGTATTCGGCTTAAAGTGACATTTAAAGGCTTAACTAGGTTAATTAGGGTGAAGTTAGGGTAATTAGGCAAGTCATTGTATAACAGTGGTTTGTTCAGGAGACAATCCAAAACAAATATTGCTTAAGGGAGCTATAATACTGTGTATGGTAACACAACATCTATAGTAATTTAAACAAATGACCCAATACTGTAGTTTTCTTCTACTATATGGTATATTATACTACAATAATACACCACTGTTTACTGTAGTAAACACTAAAGTATACGACAGTATTTATTGCGGTTTATCAGTTAATACTACAGTATGATGGAGCATTAATTAACAAAGAGTTGATGTATATTTACTATAGTTTGGTTAAGAAACACTGCAGTATCTGCTATAAGTAACTATAGTATGTGTGGGATTGAGACTGTGGTACTCTGAAGACTCTTTATTTATTTGTCTATGTTTTAGGAGACACTGAAAGAACCAAATAGATCAAATCACTTTTTTTATTGTCACATCATCAGCAGCACGTGTGCTATGATGAGTGAAAAGCTTGGATGACGATTAGTTCTTCTAGACTCGACTGGCAATATTTCTCACCACAAAGGAGTTCATCATCGATCATCGCCTGAATTTGGATTTCTCCATTTCATATGTGCAAAATTTCTATCAGTCATGACAAAAATGTTATTTATGTATCTCTCAGATTTTTTTTTTTTTTTTTTTTTTTTTTATTACCTCAAGTAGTTTAATAGAGTTTAATAAAGATTTTCTTTTCATATATTTATACAGATTTATGCAGTGATTATTGCCTGAAAATGGTTTAGTGCATGTTTTTATATAAGTTGGAGTCAGAATTATTAGCCCTCCTGGGGCCTGTTTCAGAAAGGAGGTTAAGTGAAAACTCAGTATTTTAACCCTGAAATGAGAGAAACTCTGGGTTTTCCGTTTCAAAATGGCAGGTTTGTCAAACTCGAGAAAGCAGGGCAAGTCAAGCCTGTTTCTGAAAGAGAGGTACAGTAACTTTAACTCAGAGTCAGTTACCGTGGTAACTTGCTCTGTGAACCTAACCTGGTCAGGAGCAGGTTTTATTCTCTAAACTCTGAGTTTCTGTCGGTCTCCTCCACTTTTTTAAAGACGAACCGATATTTCTCATCTTAGCCTTACATTTCCACCCACCAATTTTTTGCTCATTTTGGATATGCGCATAAAAACGATTGATGGAAACGTCATGATGCACATAACTTTTTGAAAATATGCATAAAAAAACATGCGCATAATAACTGAGTAGGATAAACTTTTATTCGATAAAGATGTTCATAAACTGCGATGAAAACCCTTTTACTGAACAAATTCCAGTATGTGCATTAAAAAAGGTTTGTTATAAGATGTATATATAATGTATATAAGATGTATATAAAAATGTGTGTGAATAGACAAACCAGCAGGCTGAGCACATTGTAAAACATCTTAAATGTTGTTTTGGTCATTCTAAAATGCCTCAACCGTTTCAGTATTAATGTATATTATTATTGACCTCCAGAGCGTCTGGAGCGTGTCAAGAGCGTCTGTGCTCCGCGTCTCATGGCTTCAAACGCCCCCACGTGTTCATTGTGTGTTAACATTGTCTTCTGAGGCACAAGTACATTTAGCCTATTAATTAAAAGAAAAGATGCAGTTTCTTCTTCCGCAGTAAATTCTGTTTTTACTGTTGATATTTGGCGCCAATTAATCAGGAAGTGTCGATTTTGTTGTCTTTGATTCATTGGATGGAAGCGCTGCTTTATTCGCATATCTTTTATGCGTTATTCCAGTTTTGCACATAAATTTAATTAATATTTTTGGATGGAAACATAGCTATTGCCTATATTTCAGTCTCACAAAGAACACAGTCACGTACGAGAATGGCTTGTCCTTTTTTAATGAATAATTATCTTAAATTCACTGACCTTCGACATGTACTGTAACTAGATTAATGGGATTATTATTCGTTCTAAACATATTATTTAGTTATGCTTACATTCTAAAAGTCATATCAACCTCTATCACTTGATCAATAATAGAGGCACAAGTGTACTTTTAAACCTATTAAAACTGATCAACGTGTATAAAAGTGGGAACCTGTGTAAAAAAAAATTTAAAAACATCACACATTACTTTTTTTATTATACTTAAATATTTAAATTCGATGTAAAATTAGGCATTTACTTGAGCAGCTATGTTTTCCCACACTAACTGTCTCTGTTTTACTGATGCAGTGGTGTTGCTTTTTTAAATATATGCTAATATTTGCTATAACTTTGCATGAGCACATCAAGTTCAGCAGGAGAAAGAAATGCTGATCTCTTTTTTTCAGATGTTGCCATGGTCACTCGTAATATCTGTGCTCCATTGATAATGCCTTTTTATAGTCACGGTGTGCGCGCTTAACTCTGAGTTGGTCTACTCAAAGTTGATTGACCCAACTCAGATCAGCTATTCTGAAACCGAAAACTCTGAGTTTTTAATCTCTCGGTAAATCAACTATGAGTTCAAGTTTAAACTCCGAGTTGGTTGAACCTCCTTACTGAAACAGGCCCCTGAACTATTAGGCCTCCCTGTATATTTATCAACACATTTCTAATCACATTTCTTAATAATAATTATTGTAGCCGAACTATTCTAGCCGAAATAAAACAAATAAGACTTTCTCCAGAAGAAAAAATATTTATAGGAAATACTGTGAAAAATTCCTGAATCTGTTTAATATCACTATAAAAATATTTGAAAAAGAATCAATGTTGCACAGGAGGGCTAATTATTTTGCCCTCAACTGTATAAATTAATTAAAGCATGCATTATGTGTTGTTCTGCTGTGGAAAGAGAGATATATTAGTAGAGCTTGATTCAGTTTTATGGCATTGCATTAGTTTATGCTTGATGTTTAAAGTGCATGTTATTTATAGTGATTGGCATTATCATTTGTGCTTGTTCTCATTCAGGAATTTGTTGTGGAGTGAGAGGAATGAACATATATCATGATGTGCTTTTAATGTGTTTAGTGTTTAATTTTATTTAGGGCTTCTAGTAGCCCGTTTTATGTTATTAATGGATGCAATTCTAAAATTAGACGTATGTTTATTTATTTATTTATTTATTTATTTTCTCTTGGCAAAGCACTTTTAATGCAGTGCAAATGCTCAGAGTATTGTCTGAAAAATTTACCAAATTAATCTGTAATCTAATTAATTTAATTGAATCATTCATTCATTCATTTTCCTTCAGCTTAGTCACTTATTTATCAGGGGTCACAAGCTGGATGCCCTGCCAGCTGCAACCCTGTACTGGGAAACCCATACACACTCACATTAACACACACACACACACTCATACACTACGGCCAATTTAGTTAATTCCCCTATAGCGCATGTGTTTGGACTGTGGGGGAAACCGGAGCATCCGAAGGAAACCCACGCCAACACGGGGAGAACATGCAAACTCCACACAGATATGCCAATTGGTCCAGCTGAGACTTGAACCAGTGACCTCCTTGCTGTGAGGCTACAGTGGTAACCACTGAGCCACCGTGCCGCCCAAAAGCAATTTCAATGCAGTGTAACTTACTCTGGAGTGTTCACCAAAATAAAATGATCATTGTTGCACATTTATCTTTAATTGCTTGCTATTTCTATCTGATCTATATCTGTCTGAAAATAAGTGTAGCTTTTAATGTGAATAAAAACACTTAATGCATTACTTAGATACCATTTTAAGCAATAGAACTAAATGTTTTGGCTTTTCTGTGAAAGTATTTTCATTTGTAAAAAACACGGAGAGAAAAATAAATGGAATATTGTGTAGAAACTGTAATTTACACAATATGAGCTTCTTGTTTGCTAAACTGTTGCTTTAAAAAAGGCTTGCACACCAATTTGTCTTATCTGTTTTTATCTTAGCAGTGCATTATCTGTAAAAATGCACTAAATAAAATATTTGTTTTGCTGTAATCTGCACTTTGTACTTATTTCTACCTGCTTAACCATTGAATAAAGCCATTTAACTTAGATATCACCAATAATTAGTTTAAAAACAGTCCAGTGAATACTTTAAAACCCAAAACCCTCAATATCTTCTTCACCTGCAGGTATATTGTTTGTATGCAACTGAAAATTGCATCATCTGTTTGTTGCCTTTTTATGTGACGGTGCCTAGTCCTCCTCATTGCATTCAATTTAGATCACAAACTTTGCTTTGGTGCCACTGTCAAAGTATTTAAACCAAACCCAATGTCCTGAATGCACAATTTACAGTAATTATTCATGCATTTAAAATGGCTTAAACCTTCATCCTGCATTGTGTAAAAGGCATCAGTCAAATGAGAAGTCAAAAATAGCCAGATATATGTTTTGTGAGATACCATAGCACTGACTACTAACTAGTTATTATTTCAAAGGTTGGAATTAAAGGGACATGTGATGCCCCTTTTCATAAGACTTTATATAAATCTCTGGTGTCCCTTAAAATGTGTGTGTGAAGTTTCAACTCAAAAAACCACACAGATTATTTAAAACAGCTTGCCCATTTTGGTGTAAGCAAAAACCAACCCAGGCTCATTATGGATATGTACCCAGGTCTACATTTCTGGGGACAGCGGAATACGTAACCGGATATGCATCTGCTTGCAGTTTTTGTATTTGCAAATCCACCAGAGGCTGCTGTCTATGCTTTTGATGATCTCAAATTCCTCTCACGTGTCCTCTTCACGTATAAATCCACCAGAGGGCGCAATATAAACTTCAGCCGATCAGGCCAGCTTGCTGATGACTGAATGACTGACCGACTGACCCACCCACCCCCTTCCCTAAACGCAACTGATAGTGTTTTCAAAAGCAATCTAAAAAAAGAAAAGCCTTCGCGGCCATGTTTTCAGCCTGTTGTTTTTATTCATTTATTTTTTTGATTTTGTCTTACCTGCTCTCTGAAAGCGTTCTTCACCGGACTCAAACCCCATCGTCACATTCAATTCAGCTTCATTTCCCAAGTCCATCGGCGTACATGGCAAGCTACTGGGCAAATTGGTAACACTGGAAAAGCCTCCGTACAGAGGTAAGCGATCAGCTAGTAGCGCTGAAAGAAACAGAAGCAGTCGGCTTCATACCACGCTTTAGCGTTCATTTTATGTACCTCTGGCTACATAATTCGTGCTCTCCAGAAATGTACGTATTCACAATGAGCCTATGTTGGCAAAAACACTTGTATTTGTGCGCGACACTGTAAAATGCAAATAAGCTGCTGAAGAGGGCGGAGCCTATATAAATAATTTGCTCATTTACATTTGTTTGCATTTATTTGAGTATGTTAGTAATAGGCAGGTCCTTATGCATGTGCATGTTGCTTATTGCATACACACGGATGCGCAGCAGCACGGAAATATCTTTAAATATGAAAATTATTATTTTTGTTTACTATATTGTCTACAGTTTGCATCCCCCTAATGCAGTGTAATATTGTGCTCATATAAAGTATGAAATAGTATTACCCTAAACAATGTATTTACTGACACCATGATATACACTAACCGGCCACTTTATTAGGTACACCTGTCCGACTTCTTGTTAACGCAAATTTCTAATCAGCCAATCACATGGCAGCAACTCAGTGCATTTATTGACGCTGAATGTTGCATGGTTGTTGGTGCCAGACGGGCTGGTCTGAGTATTTCGGAATCTGCTGATCTACTGGTATTTTCACGCACAACCATCTCTAGGGTTTACAGAGAATGGTCCGAAGAAGAGAAAATATCCAGTGAGTGGCAGTTCTGCAAATGCCTTGTTAATGCCAGAGGTCAGAGGAGAATGGCCAGATTGGTTCCAGCTGATAGAAAGGCAGCAGTAACTCAAATAAGCACTCGTTACAACCGAGGTCTGCAGAAGAGCATCTCTGAACACACAACACATCCAACCTTGAGGCGGATGGGCTACAAGACCACACCGGGTGCCACTCCTGTCAGCTAAGAACAGGAAACTGAGGCTACAATTCACACAGGCTCACCAAAACTGGACAGTAGAAGATTGGAGAAACGTTGCCTGGTCTGATGAGTCTTCATTTCTGCTGCCACATTTGGATGGTAGAATCATCTCAGACTGGTTTTTTGAACATGACAATAAGTTCACTGTACTCGAATGGCCTCCACAATCACCAGATCTCAATTTAATAGAGCACTTTTGGGATGTGGTGTGGTTTTGGGTTGTCCCTTTAAACAAGCAAAAATTATTTTGCTTGTTTAAAGGGAAAAACTCACTTAATTTTGACTCATTATTTCTGAAAAAAAAAATTCTAGAAAATGCTTCTTGTTTTAAGAATATTTAGGTATTCTGACTAGAAACAAGACAAAAGCTCTAATGTTGTAGTCACACTAGAGTTTGAGCATGCAAAATTCTGTCGTACAATGCTGCGAAAAGGGGCGAGATTAAACAAGATGATTAGACATATTTTCCATTTCTATCCAGAGAGGTCATGTATTGATCTTTAATTGGTCTCATGTAGTCATGTGATGCGATTTCGCAGAACTTGCAAAACTTGTTGCTTGCGTTTCTGGTCTGTTTCATGCATATGAATGGAAGTCTATGGGGAGAAAGTTCAGTGTGACCACGGCTTTAGTAAGAAAAAGCAGTGCAGTGGTCAGTTTAGATCCCGTTTCTCCTTGTCTCTTCATTCGTTTGTGCTCTGCTTCGTCTTTTCGCTTAGAAACTGGCCGAGCGCTGAATGTGACGAGCCCTGCTGACTGACCCCAGTTCAGCTTCTTGTCTTCTCGGTTGGAGGAAGTCTGTTGGCTGTTCTCCACGCTCTTTTCATTAAACTCTGGGAAATATTGTCAAAGCACTTGATTGTTTTTAAGGCTTTTGTAAAGGTTGAGCTCAGCCAAAGTCCCTCTCGGGCGACTCAGTTCACTTGGCGACTGGCTTGGCAAAACTTTCTGGCCAACACAAGTGCAGCTCCTGCTGGCCCAAAAGGAGGAAGACAAAAATGATTTTTCACCAATCAGTAAAAATTTTTTATACAAACTGATGTTTTTTTAAAAAAAACCTAAATGTTGTTATATAATAAATTTAACTTTTTATTTATCTATTTATTTATATAGAAAGTGTAATTTAATATTTAATATTATTGTTTATTTAGTTTATTTATTTATTTATTTATTTATTTATTTAGAACGTGTTATTTAATATTTAATATTATTATTTATTTACTTTATTTTTTATTTTTTTTATTTAGAAAGTGTTATTTAATATTATTTATTTACTTTATTTATTTATTTATTTATTTTATTTTATTTTTTTTATTATTTATTTAGAAAGTGTTATTTAATTTTTAATATTATTATTTATTTACTTTTTATTTATTTATTTATTTATGTATTTATTTATTTATTTATTTAGAAAGTGTTATTTAATATTAATATTTATTTATTTATTTATTTAGAAAGTGTTATTTAATATTTAATATTATTATTATTATTTATTTATTTATTTATTTATTTATTTATTTATTTATTTATTTATTTATTTATGTATTTATTTAGAAAGTGTTATTTAATATTAATATTTATTTATTTATTTATTTATTTATTTATTTATTTAGAAGGTGTTATTTAATATTTAATATTATTATTATGTATTTTATTTATTTATTTATTTATTTATTTATTTATTTAGAAAGTGTTATTTAATATTAATATTTATTTATTTATTTATTTATTTATTTATTTATTTATTTAGAAAGTGTTCATTCATTCATTTTCTTTTCGGCTTAGTTCCTTTATTAATCTGGCGTCGCCAAAGCAGACTGAACCACCAACTTATCCAGCATATGTTTACGCAGCGGAGGCCCTTCCAGCTGCAACCCATCACTGGGAAAATATAGAAAGTGTTATTTAATTGTATTATTATTATTTAATACTTTATTTGTTTATTTATTTATTGTTTAGTCATTTTCTTCTTTAAGAAAACATGTTACAATTGGAGTTAATTTTATGTATTCACAAGTGGTGTGAAAAACTGTTTGCGAACATGCACAAGCAGATCTGATTATAGGTAGGGCAAGATTTCTAATCTGCGTGTTGCTGTTTGTACCCCATTGAGATCACAATAATCTGTTATATTTCAGTGTAATTATTAGCTACGAAGCATAATAATAATAAGCTGTAATTATTTCTCTTGGTTTTTAATAGCTATTATCACTCATCAGGTATGCTTTTACAAATGCAGCCTTTGGCCTGTTACTCGCTTCTCAATCCAGCCAGCAGTAAACGTGCATTGAGTGTGGATGTTTGGGATTTATCGGACGAGGGCTTCGCTTGGGTGTGCAAATGTTGATTCCCACCCGGCAGCACCACACATCAATTATCAGTGAGTGTTTGGAAAAGAGACTGTGAACGCTGGCATGGCTCGCTCAGGCTGGCGTTAGGCCCATGTTTCTGACCTATTTTCACGTTCAGCTGTGATTATAAACAATCGCGGAGGCCACAAGCTTTCTTTTGTCCTGTGTGCCATACGATACGTGGGTGAGAAAACATGCATCGCAGAGCGCGTGCAGAGGAATTGGGTTTAAAAGCATTTTGCACTCACTGTAAGAAAAGTAGACATCTGTTCATTTTCTGTATTTTGTGATTCATTTTTTTGCATTATTGGACTTTGTTCTTTAAAAAAAGTTTTTCTAAATTGTTCTAAGACAAGAATGAGTGATGTTAAATAGTTTTAGGATGAAACTTGAACTTAAAAAGTGATGATCCACTTTAAACTTCGACGTTCAAATGTAACGATGTACACTCACTGGCCACTTTATTAGGTACACCTTACTAGTACAGGGTTGGGGACCCCCTTTTGCCTTCAGAACTGCCTTAATCCTCCTTGGCATAGATTCAACAAGGTACTGGAAATATTCCTCAGAGATTTTGCTAGCATCACAATAGCATCATGCAGTTGCTGCAGATTTGTCGGCTACACATCCATGATGCAAATCCCCCGTAAAAAAACGCTTGACAAATAAAATCACTTTTATGAACTCTTGGAGTCGGGTGCGTTTATTTGTCTTTTTTTGTCTTTTTCTTTTTTTAAACACCCAAAACGTGAAGCCAAATATCTCGGAGAGGACCCACAGAAAAATAATAAACAAAAAAAATCTCCCCTACCTAAAATAAAAATACAAAAGCTACTGCTACCTCTCTGACTATATATAAAAACAGGAGAAAATATTTACAGAAAAGTGTGGCGTCCAACCCTTTACTACTTCTCACCGTGTACTGTACAGTATATACAGAGTACAATATTTACAATAACAACAAACAAACCAAAAACAAAAAAACAAGAGGGGGGAAACATGGATGGATAAACAACAAACAAAAGTCAAAATGTATACACACACCAGCACAGGAAAACACAATCAAAGATAACATTTGCAACTATATAATTCTCTATAACACCAAATGCAAATCAAGGCACCAACCAACTCGCTCTCCCGCTCCACGCCCATTTTCCCTTTTTTAAAAGACGTCTTTTGCATAATTAGGGCGGGGCCTGTGCAGAGGAAATGAGAGAGAGAGAGAGAGAGAGAGAGACACAAACACACCTGCGAACGCAACACACCACATCCCAAAGGTGCTCTATTGGATTGAGCTCTGGTGACTGTGGAGGCCATTTGAGTACAGTGAACTCATTATCATGTTCAAGTAACCAGTCTGAGAGATGATTCACGCTTTATGACATGGTGCGTTATCCTGCTGGAAGTAGCCATCAGAAGATGGAGACACTGTGGTCATAAAGGGATGGACATGGTCAGCAACAATACTCAGGTAAAATGTGGCGTTGACACCATGCTCAATGGGTATTAATGGGCCCAAAGTGTGGCAAGAAAATATCCCCCACAGCATTACACCACCACCAACAGCCTGAACCGCTGATACAAGACAGGATGGATCCATGCTTTCATGTTGTTAATGCCAAATTCTGACCCAAACATCAGAATGTAGCAGCAGAAATGGAGACTCTCTAACTTTCTAAGCTTTTCACTCATCATAGCACACGTGCTGTTGATGATGTGACAATAAAAGTGATTTGACTCATCAGACCAGGCAACGTTTTCTCCAATCTTCTGTTGTCCAGTTTTGGTGAGCCTGTGTGAATTGTAGCCTCAGTTTCCTGTTCTTAGCTGACAGGAGTGGCACCCGGTGTGGTCTTCTGCTGCTGTAGCCCATCCGCCTCAAGGTTGGACGTGTTGTGTGTTCAGAGATGCTCTTCTGCAGACCTCGGTTGTAACGAGTGCTTTTTTGAGTTACTGTTGCCTTTCTATCAGCTGGAACCAGTCTGGCCATTTTCCTCTCACATCAACAAGGCATTTGCGCCCACAGAACTGCCGCTCACTAGATATTTCCTCTTTGTCGGACCATTCTCTGTAAGATGATGGTTGTGCATGAAAATCCCAGCAGTTTCTGAAATACTCAGACCAGCCCGTCTGGCACCAACAACCATACCACATTTAAAGTCACTTAAATCCCCTTTCTTCCCCATTCTGATGCTCGCTTTGAACTGCAGCAGATCATCTTGACCATGTCTACATGTCTAAATGCATTGAGTTGCTGCCGACTTAAATTTCTAGATATTATTTCTTATACAATATAGTGTTATCAAACTACTAAAGCGTCAATAAAAGCCACTTTGTTGAACTGTGGAGTTGAATTTTTAACATTAAAAGTCAACAGAGCAGAGATCAACATCCCATAATGCAATTCACAGTCGGAAATAAACTGAATAAAAAAAGTGAATCACCAAATTCAGAACCTGTTAATGGCGGGATATTTTAACAGTGGTGTTAATAAACTTCACACAGAGACTGACATTTGCATAAACTGTTCTGGGGTCAGTCTGTGGGATTACATTTGCAAATGAGTCTTGTGAAGATTTGACACAGAATCGATTTGGAAACATGCAGTTGTGGAAGCGTTTCACCTTGTGCTGTAATTCCCTCAGTGATAATTGAGTAAATTGTCAGTGCATCAGATTATCTTCTGAGAGGATTTGACTAATTCTGGATGAATTATGGAGTCTTTTCTGTGCCAGAAAATAATCCTGTTTATTTCCTCTAGATTTAGCTCATAATGCATGAACAAGCGCTGTGTAAATTCCAGATGGTGAAATTGCTGCTTGCACATTTTACAGAAGTGATTTGTGTTAAAAAGCATGTTTGGTTTTCTCAGAAGCAGATAAACATGACTGCGGTGATGTTTTACATTGGCATTTTTTCATTTAGCAGAGGTTTTTATCCAAATCAGGACAAAAGAAACACTTCAAATAACCAGAGAGCATCAATATAAAGATGCGGTGATAAGTCTAAGTTTGTTAAGCAGTTTTTTTATTATTATGATGATGATGATGAATATAATCATGATGATATTAAGGCTTACATACATGTCAAAATAAATAAAGAGTGTAAATTCATGCTATTTAGTACATTTAGATCTGTGAAAGTTGGATCACACATACATTTTATTTATTTATTTATTTATTTTTATTTTAATAGATTTTTTTCATAAATTTTATTGTATTTTATTGCATGTTAATTTATCTATTTTTTATTTATTACTTTTGTTATTTTTTTTGTATTTATGATTTTTTATATATATTTCATTTATTTAATTTTTTTTATTTTATAACATTTTTAAAATTTCTTTTACATTTTTATTTTAATTTATTTTATTGTATTTTATTATATTTTTTATTTTATTATTTTTATATATTTAATTAATTTAATTTAATTATTAGTTTTTGTTATTTTTTATTTATGAATGTTTTAATTTTTTAATTTTTTAATTTTTGTTGTTTTAATTTATTTAATTGTATTTTATTTAATTCTTAATTTTTATATTTTTATATTTAATTATTTATTAGTTTATTGTTTTGTTATTTTCCATTTTTATTTATGAATTTGTTTTAATTTCTTTTATTTTTCTTTTATTTTTATTGATTTTCTTTTAATTTGTTACTTTCTTTTATTTTTGTTTTCTTTGTTTATTTTTTATTTTATTATTTTTATATATTTTATTTATTTGTTTGTTTGTTTGCTTTTTAATTTCTTTTATTTAATTTCGTTATTTGTATATATTTTATTTAATTTATTTAATTTATTTATTTTTACTTCTGAGTTTTGTTTAATTTTTTTATCTTTTCATTTGTTTTATTTTTCTTCTCATTTCTTTTTGTTTTCTTTTTGAATTTTGTTACATTTATTTATTTATTATTTGTTTGTACTTTATTTTTAAACATGCCACTTTTCAGTTAACGAACATGGTAGCCAATCAGAGACATTTAGATTAGTCACCATTAAAAATGGTGGAGATTTGTTTAATTTAATTTATATATATATATATATATATATATATATATATATATATATATATATATATTCAAATAAACTGCATTGCATGTTGTCAAATTCTCCCGTTAAAAAAAGACAAAGTTCTGAAATTAATTACAATATAAATCCTGCAGCTTCAGAGGTTTTTGCATATCTTGTGCCACAATAATGTCATGTATTTACAATACGGCATGTTGTTTCTCCAATCACAAAAACACTTGTTATAAATATATTTTCCATAATCCGCATTAATCAACGTTATTAGTGTATCAAAATCCATAACTAAAGGTAACTATTTAATATGCTCCTTTTTTAAATGTGTAACTTACAAACATACTTACAAAGGTGTGTTGTTTATTTCAACACTGTAGATGTATGTATTTGCTTAAATGTGAGTATTTGACATAAAAGAAGCAAATAAATTGAGGTAATTATGAGATGTATCCTCACAGAGGTGTTTTATGTAAATAAGAGCACTTACTAATGATATCATGTGTTTATTTGTTGGGAATGTGAGTTGAGATGACGATCAAATGTGCTTTTATTAACACCATTAATGTTCAAAACCCTCATTTTACAGAGAAATATATAAATATTCTTCTGTTGTTTAACTTGTTCGTCTATAGTGTCACACAGACTGAAAGTCTCAGTGATAAAAGCAGCGCTCTTTACTTGCTTTCTCTGTGATTTAGTCTCAAAGGGGAAAGTTTTTGCTTTTCACAAGGCCTTTTTTACTTTATACTTCAGTATGCATTTACTTGTGTTTGTACTACAGTAGTCTACGCCACTGTTAGTTCACTTTAAGGAGGTTTTAAAACGTTGAAATGTATAATGAGTAACACTTTGGTTTAAGTACCAACTCTCGCAATTAAATAGTAGCTTATAACCTGCCTATATTTAATATATTGGCTGTTTATGTAAAGTGAACATCCTGCATGGTCTGATTTTACAGTGCATTGCCAAATCAATATCTGAACACAACTATTGCCTTAACTACCAATAAGCAGCAAATTAGGAGTTTATTGAGGGAAAATTCATAGATAATGGTTTGTTAATAGTGAGAAATGTAGCTTAAAATGAAATCTGACTGACATTCAACAGTTTCTGCCACAACATTTTGGTTATTGTCAGCATTACTACAGTAAATCCATGGTAAACGCTGGTGATTTATGGACTAAAAGCCCTCTTTTGTCCCCTGCATGATCACTGATGGATATGATACATGTAGTTTATAACAGACTGTTGGGAATTGAATATTTCATATTATATTTGTCAGTCATATTATTAATTCTGTGGTAAAATGTGAATTTTTAGTGTCTTCTTTAAAACAAGACCAGAATGTGGATGATGTTAAGCTGAAATTTTGCATTATATTTGCTGACCTACACTATAAAATTATATGTATTTCATTGGATAAATTATGTGGTTTGGATAAACAGTGGTTTGTTCTGTAGCCAACGTAAAGAAATAATCTCAAGGGGTCTAATACTATTGACTTTAAAAAAAAGTCAAGCTAAAAAGAAATAAGACTATCTCCAGAATAAAAATATATAATAGGAAATACTGTGAAAATGTGTATTACTTATGAAGAAAGTTTATTTATTTATTTATTTATTTGTTTATGTTATTATTTTTTATGTTTTTATTTATTTGTTTATTTTTAATGTTTGTTATTATTTTTTATTTTTTTATTTTACTTTATTTATTTTTATTTATTTATTTACTTTATTATTTATTTATTTAGCTTTATTTTATTTATTTGTTTATTTATTTATTATTTATTTTACTTTATTTTATTTTATTTATTTATTTTATATTATTTTTATTTTTATTTATTTAATATTTAATTTTATCTATTATATATAATTTTTATTTAATTTTATTTAATTTTATTTAATTTTATTTTGTTATTATTTATTTATTTTACTTTACTTTACTTTACTTTACTTTACTTATTTATTTATTTATTTATTTATTTATTTATTTATTTATTTATTTATTTATTTATTTATTTATTTATTTATTTATTTATTTATTTATTTTATTTTATTTTATTTTATTTTATTTTATTTTATTTTATTATTTAAATATTTCCAGCATGTTTGGGTGTAAAGTTTTTTTTTTAAGTCTTTTTTTCAAAGTGGTATGTGTGTTCATGCATGTGTGTGTGTGTGTGTGTGTGTGTGTGTGTGTGTGTGTGTGTGTGTGTGTGTGTTTCAAACTCTCATCGATGAGCGCAATTACAAAGTCTGGTATTTTTGCAACACAAACACCATTCATCTGACAGAACCGGACATGAATATAACGCTGACCGCCATCTGTATCCGCTGAATTCTCAATGAAAAGCCATCAGCTGCGTTCCAGCTTATTTAAAGAGCTTTGTTTGCGGCAGATGCGGCATCAAGAGCCATTATGATGAATGCGGACGCTTCACTTTTCCTCAATCAGAACTAGTTGAACACATCATCCTGCTTTCAGAAGCCTTGTTTATTCGCAGAATGAAATCAGATGCTATTTTGTGTGTGCAGGTGCTCTGGTTTTGGAGCGAACTGAGTGTTATAAAGCTCCATCACACACACACACACACACATGCACTCATCACAGCAGCTCGTCTCCATTAATGGAGTGGAAAGCAGAGCGTAATTGAATTTCTCCAATGTATGCATCTATGAGCTATATAGCTGGCGTTTAATTCATAGCTTGCGTCATTGTTTCAGACTAAGAGGAAATCATAAAAGCGCTCAGGATTATTTATGGTGTCCTTGTGTCACCTCTATTGATAACTGTGTTTTGTAGTAGTTATGTGTCATAGTTTAGTTTCAATTCACAGCATCTAGTATTTGCTTATCATCTGCCTATTATTAAGAAATGAACTGTTATGTTCCTGTTGAAAAAAAATAATGTTTAATTTGGGGACAATTTACTGCATGCATGAATAATTTGGAAGTTGCATTGACTGCCAATTGCTGAGAAGGTGATGTTTCTTATATTGATATTTATTATAGTTCTTATTTTATGTATTTTATAAATTATTTATTTATTTGTTTATTTATTTACAATGATATTACCACTTAGATGTTTCCTAGACCTCAGTTATAATGTCAACTGGTAAGCATAAATTACAGAATCTAGAGATATTTGCACTTCAGATTAATTGGCAATACATCATTCAGCCTACATTTTTGCTAAATGTAAAATACATTGCTCCACGTGTGTTTTGTTGCACGTTTCAGATGACAACTCCACTAGAGGGCGCTGTCTACATTTGTTTGAATGTGAGATACATTACTTGGAGTGAGTTTCAGATGACTTTATTAATAAGTGATTTGAGTCATTCAGAGATGTATGATGCAGTCCTTCAAGCTCATGATGGAGTCAGACACAATATTCATTCTGTTTCCACTGCAGCATGACTTTATATTCTATACTTGACATTGTTGAAGGTTCAGTGATGAGACTTTTGTCTAAGCAAAGTCAGACCTTGCTGTCTTAATTAAATAATCAAAGGCATGATCATATTTTATTGTGGTAAAAATAAGTGTAATCTAGAGGCCTTTGCCTTTTCATATGAGCCACTTCTGATACCACATGATCAACTAGAAGTCAAGTTATTATTTGTTGCTTCTTAAACTTGGATAGGCCACAAGACTTTTGTCAGGTAGTGTACATTTACTTCTTGTACACGTTCAGGAGAAGGTGGCGCTTGTTGTACAGATCAGCCAGTGAACCACTACGCTAAACCCAACTAATAGTGTTTTCAAAAGCAGATGTAAGAGAAAAGTGCACTGAAACCACATAGTTTTACCTTTATTTTTAAAAAGATGACCACATGGAGATAGATATGAGATGCAAACCTCTTCATTACAAATCATAGACAGCGTTAAGTTGTTTTTATGATATTTATTTGGTGTTGTGCAAACAACTGCATGGAAATAATCCTTTATTCATCATTAAAACGTCCCTGTAAATATTATTAGTGTGAAAAGAAAGAAAATTTGTTGTCTTCATACTGCCCCCTAGTGTTAATTTCATCTACAAACTGCAGTCAAATGTACAGCTGAAGTCAAAATTATTTGCATAATTAGTAAAGCAATGATTTTTTTCTCTTCTCAAAAAAGTCTTATTTGTTTCATTTCGGCTAGAATAAAAACAGTTTTAATTTTTTATAACCATTTTAAGGTCAATATTATTAGCCCCCTTAAGCAATATTTGATTTGGATTGTCTCCAGAACAAACCACTGTTATACAATGACTTGCCTAATTACCCTAACTTTACCCTAATTACCCTAGTGAAGCCTTTAAATGTCACTTTAAGCTGAATACTAGTGTCTTGAAGAATATCTAGTCAAATATTATCTACTGTCATCATGCAAAGATGATAGAAATCAGTTATTAGAGATACTAAAACTATTATGTTTAGAAATGTGTTTGTCAGAAATTGGGGACATAAATATACAGAAGGGCTAATAATTCTAATTATAATCTAATAATAAAGGGCTTATAATTCATGTTTGAGTACATTTGTGCAGTTCCACATGATGAAGAAAACTGAACACGATCCTTATAAACAGCTTCATGGGTTTCTCCTGTCAGTTTGATAGCGCTTTTGAAATGTGTGTTTTGTTGATGTGTGGGCAGGTTATGTCTGTCTTCTCCGCTGATATAAGCTCTGTTCTGAATATTAGAGAGGCTCTTGATGAGCTGTGATGTTCAAGACTTCAGGATTTCGGTGTCTAACTAAACTTGTACACGGAGGACGGCTGTAATTGTCGGTTTAGTATAAATCAGAGTTTCCCCCTGTTGTGCCTGTTTGGAGTGAGTGTGATGACTTGAGACTTTGTAATGGAAAGTAATGGCAAGGAAAGCGTCTTTCTGTCAAAACGTGCTGCAAAAGCTGAATCATTGAACAAAGAATCTGACAAATTCACTAAATCATCATCTGTCTTAACAGATATCATATAACGTCATTTCTCTTTTCTTTTTTTAATTAGTATCAGTTCATAAATTAAATTAAATACGTTATTATGGACAATTATAATATAGCATGCGTTTTATAATGTGCAATTAATAATTTAAATTAAAATATGTCGCCGTAGTGCATGAGTGTGAATAAGTGGATATGGGTGTTTCCCAGTACTGGGTTGCAGCTGGAAGGGCATTAAAATGAATGAATAAATATGTTCATGTACAGCAATAAAAAATAATTATAAGTACAATTTTGATGTCTATGATGGTTATAATGATTGTAAAATATTCTTATACTGTATGTGGTTTGATGTGCACATTGCTTAAACTAATGTATGGCTATATATAGTATATGCTATACTTGAAAAATGTATGATTTCAATTAAGTATATTTAAAAAAATGTCAAGCACTGAATTACTAATTACTAAGAAAAAAATTATACTTAGAAAAAAATGTTAAAATAAGGTCTGGCTTGAGGTTACAGAGTATTTATTTATTTATTTATTTATTTATTTATTTATTTATTTTATTCAGTTGTTTGTTAATTTGTTCATATAAAATGGAAAAATAAATTGTATTTAATTTATTTGTTTGGTTGTTTGTTTGTTAATTTGTTTGTTTGTTCATTCGTTACATGTTTTTGTTTATTATATTTTTTTAATTTAAATAATTGTGTTTTATTTATTTATTTATTTATTTATTTATTTATTTATTTATTTATTTATTTATTTATTTGTTTGTTTGTTTGTTTGTTTGTTTGATTGTTTGTCCGTTTGTTTATTCGGTTGTTCATTCGTTTGTTGAATTTTTTTTTTATTATTTAGTTTTATTGTATTATTTATTTATTTATTTATTTATTTTGTTCGTTCATGTGTTTGTTCGTTTGTACATATAAAATTAAAAAATTTAATTTGATTTTATTTATTTGTTTCTTTGATTGTTTGTTAGTCCATTTATTCATTCGTTTGTTAATTCGTTGTTTTTTATTTTTTATTTATTTATTTTTATTATTATTATTTATTTATTTATATATTTGTTTGTTCATATTTTTAAATAAAATTTGAAAAAATATATATTTATATATTTCATTTATTTGTTTGTTTGATTGTTTGTTTGTTCATTTGTTCATTCATTTGTTTGTTCATTCCTTCCTTGTATTTTTTTTATTGATTCTTATTTTAATAAATAATTTATTTATATATATGTATTTTATTTATTTGTTTGTTCGTGCGTTCCTTTGTTCCTTCTTTCATTCCTACGTTCCAATGTTTGTTTGTTTGTTCATATAAAATTAAAATGTAAAATTGTACTTTATTTATTTGTTCGTTTGTTTTGTTCAATTTTTTTTATTAAATTTTAATTAATTTATTTACTTATAAATATTTGCAGCAAAGATGTTGAAATATATTTCATTTATTAATTTATTTATTTCCCCCCATGGTCAGGCTTTAGATTTTCATGGTGCATGTGTAGTTTTCGAGTAATGGTCTGCAGTGCTTGTACAGTCACTTTGCTCAATGGCAGGTCACAGAACTCAGATCAGCGTAATGCAGCACACTTGTCCTCATTGCAGTAGATTACCTGCTCATTGATTGAGCTCCAGACCGATTCTGCGCAGACCCATGCTTTTCTCCAGCGCAGCGTAATGTGAGCCATGGTGGGCGTTAAATAATGTCTCTGCCCTAATTGGGCCACATTTGAGCGAGGGATCCATCTGGATTGGGGTCAGAGACGAATGACCACAATTACAGCCAAACACACGCCGTCCAGCTCTGGACGAGTAACAAATAGCGTGAAGGGTTTAAGTGGAGTCTCCTGTTCTCCAGATGAAGCTGATAAAGAGTCAGCATGCCGTTTTCACATTCACTATTGCTCCAAAGCAGCTTTATAAAAGGTGAAAACTTACATCACTGCCATTTTTAAAGGAGATTTAAGATTTAAAAGCAAATGGTTATTATGGGTATTGGTGATTAAGGCTGCTTTCACACTTGGTTCATTGCCTGGACCGTACACAAGTTCGATTGTCTTCCCCTTGCCACCTTCTCGGTTGGTTTGTGTTCACCATCTTTTTTCCTTCTGAACCCAGGTACACTTGCGTCATCAAGCTGTCAAAAGGCCACAAAATGGAAAGACAAAATAGAAAGACATAAATAAATAAATAAATAAATAAATAAATAAATAAATAAATAAATAAATGAATGAATGAATGAATGAATGAATGAATGAATGAATAAATGAATGAATAAATGAATAAATGAATAAATAAATGAATGAATGAATGAATGAATGAATGAATGAATGAATGAATGAATGAATGAATGAATGAATGAATGAATAGAATAGAATAAATAGAATAATAGAATAAATATAAAAATAAATAATTAATTCACTCTATAAAATGCTGGGTTGTTGTAACCCAGATTGGGTCAAATATAGACAAATGCCAAATTAGTTTGTTTCTTTTTTTATTATATTTTTTCATGCAACTGATGGGTTTGTCCATATTTGACCCACAATTTTTTATAATAATAAAATAATAATAATAATAATAATAATAATAATAATAATAATAATAATAATAATAATAATAATAATAATAATAATAATAATTTACTCAAAGAAATTGTTGTTTCTATGTTGTTGTAGCCCAGCTTTGGGTCAAATATGGACAAACCCAAAATTGGGCTATTTTTTTTCTATTTAATTTCAATTATATATTTAACCCAACTGTTGGGTTTGTCCATTTTTGACTTAATGTTGATTTGCAACAACCAATATTTTTTATCATAATTATTTACCCTAAAAAAAAGCTGGGTTGTTTTAACTCCGCTTTGGCGACGGCCATAAAAGTGCCAAAACGGAAAGACGTCCGCACATCTCGGTCATTCTGCTTTTACTGAATCTTTTGGTTTTAGACATACAGAAAGCGACTCGCGTCTGTCTGCTGCAAAAATATTATAAACCTTCAGAACATTATGCAATGTCTGCAGAAGATGTTTTTGGAGGAGACAAGCAGACATTATCACTGTGATTGCCCTGGCTCAATCCCGCTTGTCACCAAGGTACAGTTACGTGATATGAATGTTACGAAATGTTACGAATGAATTTTACGAAAACTATAGTTTTCTGTACAGTTGGCGATTGATGGTTGGCGGCACTCAAACGAGAAGTGAACCTGACCAGAGTTTGCGCGAACCGTACCCCAGACCATAGCCGGCCCTCCCTATAAGCGAACTAAGCAACTGCTTAGGGCCCCGCCACCAGTAGGGGGCCCCCCACAACCCTAGTGTAGCGTTGCGATTGGATGGGCATCCACTGTGTAAAACATATGCTGGATAAGTTGGCAGTTCATTCCGCTGTGGCGACCCCTGATGAATAAAGGGACTAAGCCGAAAGTAAAATGAGTGAATAAATGAATATTATAATGTTAATAAATTTAAATATGTATGTAAATATTTTAGTTTTCTGTAGTTTAGTTTTATATCTGTGTGTAGTAATATATGCATAATAATACATAACACACATGCACATTATGCAATAATAAATTGTCATTTCTGATGTGATTAATCTTGATCTCCAGCACTAATTAATGCTCTTTTTTTGTGAAGTAATCCAGCACTGGTGGTGTTGTGCATATTAAGCTGAGATCTGCATATTGCATTGATTCAGTGCTGTGTAAGTGTTTTATGTGCGCTGATAAACGCCAGATGTTCCTCAGATCCTCCAGCAGAATTTGGCTCGACTGTTTGCGAGCACTAACAAGTTTCCTTGGGCCACGAACTCAACAAGGTGTGAAATCTCAGAGCGTCCGGCCGGAGGAGCCAGCGCATGATACACTGTGCTGTTTTCAAGAGATTCACTTCATTATATTGAGGCGCTGCAGGAACGCTTTTAATTAACTTCATGGAAATTATATTAGTGTAGGCTTATGTTTTAATAGCAGAGGTGTGAGGTTGTCAAGACCTGTGAGCGGTTTTTCTTTCTATTGTTTAGGTGAGGTATTTCTGAAAAACCTTTTAAAAAATGTAGATTTCAGAAACAAATCAACAGCTCAGTTGCAGTTTTGTATTACATGTCATTTTTTTCCTTATAAAAAATAGGACTTTTTATAATAATAATAATTATGATGATAATAATAATAATAATAATAATAATAATAATAATAATAATAATAGATAAAAAAATAATAACAATCATGATGATAATAATAATAATAATAATAATAATAATAATAATAATAATAATAATAATAATAAATATAATGTAAATAAACAAACAAATAAATAAATAAATAGATAAATAAATAATTCACTCTATAAGATGCTGGGTTGTTGTAACCCAGATTTGGGTCAAATATAGACAAGTGCAATTTTTTTTTTTTTTTTTTTTCAAATTTATTTTCAATTATTTCAATTAACTCATGGGTTTGTCCATAGTTGACCTTATTTTGAATTACAACAACCCAACCTTTTAATAGGTATTATTAATAATAATAATAATAATAATAATAATAATAATAATAATAATAATCAGCAATAATAATAATCAGCAATAATAATAATAATAGTTTAAAATAATAATAACAATCATGATAATAATAATAATGTAAATAAACAAATAAAAAACAAACACATAAATAAATAAATTAATTCATTGATCACTCTATAAAATGCTTGGTTGTTGTAACCCAGATTTGGGTCAAATATAGACAAATGCAAAATTAGTTTTTTTTTTTTTTTTCAATTATATATTTTTTTTACCCAACTGATGGGTTTGTCCATTGTTACGTCCTGCACAAGTCTAGGGGAACACAATGAACGTACCAATATTGAATTAATTTTAAAGAGCACTAAACTGGGACCAGTCACAACACAACAAAGAGTAGATTTCAAAGATTTATTTACAAACTCAAAAAGTCACACACAAAGTAGGTTTGACCCAATTTTGATTTATAACAACCCAACCTTTTGTAAAATAATAATAATAATGATAATGATAATAATCAGCAATAATAATAATAATAATAATAATAATAATGATAATAATCAGCAATAATAATAATAATAATAATAATAATAATAATAATAATAATAATAATCAGCAATAATAATAATAATAATAATAATAATAATAATAATAATAATAATAATAATGATAATAATCAGCAATAATAATAATAATAATAATAATAATAATAATAATAATAATAATAATAATCAGCAATAATAATAATAATAATAATAATAATAATAATAATAATGATAATAATCAGCATAATAATAATAATAATAATAATAATAATAATAATAATGATAATGATAATGATAATAATAATAATAATAATAATAATAATAATAATATTAATAATAATAGTTTAAAATAATAATAACAATCATGATAATAATAATAATGTAAATGAACAAATAAAAAAACAAATAAATAAATAAATAAATTAATTCATTAATCACTCTATAAAATGCTTGGTTGTTGTAACCCAGATTTGGGTCAAATATAGACAAATGCAAAATTAGGTTTAGGTTAGGTTATTTTTTTTTTTCCAATTATATATTTTTTTACCCAACTGATGGGTTTGTCCATATTTGACCCAATTTTGATTTACAACAACCCAACCTTTTGTAAAATAATAATAATAATAATAATAATAATAATAATAATAATAATAATAATAATAATAGGCGGTTCATTCCGCTGTGGCGACCCCAGATTAATAAAGGGACTAAGCCGACAAGAAAATGAATGAATGAATGAATAATAATAATAATAATAATAATAATAATAATAATAATAATAATAATAATAATTTACTCAAAGAAATTCTGTTGTTGTAGCCCAGCTTTGGGTCAAATATGGACAAACCCAAAATTAGGCTATTTTTTTCTATTTAATTTCAATTATATTTTTTAACCCAACTGTTGGGTTTGTCCATATTTAACCCAATGTTGATTTGCAACAACCAATATTTTTTATCATAATAATTTACCCTAAAAAATGCTGGGTTGTCATAACTCAGCTTTGGGTCAAATATGGACAAACCTCAAAATTAGGTTCTTTTATTTTTAATTTTTTCAATTTAATTTAAATTAGGGCAGCTCAGTGGTTAGCACTGTGGCCTCATAGCAAGAAGGTTGCTAGTTCGAATCCCGGCTGAGTCAGTTGGCGTTACTGTGTGGAGTTTGCATGTTCTTCCTGTGTTGGCGCTGGACTGGTTCGAGTCCCGGCTGGGTCAGTTGGTGTTTCTGTCGGGAGTTTGCATGTTCTCCCCATGTTGGCGTGGGTTTCTTCCAGGTGCTCCGGTTCACATTCCAAACACATGCGCTTTAGGCTGGAAGGGCATTCGCTGTGTAAAACATGTGCTGGATAAGTTGGTGGTTCATTACATTGTGGCGACCCCTGATGAATAAAGGGACTAAGTCAAAGGAATTACTGAATGTACCACAAATCATGTTGCACTACTGGTTTTCATACTGTTCTGTCTTATGCAAAAGTACGTCTTAGGTTGTGTATAGTTAAATATTTATAGTATATGTAGAGTTAGAAGATTGGAGCTCCAGCATATTAGTTATGCATAGGTTTAAAATAGCTCTTACATCCAGTGTTGTGTTCATATTTATGATTATTTTTATTTATGTAGCACCATGGTCCTGCAAGAAATGGCATTATGTGGCAAAATGACAATAAAGTTCAACTTGACTTGACATATGACCCAATATCAAACCCAAATATAGTCATACTTACACATTTGGTCCCTTAACCTGACGCTCAACTTAATAAATGCAGTTTTCCACAGTTTGACTCCCAGTACTGTGCGCTGAATGTCAGATTTAGACTTTAAACAGACAGCCTCGTCTCTCTTTGAGGATAAACTCTGTATTGTGAGTGAAACAGCAGTAAGAAGCCGTCGCTCTACACCTCTTCACGCTTTCCTTATTTTTCCTATGAACAGAAAATAAAAGATAACAATGAATACTTGAGGGAATGAAGTAAAAGTGGAGCAGAGATGAAAGAGACTGTCACAAACTGCAAAACTTCACCTGCGTCATTTATTTACACTCATCTCTTGCAATTAAAAAAAATATATATTATATATATATATATATATATATATATATATATATATATATATATATATATATATTATATATATATAGTTAAAGTCAAAGTTATTCACCCTCCTGTAAATCTTTGTATTCTTTATTTTCCAAATGATGTTTAACAGGGCAAGGAAATTTTCACAGTATTTCCTATAATATTTTTTCTTCTGGAGAAAGTCTCATTTGCTTTATTTTGGCTAGAATAAATTTTACCCATTTTAAGGTCAATATTATTAGCCCCCTTAAAGGTGCAGTATGTAAGTTTGACACCCAGTGGTTGAACTAGGTATTGCACTCCTGGATCATAATAAAAGTACGCTGGGATGCCAGATTGTGTACAGGAGCGAGTGATTTAAACTGTGTTCTAAATAAAAGGAACGACACGCGATAGAGGGAATATTTTCCATATTAAAAGGAGTTTTTGTCCTAACCAACACCTCGAATTGATATATTAGAAATGGCTTCTATTTCTCACAGCTGAACAACAGAAACCTATGACAGCTAGATCACCTCAGGTAAATCTCGTGTGCTTTATTCTGTGCTAAATGCTAACAATGCGAGTTTGAATGCATTTTACATGGCATTTGTTGCCATATACTGAAAGCAGAAAGTTCACCTCAGATCTTGAAAATACAATAAACCGTCTGAAATTGAACTAAACACATATGAGTGATTCAGCATCTACATTGATGTTAAAGTGGGTTAACATGTATTAAATAGATTCTAAACCTTACCGTTTCGTGAGCGAGTGCATATTCTGTGCTTCTGAAAGGCTGTATTTACATTTCTGCCGTGTTTCGTCTGGTACAAACAGCCAAATAGCTGATCACTGCCTCTCTCGTCACAGCGTGTTGTTAGGACACGCGGTTACAATGTAACCTGCTCACCTAATGCTTACGTTCGTAATATTTATGTAATTTGCTAATTAATAACCTCATGTGGAACTGCATCTGTCTCCCATACTGTTCTTTTTGGTCATGGACGCATGCTTTCAGAGTCTTTCTGAATGAATGAATGAAATACGCTGTTTTCCAACAAGGCAACCCAGGGTGCTGACATATAATTGGCTAAACTGGCATCGTGCATATGAAATTTATCTAAACAAAGACAGCGTTCCGGCACGGAAAACCCATTTTCAAAGCAGAATATCTGACTTCAGCATTGTTTTTCAGTTAAACAAGTATGTTCACTTGGGATGTTTCTTAATATCTGCACACATATTATGGTATTTTTATGCTTTAGAAGAGTCAAAAACTTACATACAGCACCTTTAAGCAATATTTGTTTTGGATTGTCTACAGCAGTGGTCCCCAACCTTTTTATCACCGTGGACCAGTCAACGCTTGACAATTTTACCGCAGCCCGGGGGGTGGGTGTATGTAGATTGCCAGGTGATCATCAACTGTTTTCTCAGAGGATGACAAGCTGACAAAGCATTGCAGCAAGTCTGATACAAGTTTTATTTATAGATGAAATTAAAGACCACTGCAGTGTTTGTCTGAGATAATTATACCAAAATGTTTATTCCATACAAAATATAAAGCTGATCGGTCACGTAACTCACGGTGCGTTCACTCCATTCTGAAGATATTTGGTTTAGTTTATTTATTCATTCATTAATTTTCTCTTCGGCTTAGTCCATTTATTAATCTGGGGTCGCCACAGCGGAATGAACCGCCAACTTATCCAGCATATTTATTTTATGCAGCGGATGCCCTTCCAGCTGCAACCCATTGCCGGGAAACATCCATTCGCACTCATACACTACGGACAATTTAGCCTACCCAATTTACCTATAGCGCATGTGTTTGGACTGTGGTGGAAAAACCGAAGCACCCGGAGGAAACCCACGCAAACGCAGGTAGAACATGCAAACTCCACACAGAAACGCCAACTGACCTAGCTGAGGCTCAAACCAGCGACCTTCTTGCTGTGAGGTGACAGTGCTAACCACTGCACCACCGTGACACCCAAAAGATTGTTCAGACTAAAGCCCTGCTCACACTGTGAGAATTCAGCCATGACTTTGTCATCTGAGACAAATTTGGGAAATCCTAAAAGACTCCTGAAA
>LR812532.1:61885050-61892057 GCA_903798195.1 Danio kyathit | reverse complement strand
AGCCGCGAGCGCGTTGCTCCGCTTGCGCCCGCATATTGGCATATATTCTTACGACATAACAAACTTGCGCGTGGGAAAGACGTGATATGGGAACGGCCCCGGCTATAGTTATTACAGTGTGCGTGCGTATTAGCTTCGGTGGACAAGCTCGGAACTTTAAACTAGCGCACAGTTGGCAACTTGGCGTAACTTTGTTCAGCAGTTTCGTTTCGTGCGGCAGAACAGAAATGCAGAAATGCGGCTTAGAGAAGCCTTTACGATTAATTAACCATGACGAATTAAAGCGCAGTTAATAGTGAAATCGGTTAATCGTTGCATCCCTAATAACAATATCAGTGCATTGTACAAAAGACCTTTTCTACAAACATATTCAAATGTATTCGGCTGCTCTCGCCACTGTCAGGTGACTCGCGCTCTGCGCAGCTCATGCTGTATTGAACAGACGCACGTCACTTCATAACTATAGCGGCTGTTTTTTGACTGAACTAAATTTATTCTTGATGTCTTGGTCACACTATTTGGAGGGCCAGAACAAATTGCCTCGGTGGCCGGGTTTGGCCCGCGGGCCCCCAATTGAATAGCCCTGTCCTAGGCTAAAATCTGTGATCTTTGATCATTGGTTTGACATGTTCACTGACAGCCGCTTAGTGCTGGTTGCAATCAGATGTTTCCTCTGATGAAGTTCTGGCATTGTCAGAAGATTTTAGACACTTTCCTGCAGTGTGACAACAGCTGAGATGAGCGTCAATCCAAGAACCAATAGGAGCACCGATTTTGATGACACGATTCATGCGACTATTTCAAATGGCCACGGGGAAATGTCAAAACTGTTTTTTTCTTCCTGGTTTAATTATTGAGACTCGCTGTGTGCAAAATTGCCGCTACAGATTGTTTATGTTTGCTGCGAGGAATCAGTTCAGAACACGGGATAGTGAAAGTGTCACGAGTGGATGACGTCAAACTCTGGGGGTGTTTTCTTTCGTGTATGGCGTGTCTTCATTGTCGTTCAGTCTGACTTTATGACAGCTGAGATCTTACAGTGTGACATGAGAGTCATGTTCGTGCAGTCTGACATGCTACAATCGTTCAGGATTATAAAAAAAATTCGCACAGTGAGCCGGCCTTTAGATAATAAATAAAATGAAAATAATTCATTATTTCTTGTGCCGCCCGGTACCAATCGATCCACGGACCAGTACCGGTATACTGGTATACTGAACACTGCTACAACCACCGTTATACAATAGCTTGCCTAATTACCTTAACTTGCCTATTTAACTTAATTAACCTAGTTAAGCCTTTAAATGTCACTTTAAGCTGAATACTAGTATCTTGAAGAATATCTAGTCTATTATTTACTGTCATCATGACAAAGATAAAAGAAATCAGTTATTAGAAATGAGTTATTAAAACTATTATGATTAGAAATGTGCTGATAAAAATCTTCTTTCCATTGAACAGAAATTGGGGAAAAAAATAAACAAGGGGGCTAATAATTCTGACTTCAACTGTGTATTTATCTGCTGTTCATCTGCATTTGTGAGGTGTGTTTATCGCCATCGCAATTACAGGGCCATTTAAACCATGAGAGACGTTTTTGTCTAAAACACAGACGAGAGAATTTCCATAACAAGCCTATCAGCGGCTCACAAAGGAGTTTGTGTATAAAGATGCAAAACCGAGGCCGCAAAAGCCAAATCTGAGCATTTTACAATTGTTCAAATATGCATGAGGTGTTCATTAAAGGCGTCTTCACCTCAATCTGAATAAAAACACGCAGGTAAAACACAGAAATCTGCTTGAACTGCAGCGTCTGTGGGAGGATTTTTGGCAAGTCTGAAAAGCAAACATCTGTTCTGTTCTGCATCCATTTTCATGATCATTTATAGAGGTGGGTTGATGACTTATCAGCGTTTAACTTTACTTTTTAGAAGGCTAAAAGCGCTGTGATATCAGTGTCTCGACGCCCACACGCTGCTTCAGACCAGTGTTATCGCTTTCTGTGTGTTGTATAAATATGCAGATTGGGGTTTTGAAAGTTTTTTTTTTGCACTTTACTGCATGGCAAACTTCCAGCTACCTTTATAGATTTTTGTTTGGGAGCATCAAACGCTTGCAGTCAGAGCTAAAACTAACATGTTTGCAACAAACTGGGAACAAACTGTCTTATGAGGTTTGCAAATGCACTGAAAAAAAAAATGATGTTGCAAACAATTTTTGTTAAATGTAAACAAACAAATTAAAATTAGTAGTGTTCAACTTAATTTGTTTGTTTAAATTCAGCCCATATAAATTGTTAACAACCACTTAACTTTTTAAAAAAAATTGTAAATCCAAGGAATCATCTTTGAAATTAATTTAATTTATTTAAAAAATATATTATTTAAATATAACTTTATTATTTATTTTAGTCCAGTGTTATCGCTTTCTGTGTGTTGTATAAATATGCAGATTGGGGTTTTGAAAGTTTTTTTGCACTTTACTGCATGGCAAACTTCCAGCTCTCTTTATAGATTTTTGTTTGGGAGCATCTAATGCTTGCAGTCAGAGCTTTAAATGCAATCCTGGGGCTAAGACTAACATATTTACAACTAACTTTTATTTTTATTTTTTTATTTTTATTTTATTTTATTTTATTTTATTTTTTGTTTTTTTTTTTGTTTTGTTTTACTTTATGCATTTTATTTTAGTTTAAAATGATTTTTTATTAAATTTTATTTATTGTTTTTATTTTATTTATTATTTATTTTATTTAATATTAGTTTAATTTAATTTTATTCCATTTTTAATTTTTTTTTTATTGTATTTATTATTCATTTTATTTATTATTTAGTTTAATTATTATTAGTTTATTTTTTTATTTTTTTGTTTTTTATTGTTTTTAATTTAATTTTATTTGTTTGTTTGTTTATTATTCATTTTATTTATTTGTTTGTTTTTAATTTATGTATTATTTTATTTTTTTTATTGTATTTTATTTATTTTATTTCAATCAAGTGTTTTTCTCTCTCTCACTCTTTCTCTTTCTCTCTCTTTGTGTTATACAATATAAATATTCAGATTGGGTTTTTAAAAAAATAATAATTTTTTTTTGTTTTTGTTTTTTTTTTGCAAAAAAAGCTTTTAGGTTTTGTAAAATTTCAGCTCTGTTCCTAGATTTTAGTTTTGAATCACCAAATGCATTCAGTCAGAGGTTTAAATGTAACCTGAGACAGGTTCAGGATCTAAACAAACTATTTATATTCTATTTATATACATAAGCCCCTTAAATAAAAACTAATAAAAAACAGCGCCGTGCTTCATCAAATTACAAATCTATATATTTACAACACACATTGTGCACTTTGTAAAGTTGCACTGTAGCATATATATATATATATATATATATATATATATATTATATATATATATATATATATATATATATATATATATATATGCTACAGTGCAACTTTATATATACTGTATATATTAGATTAGATTAGATTAGATTCAACTTTCTTGTCATTACACATGTACAAGTACAAGGAAACGAAATGCAGTTTAGGTCTAACCAGGAGTGCAATAGCAGCAAGTGCAGGATACAGGTATAAGTTATAAAGTGCAGTTATAGAAAAACTATGGTGATATTTACAGATGGATGTACTATGAACATTATATACAGGTTGTGTTAGCTATGAACAGAGATTTACAATAGATGGATATATGTACAGGTTGCTATTAATAATCAGAAGTGTGCAGATATATAAACATAATTACAAATGTATATGTACAGTGTTTGTGTACATAATTACAAATGTACATGGGTATGTACAGTTAGAATAAATGAATCAGTGCAATGAATATGTGCAATTTTTAAATGTGCAAATGTTAAATAGTGCAGTGATTATGAGGAGTTATGAGGATAGTGGGGGTGTATCAGGGGGGCAAAGAGTCAGTGGGGGGCAGAGTTCAAAAGGGAGACAGCTCTGGGAAAAAAGCTGTTCCTTAGTCTACTGGTTTTTGTCCGGGGGAGCCTGAAGCGCCTGCCAGAAGGCAGGAGAAAAAACAGTCTGTGAGCAGGATGAGAGGAATCCTTAAGAATACTGCGTGCTCGGCGCAGACAGTGTTTCCTCTGGATGTCCTCTATGGTTGGCAGTGTGGTCCCTGTGATGCGTTGGGCAGTTTTCACCACCCGCTGCAGTGCCTTACGCTCCGCAACAGAGCAGCTTCCATACCAGACTGTGACACAGTTCGTCAGGATGCTTTCTATTGTGCAGCGGTAGAAGTTCACCAAGACGGCTGATGACAGCATATATATATTAAGCATATATATATTAAGGGTGTAACGATACGCGTATTCATATTGAACCGTTCGGTAAAAGACTTTCGGTTCGGTACGCATTACAAACCAAACGATTCAGACAAATTCCTAAAAAGATAAAAGAGAATAAGTGTACAGAATATAATGTTTTCAGTGCAGCAAATGACGTGACAGGCAACATGCTGCCTTTCCCGCCCACCTCCAAACACTACTCCAGTCAGGGACACGCTTTGCTCGCAAAATGGCTAGTAACATTAATGTAATCCTCCTATAACCAACAGCGGGTCTGGCGTTTGGGAGCACTTTGGTTTCCCTGTAAGTTATGAGGGTGATGGCATGAGTGGTGAATTAAAAAACATTATGTTTTCATCCAAAATGAGAATGAACTTTATGCGCAAAACTGGATTATCGCTTAAAAGACGTGCGAATAAAGCTGCGTTTCCATCCAAGGAGTCAAAGCGAACAAAATTGTCACTTCCACTGGCGCCAAATATCAACAGTAAAACTGATTTTGCTGCAGTAGGAGAAGCTGTGTCAATCTTTTCTTCATCTAATAAATGACTTGCACCTCGGAAGGCAATCCTGACACACAGTGAAAGCGCGGTGGCGTTTGAAGGTGTCAGACGCGGAGCACAGACGCTCTTGATTCTGAATGTCATTAATAATATAATAACACTAATACTTAAACGGTAAGGTGTTTTAGAATGACCAAAACAACATTTCAGATGGTTTATAATGTGTGTAAATAGACAAACCAGCAGGCTGCACATTTTTATCATCACATGATCTTGATTTAAAAAAAATCACATGACCTTTTTTTTTTAATGTGCACACTGTAATTTGTGCGGTAAAAGTGTTTCCATCGCAGTTTATGCGCGTCTTTTCTTATCGAATAAAAAGTTTATCCTACTCATTTATGCGCAGATGTTTTTTATGCGCATTTTCAAAATTGATGCGCATCATGGCGTTTCCATCAACCGGTTCATCTCAAAAATGCGCATAAATTAGGTGGATGGAAACATAGCTACTGACATCACGGAATCACTAACTGGAATTAGACGAAAACTAGACACGCGCACTACATGCAACTCTCCCCGCAACATTCAGACAGGCAATTTCTAAAGATTCAAACAGGGCAAAACAATTCACCGAGGCGATAGGTACATTTATAGCTGTGGATATGAGACCTTAATCGGTAGTGGAAATTTGGGGTTTTAAGAAAATGTTAAATGTAATAGAGCGCCGTTACATTATTCCTTCATAAGCTCATTTCAGTCAGATAATAATTCCTGCTTTCAGACTCACTGAAATATCAGGAGACAGTCAAATCAAGCAGATCTGTGCTGTCTGAAGAAAAGGTGGACACTTTCTGAAAAAAAAACATTACTTAAAAATTGATTGAAACTGAGCTCCATATAAAAACTAAACTGTTCTTTTCTTTTTATTTGTTTAACTACTAAAATATTACATTTATTTTTATAAGCAGCTTTTTGGTTTATAGTATAAAGAAGGATTTGTTTCATTTGCTGCTAAGTAGAAACCCCAGAAGTATAGCTTTATATCACTGTTCAAAGTAAAAAAGAAGAGAGATCATTATGATCATCATATGCTTTTATGATGTTAGTTTTAATACAATTGAAAAGATTTCAATCAGAGAAATCCTCTGGCTATTTTCTTTTTGTGCTGTACCGAAAACATACCGAACAGTGACACCACTGTGTCGTATCGAACCGAACCGTGATTTTTGTGAACCGTTACACCCCTAATATATATATATATATATCTATATATATATATATATATATATATATATATATATATATATATATATATATATATATATATATATATATACAAATTTATATTTGATTGTAACTTTAACTTAATTTGATTGTAATGCAATAATGTGCATCTTTTGTAAAGCTGCTTTGAAACAGTAATTATTGTGAAAAGCTCTATACAAATAAACTTGAATTGTGTAAATTGAATATTGCATTTTCATTGTTAAGAGTGAATAAAATACAGTACTGGTCAACTGCAGAGTAACACATTGCCAAATACTCAGAATTACCTGTATTACTCAATTACTCAAATCTAGTACATAATGCATCATTTTTAGTCCCTGAATGCATTTTTATAGAGTGAAAGTGTTGTGTCTTCTTTATGTGACTCTTCTGAATGCACCGGATCCCACTTCACATCACATCTTTCATTTTGTCTCCAATTTGCCTCAATAATTTCCTGCAGAAAAAAACATCCAATTCTCTTGCCTGTGAAAAAGCAGTGCGTTTTTCCCCAAATAGCAGCTATTGGAAATAAGCAGAGATGAGTTGCTCAGAATGCTGTGCGGTGCTCGGATAAAGATTGAATAAATGAGTCATTTCTTTGGGGTCCGAATGGGCTTAAATGGATGTGTGTGAGCACCGATTCTGGTCGTGTTTGTTTGTCCCACAGAGGTAATGGTTTAGGACACACAAACAGGCTTCCTTATGCTGTTGTTATTATTATTCTGGCTCCTTGGACATTAACTGGCCACCACAGATTTGTTAGATGTTAGATTTGTGCTTTTGTTTAGAGTTGTCTGAAGCTGCATTGAGGGCAGTGCTGATTTTGTGGAGGTTGTGTAATGGTTGTATTTTTTATTGTTATTAAGACAGACTAATAAACAAGAACAAAGTAAGTCATGCTTGTTTTGAGACCAAAA
>LR812532.1:61852550-61880050 GCA_903798195.1 Danio kyathit | reverse complement strand
TGTTCAACTAATTACACTGTCTTGTCCCGATATGTGGATTTAGAGGTTTTTGCAAAAAAAGCAGAAGTGGATTTAGCTGGTTTTGACGTAAAAGATAAATCTCCCTTGTTAAAAAAACAAAGAATTGTCTAATGTGATATTTTTTAGAAAAAAAAAGTTATTTTACTTACTAGCTAATAAGCTTATCATTACCTATACAATGAAACTTCTGAACCTAATCAGAGGAGCCTGATAGAAAATGCTCGTTTACAAGAAAAGAGGTCTGATGGATTTAGAGGGTGTATGTATATATATATATATATATATGACACTACTTCACATGACACTTGAATTGATTGCACAGTGCCATATTTAATTCATGCATTCACAAAACTCCATTGACATTCAGTGTTAGTAATTTGCATCAGTATGTCCGGCTTCTGCAATTCCATCCGTGTTTTCCACATCCCTGAACTCATCGGTCCATAAATGCGGCGTCTTTCCAAACGGTGCCAATTATTGAGTGCGGTTGAGAAGCTCATATTCCCGCTCTGTGCAGAAACCAACGCAGGCCAGCGGCTCCTTTAATTTCAGCACTGGCACCGAGCGGCCAGGTGCTCTATAATAAATATGACTCCATACATCATTTGCAGCACATTACAGATGAAGAATGAAGCAGAATTCATGGCTCCGGGCGAAGACCATGCCTTGACCTTTTCCCAGGGCAGAAGCAGGAGCTTTTTTTTTTTTTTGAAGAGCACTGACTGCCAACACACACGCAAAAAAAAAAAAAAACATCACGCTCTTCTGCTGACCTCAGTACAGCTCTTTTGATTATACAGCTTTATTTCTAGCTGTACTTGTGACGGATTTTTCATTTACCACAGACAAAAAACGAATTACTAATGTTTAAAGTAGAGCTGCTATGCTTTTTACAAGATACAAAATGCGTCTCTGATGTCTGTAGAGTGTGTAGTGAAGATTCAGCTCAAAATACTGCACAGATTGTTTATAACTCATGTTAGGCTTTGATGCTAATTGTGGTGTTTTGGTGACTGTCGCTTTAAATTCAAATGAGCTCTTTTCAAATGAGGGTGGAGCTACAAATGCCTATGTTTCAGTATAGTGGTCATTCAAAACTCTAATGGCGGATGATTGCTTCTCACTCAGGGCTGTTTATGCTAATGAGGGAGAGATGGCCACTAGTGGGCGGGGCTTTCCCCCTCTGATGACATGTACAAAGGGAGGATGTCAATCAAAGTGTTTCTGCAGACTATTTTAATCAAGTCTGATTATGAAAAATAGAATTAATTAATTTTTAAAATTAGAGACTGGTTATAATCACAGTCTGTTGACACACAACTGTTTAATCCTCCTATTAAAGTGATTTTTGCATACTAGGTGCATTTTATTCAATAAGCCTGCGTTAGTTACACCTTATGACCTTAGTGTCATATCAGGTCATAAAAAAATTACCTTTAACAGGTTTTAAAAATTGGAAATTAAAAGATGAACAACAACAACTACAACAACAACAACAACAGCAACAACAACAACAACATAATAATAATAATAATAATAATAATAATAATAATAATAATAATAATAATAATAATATGAAATATTTTTAGACAGAAATTTTGTTAAATTTAAGCATTGCCTTAATTTGTGTATTTTATGTATTTTTATTTATTTATTTATTTATTTGTTTGTTTGTTTGTTTGTTTGTTTGTATTTAAATGTAAACATTGCCTTAAATTATGCACTTTTGTTTAATTTGATATTTATTTATTTGTTTGTTAGTTAGTTTGTTTGTTTGTTTTTTGTTTTATTTATTTTTTTATTTTTTTATTTTTTTATTTATTTAATTATTGTATTAAAATTTTAACTTTGCCTTAAATTATGCAATTTTGTTTAATTTGATATTTATTTATTTATTTATTTATTTATTTATAATTTTATTTATTTATTTATTTATTTGTTTGTTTGTTTGTTTGTTTGTTTGTTTGTTTGTTTGTTTGTTTGTTTGTTTGTTTGTTTGTTTTATTGTATTTAAATGTAAACCTTGCCTTAAATTATGCACTTTTGTTTAATTTGATATTTATTTATTTGTTTGTTAGTTAGTTTGTTTGTTTGTTTTTTGTTTTATTTATTTATTTATTTATTTAATTATTGTATTAAAGTTTATACTTTGCCTTAAATTATGCATTTTTGTTTAATTTAATATTTATTTATTTATTTATTTATTTATTTATTTATTTATTTATTTATTTATTTATTTATTTATTTATTTATTTATTTATTGTTTAAGGAATTTATTTATTTATTTATTTATTTTTATTATTTTATTTATTTATTTTTTTCGGTTTTGTTGTTTCTGTATTTTGCATGTTTAAAAAAAAAACCAAAATATAAATTGTTTACCAAAGTATAACCTCCAAAATGAAAGTTAATACACCTAGTACACAAATTTTTCATATCAGGACAAATAAAAAAAAAAAAAGTTTGACAGGTCTTGAAAAATTGGAAAATAAAATCTCTGATGAACAACAATAACAACAACTAATAATAATAATAATAATTATTATTATTATTATTATTATTATTATTAAATAATAATTCAATATTAATAATTAAATAATAATAATAGTAGTAATAATAATAATAATAATAATAATAACAAGACAAAAGTCTCTGCTAAATGAAAAATGTAAAGCCCAGTGCATGTGTACGGGCAAAAACACACACCTATCTAGTTATCAACCAAGCATCGTAATTAGTGTATAATGGCTCAACCTTTTTGCTGATGGGTTGTGCAACTCAATTAACACACTGATTTGAGCTTAATTTAGATAAGGAGGAGAATCAGGCTTGAGTCTGTGCTTCTGGATGCATTTCATAAGTACTAAAATGACAATATAAACATTCTGAGCATTCACACTAAACTGAACTCACTGTGATTTTTGTCAGGTTAAAATTACTGTACATTTAAATCTTTGGTCACACATTTTAACTTGCAATATATTTCAATAATAAGCAGGTAGTAATGTGAACTGGTCCTTAAATTAAGGTGTTACCATCTCTGCTGTTATTATGTACATTTTTCTGCAATATATAATTGCGTAGGAGCTGCTCTGATGGTTTGTGTCTTTTTAAATCGCAGAGAAAATGTTGTTTATATAAACATTTCAATGCACAATTAAAACCGACAGTATGTGGACATGCATGAATAAAAGTAGTCTGCGCTTAAATAATATGAGGTTTATAATAATGCATAAAGTCAATCTGACCTTTATAGCCATTCAAGATAGAAATACTCTTCTGTGGTTTGTCATTTACAATGTTACTTACTGAGATATTTTGCACAGTGAATTAATGTTTTGGCCATTTATATGTAATAAACCTGACGTTTAGCCTTTAGTGATGTAATTATCAATGCTACAAATAACATGTTAGGATATATTATGCATGCATTTAAGATTTAAAGGGCACCTATTATGCAAAAATCACGTTTATATGTGGTTTAAACACAGATGTGTTGCAACAATATGTGAATATGACCAGATTTTAATAGTAAACATTTATTAATTGGATTGTTTATAATCAGACTTGATTAAAACAGTCTGCAGAAACACTTTGATTGACATTCTCCCTTTGTACATGACATCAGAAGGGGAAAGCCCCGCCCACTAGTGGCCATCTCTCCCTCATTAGCATAAACAGCCCTGAGTGAGACGCAGTCATCCACCATTAGAGTTTTGAATGTGCCACTATGCTGATACATAGGAATTTTAGCTCCGCCCTCTTTAGAAAAGAGCACAATCTCATTTGAATTTAAAGCGACAGTCACTAAAATGGCACAATTAGCATCAAAACCTAAAAAGGTCAGTTTCACAGAGTTATAAAACATGATTTGTGTGCTATTTTGAGTTGAAACTTCACACACACACTCTACACTCTCAGAAATAAAGGTTCACAAGCTGTCACTGGGGTGGTACCTTTTCAAAAGGTACACATTTGTACTTAAAGTGTGCATATTGGTTCCTCAAAAGTATATATTAGTACCTAAAAATTATAAGAGGAACACACTTTTGTGCTTTTTAGGTACTAATATGTACCATTGTGGTATTAATATGGACCTTTTAGGTACAAATTTGTACCTTTTGAAAAGGTACCACCCCAGTGACAGCTCGTGTACCTTTATTTCTGAGAGTGTAGAGACACCAGAGCCTTCTTGTAAAGGGCATAATAGGTCCCCTTTAAATGCATGCATAATATATTCTATGAATATATTCATATATACAATATAACATTGTAAATTGTAACATTGGTAATTAACTCACGAAAGGCTAAACTAAATAGTAAATAGTGCACTTTATTTCGACAAATTGCAAAATATTAAGCTTCTCAAAATGACTGGCTTTGCTTGATTGTAGTGCTAAAGTGCAGGGGAGGCTGTCTGTGTATATTGGCCATGTATGGAGACAGATTAGACCCTGCGCTTGAAGCTAATGTGTGCTGGATGCTTCAGTCGGAGAGCATCAGCCGGATCATACGTCAGCGGAGGAAAGCTCTCTGCGCTGCACTATTCACCCAGGTGTCGGACAAATGCATCAGTAAAACAAATCGCCGCTCGTGCCTGAGAATGATGCACACAGAGAGAGAGAGAGAGCGCCATAAAGAAGTCCCTTATTCTCAAATGCTCCTCTGCCAAATTACAGACCCAGCAAAAGCTTCTGCACACAGCCGTAAGACTCGATTATTCTCCGCGGACCGCTTCATTTGTGTGGATTTTGAGAGATAAACAGAGTCTAGTAGTGCTCTGAGACTGTTTGTGTGCATCCTTAAAGGTGCTGTGTGTAATTATTTGACTCTTATAAAGCATATAAAATACAGTGATATGTTTGTAGATATTTAAAGAGCCCCTAATTTGCATTATAAAATATCATATTTTGGTTTCGGGAGGCTCCAACAACAGGCTGATATGCATGCAAGGTTAAAAAACACTTTCATTGTCTTATAATACGTATTGTCTAATATTTTTACCTAATTATCCAAACAACTCCCATATGATGCCTTCAGCGATTCATTCGTTCCCAAACCCCTCCTTAGCGTGAAGCTAATCTGCACTGATTGATCTGATGACCCAGTCTGTAGTGATTGGTTGACTGCGTTCAGCGTGAGACAGAGAGAAATGCCCACCACGGCTACAGTAGCACACACAGAGTATGTGAGAGCCCAATGCAGGAATGCAATAAACCAATGCAGTTGCATATTACTCTATTCTTAACGCTAACCCCAAGTATTAACAGCGACACACCTTCAGTATTAATCCACACAGTGGCAAAAGTCAAACTATTTTAAAAATTGACCGCGCTGCGTGTGTAGGAACAGCTGATGGTGGCCATATCAACAAACAGCAGAGGATCGCGAGTTCAGAAGCATGTTTAAATCAGTAAAGGAAGACGCACGCGTTGCGTTTTCAACATGGTTTCAGATGCAATATGTGAATCACCCCATACAGATTTACCCTGAGAGATACAGGTTATTGTACTATTACATCATAGAGTGGAGCATTCCAGATCTTGTTGTTTCGGCAGACGGCCTTCAATATAGGCTGATTTTAAAGAAAAGACAAATGTTTGAGTTCTGACACTTTCAGAAAGTCTTTCTACTATTATGACCTCCTACATGTCAAAAGATAAAGGGAATTTTGGTTTCTCAGATCATGACCCCTTTAAAATCAAACCAAATTCCTAATTTATTGCAACGTTTTCAACATAGATGAAACATTTTATTATCATTACTATTTGTTGTTTTTCTGAGGGTTTTATTTTCCAAATATCAGATCATTCATACATTCATTCATTCATTTTTTTTCCGACTTAGTCCCTTTATTAATCCTGGGGTTGCCACAGTGGAATATATATATATAGATATATATGTATGTATACAGTTGAAGTCAGAATTATTAGCTCCCCAGAAATATTAGCCCCCTGCTTATTTTTTTTCCCCAAATTCTGTTTAACGGAGCGAAAAAAAAATTCAACACATTTCTAATCATAATAGTTTTAATAACTCATTTCTAATAACTGATTTATTTTATCTTTGCCATGATGACAGTAAATAATATTTCACTAGATATTTTTTAAGACGCTTATACAGCTTAAAGTGACATTTAAAGGCTTAACTAGGTTAATTAGGTTAACTAGGCAGGTTAGGGGAATTAGGCAAGTTATTGTATAATGATGGTTTGTTCTGTAGACTATCGAAAAAATATATAGCTTAAGGGGGTAATAAATTTGACCTTAAAATGGATTTTAAAAAATTAAGAACTGCTTTTATTCTAGCTGAAATAAAACAAATAAGACTTTCTCCAAAAGAAAAAATATTAACAGACATACTGTGAAAATTTCCTTGCTCTGTTAAATATTATTTGGGAAATATTTAAAAAAGAAAAGAAACTTCAAAGGGGGGCTAATAATTCTGACTTCAACTGTACAAAATAAATATACACAGTAGTGTAATGTAAAGTGGACGCTGACAACAGGGGTGAGGATCCAAACGCAGGTTTATTAAGAATGGTCAGGCAAGCAACGGTCAACACAGGAGCAAACAGATGTATACAGGCAAATCCAGAGTCATCGTCAATAAGCAGGTGAATGGCCAGTACAAGCAACGTAAACAAACAAAACAAAGCAAGGGGCAAGGCAAGGAAAACACTTCGTAATGTTCACAATCAGTATAACAAGACTCAGCAATGAGGGTATCAGAGTGAGCTGTATATATGTGAAGGTAAAAAAAAAAGTCCATGAGCAGCTTTAGCTGTGAGTCTAATCAATGGGAAACTGGAACAGGTGTGAGTGTGCAGTGCATAACTAGATCTTGTAGTTCTTGAAATGGCGGATTTGTAGTCTGTTAGCGATCTGTGTATATACCAGCAATCTGCATGGGCTAGATTGCTGGTGACTGTGACGAGTAGACACATTTAAGTTATGTCAAAACAAACTTTAATTTACTAATTCATTCATTTTCCTTTTAGCTTAGTCCCTTTATTAATCTAGGGTTGCCACAGCGCAATGAACCATCAACTTATCCAGCATATGTTTTATGCAGCGGATGCCCTTCTAGCTGCAACCCATCACCGGGAAACACAAACTTTTATTTTGGATGCAATAAATTAGAAATCTATGCAAAACAATTTTGTTACATAAATATTTATATTTATGTTAATATAATTTGTATGATATACATGTTTATTTTATATTTAAGTATAAATAAATATTTTCTCAAATATATGCAAGCATGTGTCCATTTATATAGAGTATAATAAATATATACAGTACACACAATTAAATTGTCAAAACAACTTTTAATTTTGGATGCAATTAATTTTTGCCCATCACTAATATTTGTCCTAAAATTGATAATAATAATAATAATAATAATAATAATTAATAATAATAATAATAATAATAATAATAATAATAATAATAATAATCATCATCATAATAACAATAATAATAATAATAATAATAATAATAATAATACATAATAATAATAATAATAATAATAATAATAATAATAACAATAATAATAATAATAATAATAATAATAATACATAATAATAATATTAATAATAATAATAATAACCATAATAATAATAATAATAATAATAATAATAATAATATATAATAATAATAATAATAATATATAATAATAATAATAATAATAATATAATAATAATAATAATAATAATAATAATATATAATAATAATAATAATAATATATAATAATAATAATAATATAATAATAATAATAATATATAATAATAATTATAATAATAATAATAATAATATATAATAATAATAATATATAACAATAATAATAATATAATAATAATAATAATAATAATAATAATAATAATAATAATAATATATAATAATAATAATAATAATAATAATAATATATAATAATAATAATATAATAATAATAATAATAATAATAATAATAATATATAATAATAATAATAATAATATATAATAATAATAATAATATATAATAATAATAATAATATATAATAATAATAATAATATAATAATAATAATAATAATAATAATAATAATAATAATAATATATAATAATAATAATAATAATAATAATAATAATACAATTAATAATAATAATAATAATAATAATAATAATAATAAGTCTTAACTATGTCCAAAAATGGAAAAAATAAATATTTTATAGGGTGTGCTAACTTTTTCACAAGCCCTTATGTCTATTATTTTTTTAAACTTTTATTTTGAAGTTTATATTTTGCTAAACAGAGCACACAGGCGTCATGTTTAAACATTAGTCTGCGGCTTGTTTTGTTTTTCTGTGTGAAATGAAATTCACGTCACCAGTGAAAGACACACAGGGAGAGCTGGAGATAAAGCCATATTCTCAGCCGCTGCTTTGCCAAATTCTGTGCTTTGCTAAATCTTCTGCACACAGGCGTAAGACTCTGTTCTCCACAGGCGCTCGCTTAGTGTGGATTTGATGAATAAACAGAGTCTGTGCATCTGCGACTGAAACTGCTGCAGCAAACGCCACTGTATAAATCTTTATAGCGCGGGCATGTGAATATACTCACAAAACACACATCAGCTGATGCATAAATCAATATACGGGCTAATAAATAGCTGACGAAATAAATAAAAACTCATGTCAGAATGGGGGAAGATGGTAACACTTTATAATAAGGTTGTATTAGTTAATGTTAGTTAATGCATTTACTAACATGAACAAACAATGAACAGTATACTTATTACAGTATGTGTTCATGTTAGTCAATGAAAATACAGTTCATTGTTAGTTAACTCATGTACACGTTGTAACTCATGGTGCATTAACTAATGTTAACAAGCATGACTTTGGATGTTTATGATGCATTAGTAAATGTTGAACTATGATTATTAAATGCTGTACAGGTATTGTTTGTAATTACTTCAAGTTAGTAAATACATTAACTAATGTAACCTTATTGTAAAGTGTGACCCACAAAGTTAAGCTTTGCATTGTGGCTTTACTCAGTTGATTAAAATTAATAGTAAACAGTTAAATTTTGTGCTATTTTTCTATCTGGATGTGCAATTAGACCTGCAAAACATACATCAGCTGTTGAACAAATCAATATATAAGTTAATATATAGTTGATGAAATAAAAACGATGCAGATTCACACAGGATAGCTTTGCATTGCCGCTTTACTCAGTTGATTAAAATTAATAATAAACAGTTAAATGTTGTGCTATTCAATTTGGCGTGTGATTATACTCGCAAAACCAGCCTGATCTCATGAGGAAACGTAAGTATTTTACGTTTTGTCAGTTTAGTGGCTAATTCGTACGAGTTGAGTCATACGAAAATGTGTGATTTTTAAAAAAGAGGCGTGGCACCCAACCCCACCCTAACGCCAACCGTCATTGGGTGATGAGCAAATCGTACTAATTTGTACGAATTAGATCGTACGAATTCATACGAATTAGCCACTAAATCAAAAAGTTACGAATTGCCGTGAGATTGCGTTGGCAAAACACACATCAGCTGATGAATAAATCAATATACGGGCTAATAAATAGCTTATGAAATAAATAAAAACAATGCATGTCAGAATGGGGAAGATATGCTTTGCATTGCAGCTTTACTCAGTAAATTAATATTAATAATAAACAGTTCAATGTTGTGCTATTCTAACTGAACATGCTATTATACTTGTAAAACGTACATTGGAGGTTGAATAAATTATATATAGGCCCTAATAAATAGATGATGGAATAAAAACAATACATGTCAGAATGGGTAAGATTCACAAAGTATAGCTTAGCATTGTGACTTTAATCAATCGATTAAAATTATTAATAAAGAGTTAAATTTTAGCTATTTTTCTATTTAGATATGTAATTATACTCGCAAAACACACATCAGCTGATGAATAAATCAGTATACGGGCTAATAAATAGCTGATAAAATAAAACAAATCAGTGCATGTCAGAATGGAGATTCCAACGCAACATACGGCAATTCGTAACGTTTTGATTTAGTGGCTAATTTGGATGAATTCGTATGATCTAATTCGTACAAATTAGTACGATTTGCTCATCACCCAATGACGTTAGGGGTGGGGTTGGGTGCTACGCCTCCTTTTTAAAATCAAATTTTTTCATACGACTGAACTCGTATGCAATCGTACGAATTAGCCACTAAACTGACAAAACGTAAAATACTTGCGTTTCCTCATGAGATCAGGCTGAAGATTCACAAAGTTAAGCTTTGCATTGCAGCTTTACTCAATCGATTAAAATTCATAATAAACTGTTAAATTTTGAGCTATTTTTCTATTCCTAAATGTAATTATACTCATAAAACACACATCAGCTGATGAATAAATCAATATATTGGCTAATAAAGAGCTGGTGTAATAAATAAAAAATAATGCATGTCAGAATGGAGAAGATTCACAAAGTTAAGCTTTGCATTGCAGCTTTACTCGATCTATTAAAATGAATAGTAAACAGTAAAATTTTGTGCTATTTTTCTATCTGGACATGCGATTAGACTTGCAAAACACACATCAGCTGATGAATAAATCAATATATTGGCTAATAAATAGATGATGAAATAAAAACAAAGCATGTCAGAAGATTCACAAAGTATAGCTGTAACCAGGGATGTGACACTGACAACAGGGGTGCGGATCCAAATGCAGGGTTTTATTGACAGGATGGTCAGGCAAGCAATGATCAACACAGGTGCAAACAGATGTATGAGGGCAATCCAGAGTCGTAGTCGAAATAGCAGGCAAATGGTCAGAAGGCAGGCAGCAAACAGGATTAAACAAATAAACCAGGCAAGGATCAAAAACCCGGCAAAACAAGACAAAGGAAAACGCGTTGTAGTGTCACTAAAACAGTAGACAAGACTCAGCAACAACTGAGTGTTAGGCTGCTTCCGAAACCGCCTACTACTCAGTAGGTACTGCGTTTGAATTGAATACGTTCTATACAGTATGAATGGAAGAAGTATGAATGGAATTCGGACATACTACATCCGCCATTTTGTCATGGTCACGTGACCTACCTGCGTCAGTTGCGTCGCTTCACTTCCATTCATGAATTCTCTTGCGGGGCATCATGGGATAGCGCAGCGTGCATGGGATGCGCACTTCAGAATTTCTCCGGAAGTAGTAAGTCATCCGGGTACTTCTCGCATACTGATTTTCGAATTCTATGAATTCGGACATACTACTCGGTTCGCATACTGATTTTAGCGTACTGTATAGTATGGAAGTATGCGGTTTCGGACGCAGCATGAGTGTTAGTGTGCTGTTTGTATAGTGCAGTAATCAGTTCATGAGCGGCTTCACCTGTGAGTTTGCAATTAGACAGGATTTGGAACCGGTTGTGTGTGTAGTGCATGACTGAATATGTAGTCCATTATTGTGTGTTTACCAGCGATCTGCACAGGCTGGATCGCTGGTGATCGTGACAATAGCTTTGCATTGTGGCTTTATTCAATCGATTAAAATTCTTAATAAACAGTTACATTTTGTGCTATTTTTTTCTATCTGGACATGCAGTTATACTGACAAAACATACATTATAGGTTGAATAAATCAATATACTGGCTAATAAATAGCTGACGAAATAAATAACAACAAAGCATGTCAGAGCGGAAAAGATTCACACGGTATAACTTGGCATTACGGCTTTACTCAATCGATGAAATTTAATAATAAACAGTTAAAATGTGTGCTATTTTTCTATCTGAACATGCGATTTTACTCGCAAAACACACATCAACTGATAAATAAATCAATACGGGCTAATAAACAGATGATGAAATAAAAACAAAGCATGTCAGAAGATTCACAAAGTTAAGCTTTGCATTGTGGCTTTATTACATTTATTAAAATTAATAATAAACAATTACATTTTGTTCTATTTTTCTATCTGAACATGCGATTATACTCTCAAAACACACATCAACTGATGAATAAATCAATATACAAGGTAATAAATAGCTGACGAAATAAATAACAACAAAGCATGTCAGAATGGAGAAGATTCACAAAGTTAAGCTTTGCATTGCGGCTTTACTCAGTCAATTAAAATTAATAATAAACAGTTAGAATTTGTGCTGTTTTTTTATCTAGACATGTGAATATACTCACAAAACACACCTCAACTAATGAATAAATCAATATACAGGCTAATAAATAGCTGATGAAATAAATAAAAACAATGCATGTCAGAATGGAGAAGATTCACAAAGCATAGCTTTGCATTGCGGCTTTACTCAATTGATGAAAAATTATAATAAACAGTTCAAATGTGTGCTATTTTTCTATCTGAACATGTGAATATACTCGCAAAACCAAATCAAATCAAATCACTTTTATTGTCACATCATCAGCAGCACGTGTGCTATGATGAGTGAAAAGCTTAGGTGCTGGCTCCAGACAGTGCAAAATACAGACAGTGTAAATACAACGACAGTGCAAAATACAGACAGTGTAAATACAACGACAGTGCAAAATACAGACAGTGTAAATACAACGACAGTGCAAAATACAACGACAGTGCAAAATACAGACAGTGCAAATACAACGACAGTGCAAAATACAGACAGTGTAAATACAACGACAGTGCAAAATACAACGACAGTGCAAAATACAACGACAGTGCAAAATACAGACAGTGCAAATACAACGACAGTGCAAAATACAACGACAGTGCAAAATACAGACAGTGCAAATACAACGACAGTGCAAAATACAGACAGTGTAAATACAACGACAGTGCAAAATACAACGACAGTGCAAAATACAACGACAGTGCAAAATACAGACAGTGCAAATACAACGACAGTGCAAAATACAGACAGTGCAAATACAACGACAGTGCAAAATACAGACAGTGCAAATACAATGACAGTGCAAAATACAGACAGTGCAAAATACATACAGTGCAAAATACAACGACAGTGCAAAATACAGACAGTGCAAAATACAGACAGTGCAAAATACAGACAGTGCAAATACAACGACAGTGCAAAATACAGACAGTGCAAAAATACAGACAGTGCAAATACAGACAGTGCAAAATACAGACAGTGCAAATACAACGACAGTGCAAAATACAGACAGTGCAAATACAACGACAGTGCAAAATACAGACAGTGCAAAATACAGACAGTGCAAAATACAGACAGTGCAAAATACAGACAGTGCAAATACAACGACAGTGCAAAATACAGACAGTGCAAATACAACGACAGTGCAAAATACAGACAGTGCAAAAATACAGACAGTGCAAAAATACAGACAGTGCAAAATACAGACAGTGCAGGATACAGACAGTGCAAAAATACAGACAGTGCAAAATACAGACAGTGCAAATACAACGACAGTGCAAAATACAGACAGTGCAAATACAACGACAGTGCAAAATACAGACAGTGCAGGATACAGACAGTGCAAAAATACAGACAGTGCAAAATACAGACAGTGCAAAAATACAGACAGTGCAAAATACAGACAGTGCAGAATACAGACAGTGCAAAATACAGACAGTGCAAAATACAGACAGTGCAAAAATACAGACAGTGCAAAATACAGACAGTGCAAAATACAGACAGTGCAAAAATACAGACAGTGCAAAAATACAGACAGTGCAAAATACAGACAGTGCAAAATACAGACAGTGCAAAAATACAGACAGTGCAAAATACAGACAGTGCAAAATACAACGACAGTGCAAAATACAGACAGTGCAAAATACAACGACAGTGCAAAATACAGACAGTGCAAGATACAGACAGTGTAAATACAACGACAGTGCAAAATACAGACAGTGTAAATACAACGACAGTGCAAAATACAGACAGTGTAAATACAACGACAGTGCAAAATACAACGACAGTGCAAAATACAGACAGTGCAAATACAACGACAGTGCAAAATACAGACAGTGCAAAATACAGACAGTGCAAATACAACGACAGTGCAAAATACAGACAGTGCAAATACAACGACAGTGCAAAATACAACGACAGTGCAGGATACAGACAGTGCAAAATACAGACAGTGCAAATACAACGACAGTGCAAAATACAGACAGTGCAAAATACAGACAGTGCAAAAATACAGACAGTGCAGAATACAGACAGTGCAAAAATACAGACAGTGCAGGATACAGACAGTGCAGGATACAACAACATACTCACAAAAAACAAGACAATGTAAAATTGGCAATGTTGACAGCGATACGTAGGCAGTATTGTTTTAAGTATGGATTTGTTAAAGTGCAGTGCATGCTACATCAACTGATTAATAAATCAATATACGGGCTAATAAACAGATGATGAAATAAAAACAAAGCATGTCAGAATGGAGAAGATTCACAAAGTATAGCTTGGCATTGCGGCTTTATTAAGCTCTATTAAAATGAATAATAAACAGTTCAATTTTGTGCTATTTGTGTATCTGGTTGTGCACAGAATGCTCTGGATTACACTGGCAAAACCACATAAGGAAATTAATCTTTGTAATGTCAGCCTGGAAATCCAAACGATGCAATTTTGTGATTATCTGTGGAAAGGATAATTGTGGCATTCAGGACAGATGTGAATTTAATTACGGCGATGAAATGGGGAATCTATATAGTGGAAATCTGTTGTTCTTGGAGAATCATAAACCTCTCGACAGGAGGAGTGTTATGGTTCACTTACTGAATTGTTTTGCACAGTAAATTAGCATTCTGGCCATTTTAATCGATAATAAATAAGGAGACGTTTAGCCTTTTGGGATTTAATTACTGTAACCCATCTTTTTTTCTGTTTTGCTTTAAACCTTTATACATTGAACAAAGATTCAGATCTGCTTAATTTGCTTGTTATAGAATATGTCAAATGTAATGTGTCGCTTTTTCTGGTCATTTGTTGTTGTTTGTTCAAGTTGTGTGTATTATCAGTGTTTATTCTGCCGCTTTATGAGTGTAGAATGTTTGTCAAACCATGCATTTACTCTAAAACAGAGTTTTTACAAGTGTCAAAATTTTATCTAATGTAATAACTGTGAACTGTCTAAATTGATAAATTCATTGATTCATTCATTCGTTTTTCTTCGGCTTAGTCTCGTTATTCATCAGTGGTCACCACAGCGGAATAAACCACCAAACTTATCCAGCATATGTTTTACAGAGCAGATGTTCTTCCAGCTGCAAACCCAGTACTGGGAAACACCCATACACACTCATTCACACTCATACACTATGGACAATTTAGTTAATCAATTCCCCTATAGCGCATGTGTTTGGACTGTGGGGGAAACTGGAGCACCCGGAGGAAACCCACGCCAACATGCAAACTCCGCACAGAAATGACCCAGCCGGGGCTCGAACCAGTGACCTTCTTGCTGTGAGGCGACAGTGCTAACCACTGAGCCACCGTGTTGCCCCATTGATAAATTAATAAACACAGAAATATTTAAATATATTTGTATATAGTTCAACAGTGTCAATCGTACATGCTACACCTTTAACAATTTTATTTACTATTTTAACCATTCATTTTAAATGGGGTCATGAATTACTCAGGTTTTTAGATCTTCGAGGTCCACTTACAATGCTATCAATATAATTTTTACTTAAATTTCAATTACGTTATAAAAGTAAAGTAACTAATTACATCTGATTACTTTTATGTTTAGGTTTCTAATGGATATTTTCAACTAAATCATGTTCAAGCATTTATACCAAGCAGGAGTGACCTTACAGTAGCTCTGTTTACTGCTAGAATTTCAAAACCTTTCATCACTTGAATTAAGATTATATTGATTTAATTTTAAGGTACAGCCACCACAAAACCAGACATTGTTTATCGTTTTACAAAATCTAAATTTGACTTAGTTGTGCAGGGTAATTTCTGTGGCATTTGCAATAAAAAAAATCTCAACTATTTTTGCAATTATCATTTTTAAATCGAAGCAACTTAAAGCCAAGTCAATCATATCTTAGTGATCAATAAAACTGTCAATGAAACATAGATGAGGCAGAATGTTCAGTTCAGTTATTTACTGTGAATAATATGCTGTACTAAACAGAAACAAATTATAGTATATAACAGCAAAAACAAAAAATCTAATAAAACCAGGTGTTACACATTTAAAATACTATAGTAATCTATAGTAAAGGGAAATATTTAGGAATGAGCATTATCCTCCTAGGGCTTGAGTGTCCACATATGTGGACAGCACATTTTAGCTCTTTAAAATAATTTGAATGTTTTATATTTAGTTACAGACATACAGTGTCATCCTGCAACTGTTTTGCAGCATATGAAATGTCCCAAACCCTATTTTTAACTGTACAAAATGGGAAAAAATGTTGTTTTTACTCTCTGATAGTCAAAGCAAGTTCAAAAAAACATTTCTATGTTAAATATGCATTACAAAACATTCAGGAAAAAGTGTTTAATGTAAATTTGAACCAGGAGTCCACATATATGGACATCATTTTTCTCTAAAAGTACATCATATTAAAAGATAACACTTAGATTTTTATTCTAATTAGGTTCCAATAAGCCCAAATAGCGAAGAGAAATAAAAATAATGCATGTAAAAAAACACCTTGAGGATACTGTCTAATGTTTTTTGCAAGCATCTTAAAAGTATAATAGAATTAATATGTTTAATAATTGATTAAAATGCAAAGTCAAGTTTACATACAATAAGATTCTGCCTCGGAAAAAGCTCAGATGATGGTGTCAAGGTTTTGGAAGTTTCTGATTGGCTAATTGACAACATTTGAGTTAATTGGAGGCAAAACTGTAGAATAGTATTGAAGGAAAACCTCAAACACACTGCTTCCTTGTGGGACAACATGGGAAAATCAACAAGCCAGAATCAACAAAAAAGCCAGATTACAATTTGCTAAATTACACTGGGAAAAAGAATAATTGTTGGAGAGATGTCCTGTGGTCTGATGGAGCTAAGATTGAACTGTTTGGCCATAATGACCAGTGTTACATTTGGAGGACAAAGGGGAAAGCTTACAAGCTTAGGAACACCATCCCAACTGTGAAGTATGGGGGCGACAGCATCATGTTGTGGGGCTGTTTTGCTGCAGGAGGGACTGGTCCACTTCACAGCATAGATGGCATCATGAAGAAAGAACATTAAGTAGAAATACTGAAGCAACATCTCAAGACATCAGCCAGGAAATTAAAACTTGGCCACAAATGGGTCTTCCAAACAGACCATGACCCTAAGCATACTGCCAAATGAGTTACAATGTGCTTTAAGGACAACAGAGTGAATGTTTTGGAGTGGCCATCACAAAGCCCTGAGCTCAATCCTATAGAAAATTTGTGGGCAGAGTTGAAAAAGCTTGTGCGAGCAAGACAGCCAACAAATCTGACTCAGTTACACCAATTCTGTCAGGAGGAATGGGCCACAATTCCTGCAAACTATTGTGAGAAGCTTGTGGAAGGAGACCCAAAACATTTGACCAAAGTTATACAGTTTAAAAGCTAAAAAATACCAAGGAAATGTGTGTAAACTTTTGACTGTCTAGAAATTAATAAAAAAAAAAGTCTCTCATTATTCTGGCATTTAGCAAATGTAAATGATTTAGGTAATCCTAACAGACCTAAAATAGTAAACGTTTAGTATGATTTAACATCAGACATCTAAAAAAAAAATAGTTATGTTCCTTTTTTTAGAGTGTGTAAACTTCTGGTTTTATCTGTATTTGTGAACGTCTGTTTTAGGAGTAATAGTGTTTATATGGGCATTAAATGTGATCTGAGCGATCGTGAACTGTATTTGCAGGAAGATTAGCGAGCAGTGCTAACCTAGCGTTAGCATCTCCTCAAGGACTCAGATTTGTCAGCAGCAGTCGTTCTTTTTCAGACCTTCAGAGTGTGTGCGTGTGTGATGGATCTGCCCATCTGTGTGTGCAAGCAAAACACACGCTGCTTTTGCTTTTACCGGCCGCCATTAACTCTCAGGCTAACAAATGGCAGATGACGAAGCCTGAGCGCCTTCTTCTGACAAATATGCTTTAAAAATGTGCTTTCCTCGGTCAGAAGGTGAGCGCGGTTCGGTTGCCAGCATCAAAAATCCCATTTTCCTCCAGCAGATGATCTGATGAGGGATTATTCAGTGCGTTTCTGAGCTCTCAAACCCTGGAGGATATTCAGATGCAGGAGCTCAGGCTTCTTCAGGCGCTTTCTGCACTTTATTGGCTTTTGTTTGAGCTGCTCTTTCACCTTGAGGAGAAATAATTACTGCCTCTTTAAGTAATTCCCATGTTGTCCACTTCAGACTGTGTACATACAGTCTCTTTTTACATGGTCTTTTGATTTGTGCTGTACAGTAGGCCTACAGTATGTGTGAAAAGCATGAGACAGTTGTTGGGTGTGTCGTTTTTTTTTTTTTTGCCAGAAAGTAAATATTCAATGTTATATTATTGGAGATATTAAACAAATAGGTGACATGGTGGCTCAGTGTTTAGCACTCACAGCAAGAAGGTCGCTGGTTCGAGTCCCGGCTGGGTCAGTTGGTATTTCTGAGTGGAGTTTGCATGTTCTCCCCGTGTTGGCGTGGGTTTCCTCTGGGTGCTCCGGTTTCCCCCACAGTCCAAACACATGCGCTATAGGGGAATTGATGAACTAATTTGGCCATAGTGTATGAGTGAATTTTGAGTGTGTAGGGGTGTTTCCCAGTACAGGGTTGCAGCTGGAAGAGCATTTGCTGTGTAAAACATGTGCTGGAATAGTTGGCGATTCATTCCGCTGTGGCGACCTCTGAAATAGAGGCTTAGTCGAAGGAAAATGGACGAATTAATATATATATATATATATATATATATATATATATATATATATATATATATATATATATATACACAGTTGAATGTTAACCCCCCCCCCCCTATTTATTTTTTTCCACGATTTCTGTTTAACGGATAGAAGATGTTTTCAACACATTTCTAATCATAATAGTTTTAATAACTCATTTCTATACAGCTTAAAGTGACATTTAAAGGCTTAACTAGGTTAATTAGGTTAACTAGGCAGGTTAGGGTAATTAGGCAAGTTATTGTATAATGATGGTTTGTTCTGTAGACTATCGGGGGGAAAAAAATACCTTAAAGGGGCGAATAATTTTGTCCCTAATATGGTTTTAAAAAATTAAAAACTGCTTTTATTCTAGCTGAAATAAAACAAATAAGACTTTTCTCCAGGAGAAAAAATATTATAGGAAATACTGTGAAAAATTCGTGAATCTGTTAAACATCATTTGGGAAATATTTGAAAAAGAAATTCACAGGAGGGCAAATATTATTGCCTTCAACTGTAGTCTAGACAGATGTTTAAGCTGTTTATCGATAAACACATTCGCCTTTGGGACTCGGAGTGTTATTCTGACAGACACACACTCAGTATATTCCTCCGTCTGTATTGGTCTCAAGCCAGAATCTAAACTCCCAGTCAGGATCCTCTGCATATTGCATGTGATTTTGCGTGTGTTATTTTAAGTAGTATTTAGTGAGCTTCAGATGGAGTGAACGAGGCCCCCTGCTGTCCTGGAGGATCTGCACTTCACAACACACACACACACTCATCAAACACAGACATTTCAGTGTTTCACACTGTGAGCTGATGCCATTTATTTCAATGCTCAGTTTGTCAAGCGCACCTGTCAGCGCTCAGGGCTCCTTTAGTCACTTCATGTCAAGCAAATAGCATATTTTTTGGAGTATTACATTACAGTTTAGTTCCAAAAATATCTATTTTGTTCTAAGACTATCGCCTCACATCAAGAAGTTCGAGTCCCAGCTGGGTCAGTTGGCGTTTCTGTGTGGAGTTTGCATGTTCTCCCCGTGTTGGTGTGGGTTTCCTCCGGGTGCTCCGGTTTCCCCCACAGTCCAAAGACATGCGCTATAGGGGAATTGATTAACTAAATTGGCCGTAGTGTATGAGTGTGTGTGTGAATGAGTGTGTATGGATGTTTCCCAGTACTGGGTTGCAGCTGGAAGGGCATGCGCTGTGTAAAACATATGCTGGAATATTTGGTGGTTCATTCCGCTGTGGGGACCCCTGATAAATAAGGGACTAAGCCGAAGGAGAATGAATGAATGAATATATATTGTACAGTCTGTTGTATGAATGTGTGTGTGTGTATATATACACTGATTGACACTGGTATTTTATTAGTATATAGTTACATGCATAAACATCTGAAAACAAGCCATAATGTTTTTGTTTGTTTGTGAAGCAATAAAAGCACTAATTGACAACATAGTTTGGTAGTTTTTATGATACAATTTCTAATACATTTTTGTCATTTATAGTGATAGGGTGGAAATAAAATGTTACGGTTGTCTGTTTATAATAATTATTAGACAATGCAAAACCAAAGTTAAGGAATCAATATTTATTGAATATTGAAAATGAAATATTTTCTAGTTTAACCTATTTTTATTTTCTGCAAAAAATAATGAATTAATTAAATAATAGTAGTAATAATAATAATAATAAGAAGAAGAAGAAGAAGAAGAAGAAGAAAAAGAAGAATATATTATTAAATTAAATATTATTATAAAGTATTATAATAAATATTAGTTATTCTAATATTTTAGGGGGGTATTTTATTTTATTTATTATTTTATTCATTATTTTATTTTATTTACTATTTTATTTATTATTTTATTTAATTTTATTTATTATTTTAATTCATTTATTATTTTACTGTATTTATTATTTTATTTTATTTATTATTTTAATTAATTTATTTATTTTATGTATTTATTATTTTATTTCATTTTATTTAATTTATTATTTTATTTATTATTTTATTTTTATTTATTATTTTATTTTATTTTATTTAGTATTTTATTTTATTTAGTATTTTATTTTATTTTATTTAGTATTTTATTTCATTTATTATTTTATTTATTATTTTATTTTTATTTATTATTTTATTTTATTTAGTATTTTATTTTATTTAGTATTTTATTTTATTTATTATTTTATTTTATTTTATTTAGTATTTTATTTTATTTATTATTTTATTTTATTTAGTATTTTATTTTATTTATTATTTTATTTTATTTAGTATTTTATTTCATTTATTATTTTATTTATTATTTTATTTTTATTTATTATTTTATTTTATTTTATTTAGTATTTTATTTTATTTATTATTTTATTTTATTTTATTTATTATTTTGTTTCATTTATTATTTTATTTATTATTTTATTTTTATTTATTATTTTATTTTATTTTATTTAGTATTTTATTTTATTTATTATTTTATTTTAATTATTATTTTAATTTATTTATTATTTTAATGTATTTATTAATTTATTTTATTTTATTTCATTTTATTTCATTTATTATTTTATTTATTATTTTATTTTATTTATTATTTTATTATATTACATTTTTTATGTATTATTTTATTTTAATTATTATTTTGTTTTGTTTAGACTTATTATTTTATTTGTTGTTTTATTTTATTATTTTTTATTTATTATTTTATTGTATTTATTAGTTTATTTTATTTTTATTTTTCTGAAATGCTGTCAGTAGTTAGTATAAATAGATCTCATTTTTACTCAAACACATATATATTGTATATGTTAAATATATAAGTAAACACACACACACACATATATATATATTTCAGTCAGTTATATTTGAGCTGTACCTTCACCATCATAATTCATACATACCTTACTCATACATTAGTGCCTCACTTTCATATTATTTAACTTAATTTTATTTTATTTTATTGGTATGCTGTCAGTAGTTAGTATAAATAAAAATATCTAGTGGGTAGAATAAAACTATAAGTCAGTTATATTAAAGCTGTACCTTCACCATCATAATTTATACATTAATAATTCATACATTAGTGTCAGATTTTGCTCGTGCTGTTCTTGCTCATACACATGAGCTAATAAATTCACACTACAGGCCAAATAATATCAGCTCTTTATCCCAAACATTCAAATCCCATTCCAGAGAGCGCTTCTGACCTCAAACAGCACAGTAAACATCAGACTTTCTGCACTTCAGGCTGACTTTAATTCCTCAATCCGGCTCTCCATGGGACGGGCCGCGTCCCCAAAGGGTCGCCCGTTATTGATATTAGTTTATTTTGGGTGTGGAATCGTCTTATTGGCGTCACGCTTGCCATAAATTACCCATCACTGACATGACAGCTGTGTGTGTGTGGAGGGAATCAAGAGTGTTTGAGCGGCAGGAGACTGTGCTGAGCGGAGAGATAAACTCATCCAAGAGGAGAGAGAGAGAGAACACACACACACACACACACGCACATTGGTGTTGGTGATTTATGAGGACTCTCCATAGGCCATCATGTATTTGATACTGTAAACTCCTCTTATTATATGACCTTACCCTTACCCTACCCCTAAACCCACCCTCACAGGAAACCTTGAGCATAATTTACATGTGAAAACACCCTGTTAAGTGTGATCTAACAAAGTTTTGAATTATGGGGACACAAGGCATGTCCTCATAACCACTGCCTAGGTCACACCCATGTCATTGTACCAACATTTGAATCCGTTCAGTTCAAATGTATAGCTTTAAATCTTGTTAAAGTTGTTAAATGTTTAGTTAAGATCCCGCAGTGTCCTTATAAAGCACCACAAAGACTCATTAAGGAATAATTTAAGATCTCTTTAAACAGGGCTGTTAAATGCCTCGCGATTCCCAAACCTACTCATGAATCATTGTAACATTTGCAGGACATCCCCGTAGGAAAGTTTTGACAGATTTAGCTCACTTCTGGGAGCGTTTTGGGTCCCTGAAGCACTGCTAAATAAACCCACACACGTTCATGCACACACATCTTGCCATTTTCTAGTTCACCGGCAGATGCATTGGAAAGTCTGATCTTTATTTCTGAGGTGGATTGGGAATCAGTCCGTGTTTGCCGGAGCCAGAGCTGGACATAGTATTGCTTAGGAATTTAAATCAGCTAGGGCGGCTCATGGCTCAGTGGTTAGCGCTGTCGCCTCACAGCAAGAAAGGTCGCTGATTCGAATCCCAGCTGGATAAGTTGGCGTTTCTGTGTGGAGTTTGCATGTTCTCCCCGTGCTGGCGGGGTTTTCCTTTGGGTGGTCCGGTTTCCTCCACAGTCCAAACACATGCGCTATAGGGGAATTGATGAACTAAACTGGCCGCAGTGTATGAGTGTGTCACGATCACCAGCGATCTTCTCCCCATAGAGCGCTGGTTAACATGCACATTCACTATGGACTACAAATCTGCCACCTAATGGACTACATCTCCAAACATGCACTACTCTCACATCACACACAGCCGGTTCCATATCATCACTGATTGCATCCCACAGCTGAAGCCACTCAAGAACTGATTACACACACTACATAAGCAGTACATACACTCACCCCAGGGCCGAGTCTTGATATCTGTTCCAGTTTCAATTCTGAGCGTTTCCTTGTTTTGTTTTTGCCGTGTTTTTGACCCTCGCCTTGATTATCTGTTTCTCCCTGTCTGCTGCCAGCCTTGTGACTATCTGCCTGTAATTTTGACTACGGATCTGGATTTCCCTCATACTTCTGTTTGCTCCTGTGTTGATCATTGCTTGCCTGACCATCCCTTTAATAAATACCTGCATTTGGATCCGCATCCTGTTGTCAGCGTCTATCCCTGGTTACAGAGTGAGTTTGTGAATGAGTGTGTATGGGTGTTTCCCAGTATTGGGTTATGGCTGAAAGGGCATGCGCTGTGTAAAACATATGCTGGAATAGTTGGTGGTTCATTCTGCTGTGGATACCCTTGATAAATAAGGGACTAAGCTGAAGGAAAATGAATGAATGAATCATAATTGTGAAAAAAAAATCACGCCGCACCGCCAGAGGTCACGCGTGCTGCCAAACGGAGAATAAAAAATTGCACGTAAGAAGAAAAATACTTGTATAATACGATCACATTAAATCCAGCGGCCATCCATCAGAGGCGTGATGTTGGCATGCAGCAGGGGTTTTTATGTGCGTGGATTTGCTTTATGTGATTATTCACGTCGTAACAAAGCAGCTTCATGCGGTGGGCTTATCTTTGATCTCCGGCTTTGGTCGGGATGCTCTGGAGGTGGTCTGCGCTCATAAAAGATCTGCTTTCCAACATCATTTGTATTCATGCTTGCTGGGAGTCAGAGGACACAGTATATGTCTGTCGCTTGTGAAATCAGAGCGATCCGTCTGGAAGTTTGCAGTGGGAAATGAATAGAATTGATCAGAGCGGTGTGTGTGTGTGTTTGAGGGGAGCTTGAGTTTCTGATACATCCAGAACTCATCCATGTCTGTTTGACTCGGAGGAAAACTCGCATCAGATTTCCTGCTTTGTCTTTCATTTCTCGCCGGGCTTTACTCTTATCGTATGAAGTCCCAGTTTGCCATTTACTTTCATGTGAGTATCTGGTCTCGGTTTTCCTCCCTCTGTCTGACTGACTGTCTGTCTGGATTCAGATTAATTCAGTATTTCAATATTGCAGTTCAATATTGACTCGATATGCTCTCTGAAAGGTTTTGGTTCACAATGAATCATCTGAAAATCTATTGCACATAGATACCGGCCCTGTACATTTGGGGGCCCCAAGCAGAATAATTTTGGGGCCCTACCTTGCTCTAAATAGTGGAGTATTGCCATTGCAAGCCGACCCACAATGATTATATTGCTTATTTGATACGATCAATGAAACAGAAAAGTAAAGCCTGATTTCTTCTACTTAATATCTCTCTGAATGATTTGGACTTTTACTTATTTATTTATTTATTTATTTTTTGATTAGAATATGCAAAAAGGTACACAAATTGGGATCATACAAAAACAGAGAAAATAAAACAAAAACAACAACGAAAAACAAAAACAACAACAATACAGTTAGGTACTGGCAAGGTGCGTGTATATATGTGTGTGTGCTCGTGTATGTATATGCGCCCGTGTGTGTGTGTGTGTGTGTATGTGTGTGTGCATGTAAAGGTAACATGGTCAGGTCAGAGTACATACATAAGGGTCAATAACAGTCAATCAATGAAGCAAGTGTCATAGATATAAATAAACAAATAGAAAGAGACCAGTCAGTGGTAGAGGGTGACAATGCTAATAATGTATGATAGTAATGATGACAGTAAAGAGAAAGGACAACAGTAATAACTGACAACAACAATAATATTAAATCATAAGTACTACACCAACTGCTACTACAGAAAGTTACTAATATCACAACTACTATTGCTGTTGCTACTACAGCCCCAACAACAACTACTAATTACTAACTACGTCTACTAATACTGATACTACTACAACATCTACTACAACTGATACTACTACAACAATGTCTCCTACTACTACTGATACTACTACAGAAATCACTACTACTACAACATCTACATCAACAATATCTACTACTTCTGATACTACTACACAGACTATTACTACTACTACCACTACACCAACACCTTTACTACTTCTGGTACCACTATACCAACGACATCTACTACTACAAAAAAAAAAAAAACTACTACAACTACTACTTTAACAATTCCAGCTACAAATACAATCGTTACAACTACAATGACTACTACTACTACTACTACTACTACTACTACCACTTCTACTACTACTACTACTCCTACTACTACTACTACTACTACCACTTCTACTACTACTACTACTACTACTACTACTACTACTACTACTACCACTTCTACTACTACTACTACTACTACTACTACTACTACTACTACCACTTCTACTACTACTACTACTCCTACTACTACTACTACTACTACTACTACCACTTCTACTACTACTACTACTACTACTACTACTACTACTACTACTACCACTTCTACTACTACTACTACTACTACTACTACTACTACTACCACTTCTACTACTACTACTACTACTACTACTACTACCACTTCTACTACTACTACTACTACTACTATTACCACTTCTACTACTACTACTACTACTACTACTACTACTACTACTACTACCACTTCTACTACTACTACTACTACTACTACTACTACCACTTCTACTACTACTACTACTACTACTACTACTACTATTACCACTTCTACTACTACTACTACTACTACTACTACTACTACTACTACTACTACCACTTCTACTACCACTTCTACTACTACTACTACTACTACTACTACTACTACTACTACTACTACCACTTCTACTACTACTACTACTACTACTACTACTACCACTTCTACTACTACTACTACTACCACTTCTACTACCACTTCTACTACTACTACTACTACTACTACTACTACTACTACTACTACTACTACCACTTCTACTACTACTACTACTACTACTACTACTACCACTACTACTACTACTACTACTACTACTACTACTACTACCACTTCTACTACTACTACTACTACTACTACTACTACTATTACCACTTCTACTACTACTACTACTACTACTACTACTACCACTTCTACTACTACTACTACTACCACTTCTACTACCACTTCTACTACTACTACTACTACTACTACTACTACTACTACTACTACTACCACTTCTACTACTACTACTACTACCACTACTACTACTACTACTACTACTACTACTACTACTACCACTTCTACTACTACTACTACTACTACTACTACTACTACTACTACTACTACTACCACTTCTACTACTACTACCACTTCTACTACCACTTCTACTACTACTACTACTACTACTACTACCACTTCTACTACTACTACTACTACTACCACTACTACTACTACTACTACTACTACTACTACCACTTCTACTACCACTTCTTCTACTACTACTACTACTACTACTACTACCACTACTACTACTACTAGTACTAATACTACTACTACTACCACTTCTACTACTACTACTACTACTACTACCACTACTACTACTACCACTTCTACTACTACTACCACTTCTACTACTACTACTACTACTACTACCACTACTACTACTACTACTACTACAATAACAACAACTTCAGCAACCTGAGTAATGACAATGGTTTGTAATAATGATAATGAGGAGATAAAGGGAGAACAAGTCAGAATAGTAATGATAATAACGGTAACAAAAGTAAAAGTAAAACTAATAATCATAATAGTGAGGAGGGGAGGTTGAGAAATCAGGAAGAGGACAAAAATTTATAAAAATTAATAATAATAATAATAATAATAATAATAATAATAGTAAGAAGAAGAAAATGAAGTAGGAGGAGAAAAAAAACAGAAAGGGAAGGGGGAGAGTGGAAGAAAAGAAAAGTAGAAAAATAAAGTGCTGCAAGCAAAACAATGAGAATAATAAGAAAAAGAAATGTTACCATAATAATGATAATATGCAAATAATAAAAACCAAAATTAAAGAAGAAT
>LR812532.1:61822550-61850050 GCA_903798195.1 Danio kyathit | reverse complement strand
AAAAAATTGTTAAATTGTTAAATATTTATTCTATTTTTATTTATTACTTGTTTACTTTATTTACTTTATTTGTTAATTGTATGTAGTTTCAAATGAAATTATTACCCCAGCCAATATTGCTTTTATTACTATATTAATAATAATAATAATAATAAATAATAACAATAATAATAATAATAATAATTAATATTAGAGTGGTTTCTGTGTGACTTTGAAGACTAATGAAGCTGAGAAGTCATCTTTAAAACCACTGAAATGAATTATTAAATTAATTTATAAACTACTTTTGAACAGTTATTTTATAGTGCATTAACATTTCAAAATTTTACAATGTGTACTGTATTTTTGATGTAATAAATGCAGCCTTGGTGAGCAGGAGAAGCTTATTTCAAAACATTTAAAAATCCCACTGACCCCAAACGTTTGACTGGTAGTGTAGATACCTGGAATATGCATCCCATGACTAAACTTGCATTATCATTTTTAAAAAACCTCTACATTCACATTCTGCACTTTGGCACAAAACAGGGCTTTCAAAAATGTATTGACTTACAGTAAGAGAGCGTTTTCAAAGAGCAGTGTTTGCTGGAACAAACATATGAGAAAAATATGCATTTTAAAATGTATTAATATAGACGCAGCCTAAAACGTTTAGGGGTGGGAACTTCAGTGTCACATTATCTGAAAACACTCCAGCTCTAATAGGCATATTTGACTGTCTAGGACAGATGAGATTGAATATTGATTCTTCTGGAAACTCAATCATCCAAACTGCCCTCAGCTAAATCACAATTATACATGCATCTCAAAGTTAGTCACATTAAATGTGCTGCCAATTAAAAATGTGTCAGTTATAGCACAAGTCTGACAATTAACACTTAAATATGTGATTTTTCTCAAGCAGAGCGGTTGCTTTCTTAATTGCAGACACACTGATAGCAATAATTGCTTTTTTTTAATCATCTTTTTTTTTTATTATTATTAATATGTACCTGTAAAATTAAATCGGAGTGTTTACATGCGCCGTCGTATACTGATTATGCTTAATAAACTGCAGATTGTTGAATGTCATGTAAACAACTTGAAACTTAAATGACAAAGCAAAACTTGATCCAGTCCAACATTTTCTTTGGATGCACTTTTAGCAGTTTAGGTGGCGAGTGTGTGCATGTGCTAAAAGAATATAAGGAATATAGATAACCATACCTGTCAACATTGGGATGTGAAAATAAGGGATACACCCACCATAATAAGGGATTACTCCGACCCCCCTTAAAAAAATCCCCAAATTACTAAGTATGCTCATTTGGAGCTGTTTCATTGTAAATAAACAGTTAAATGGTCAGTAATATGTTTTATTATTATTATTATTTACAAAAGAAAAAATAAATAGTATACATTAGCAGCAAATAAACAAGCAAACAGTTCAGCTTATTAAAATAGCTATTATAATGAAATAAAATCAAGCTATCAACCTCATTAGCCGTTTCTTCACTGTATAACTTACACATTCTGATTAAAGAGCAATGAATGAATCTTATTTATTTAGATTTTTTTCGTTTGATTACATTAAATAACAGGCGTCGCTTTAAAAATGCCCAGATTTAACATTATAAAGAAAGCATTTGATTGCTTTCCTAACTTTTATGCTTATTTAGGACAAAATTAGTTGTGTTTGAAAAAACCCCACCAAGATCTACATCTTTAGATATTATTATTATTATTATTATTATTATTATTATTATTATTATTATTATTATTATTATTATTATTATTATTATTATTAATTATGTGTATATGTCTGTTTAACATGCACCCAAAACCCAGCCTCCGCTTCAAATCGCGTGTGAATCCATTTGGGAAACAGCGTCTATTTATCACTATGGAGCGCGTCAGCTGACAGTCATGCATGTTTTGAGGATTGCATATAAAGGGGAGACGGCATCTGTAATGAAAAGGCAAGGGAATCCCGCCGTTTTTATATTTATTTCATATTTATTATTATAATATATTTATTACATGTCGTTAGCATGTTTTAAGCTTGATTTAACACACTGATATCATATTTTACATATCATTAACAAGTAGCATGACCGAATACACTGCTAACATGCTTAAAACATGTTTGTGTAGCACATAGCATGTTTTTAGCATGATATAACACACTGATAGCATATTTTTACATATCATTAACAAGTAGCAGGACTGAATACACTGCTAACATGCTTAAAACATGTTTATGTAGCACATAGCATGTTTTTAGCATGATATAACACACTGATAGCATATTTTTACATATCATTAACAAGTAGCATGACCGAATACATGGCTACATGCTTAAAACATGTTTATGTAGCACATAGCCTGTTTTTAGCATGATATAACACACTGATATCATATTTTACATATCATTAACAAGTAGCAGGACTGAATACACTGCTAACATGCTTAAAACATGTTTATGTAGCACATAGCATGTTGTTAGCATGATATAACACACTGATAGCATATTTTACATATCATTAACAAGTAGCATGACCGAATACACTGCTAGCATGCTTAAAACGTGTTTATGTAACACATAGCATGTTTTTAGCATGATATAACACACTGATAGCATATTTTACATATCATTAACACATAGCATACACTGCTAACATGCTAAATTGGTAAACAAAATTGGCCGTAGTGTATGAGTGTGTGTGAAAGTGAGAGTGTATGGGTGTTTTCCAGTACTGGGTTGCGGCTGGAAGGGCATCCGCTGCATAAAACATAATAATAATTGGCGGTTCATTCCTCTGTGGCGTTCCCTAATAAATTAGGGACTAAGCCAAAGGAAAATGAATGAAAGATTGAGACTTCAGCGTATAATAGAAGAATAACCTTTCTTCAAGCAAGCGTTGGCTGAAGAGTCACATCCGCTCATGAAGGTATTTGTCTGCAGCCTTTGATTCAGTGATGATTTCATGGATTGATTTTGCAGCATGCAGCCGCATTATCATCCAGGAATATGGAAAGATCACTGGGGAGAGTGTGTGAACCCGAGGGTGTGCTTGATGTTGTCAAATGACCTCATATTATTGGCCGTTAAAAGGCCGTACTGCGCAATGATTGGACCAAACGACTCCCGCGAGACGCTACCCGTACCATTACACTACTCAACGCTCAGCACTATTGTGTGTTTAACTGGACACTTCAGCATGAGATGAAAATCCTGCACGCATTTATTCATCTTCAAACCACTTTAACGCAGATTAAAAGAAGGATTCGACTGTTTGTGTCCATGCTATGACAGATAAACAGGCCTGCATTGTTTTAACATTTTAAAGGAGAGTTTCTATAGTAGTTATAAAAAAAAATAATGACAAAAAGTGAAGACAACAAATATGTTCATGTTGCTTTAACTTATTTTAAATACGTTAATCGGGTTTCTACTTTAAAAAAATGTAGGTAATACAAAATGTAATGTAATATCTTTAGTCAGTTTGATTAATGTAAGTTGAGACATAGAAATGTTAATTTAATTCAACTAAAGAATTTAAGGCAGCAACAAGTTTTTACGGTTTAGTCATTTCTATGTACTATATATTTCAGTCAATTTGCAATTAATATTATATGTTTACTAACATGAACTAATTGTGAACAATAATACACAGCATGTATTAATCATAGTTCAGCATTTTCTAATGCATTGTTAAAATCCAAAATTAAAGGGACAGTTCACCCGAAAATGAAAATTCTGTCATCATTTACTTTCCCTTCATTTAAAACCTTTATGAGTTTCTTCCTTTTGTTGAACACAAAAGAAGATATTTAGAAAAATGCTGAAAACCTGTAACCATTGACTTTGTATATTTGTTTTTTTTTACTATGGAAGTCAATGGTTACAGGTTTTAGCTTTCTTCAAAGTCCTGTCATTTACTTACTTTCCCTTCATTTCAAACCTTTATGAGTATCTTTCTTCCGTTGAACACAAAAGAAGATGTTTAGAAAAATGCTGAAAACCTGTAACCATTGACTTGCAGTGTATTTGTTTTGTGTACTATGGAAGTCAGTGGTTACAGGTTTTAGCTTTCTTCAAAAATCTGTCATCATTTGCTTTCCCTTCATTTCAAACCTTTATAAATTAGTTTTTTCTGTTAAACACAAAAGAGGATAATTTGAAAAATGCTGAAAACCTGTAACCATTGACTTAGTATATTTGTTTTTTTTTACTATGGAAGTCAATGGTTACAGGTTTTAGCTACTTCAAAATTCTGTCATTTACTTTCCCTTCATTTCAAACCTTTATGAGTATCTTTCTTTCGTTGAACACAAAAAAATGATATTTAGAAAAATGCTGAAAACCTGTAACCATTGACTTACAATGTATTTGTTTGTGTACTATGGAAGTCAATGGTTACAGGGTTTTAGCTTTCTTCAAAATTCTGTCATTTACTTATCCTTCATTTCAAACCTTGATTAGTTTCTTTCTTCTGTTGAACACAAAAGAAGATGTTTAGAAAAATGCCGAAAACTTGTAACCATTGACTTACAGTGTATTTGTTTGTGTACTATGGAAGTCAGTGGTTACAGGTTTTAGCTTTCTTCAAAAATCTGTCATCATTTGCTTTCCCTTCATTTCAAACCTTTATAAATGAGTTTTTTCTGTTAAACATAAAAGAGGATAATTTGAAAAATGCTGAAAACCTGTAACCATTGACTTACAATGTTTTTTTTTTTACTATGGAAGTCAATGGTTACAGGTTTTAGCTTTTTTCAAAATTCTGTCATTTACTTTCCCTTCATTTCAAACCTTTTGAAACCTGCTGAACACAAAAGAGGATATTTAGAAAAATGCTGAAAACCTGTAACCATTGACTTACAGTGTATTTGTTTGTGTACCATGGAAGTCAGTGGTTACAGGTTTTAGCTTTCTTCAAAAATCTGTCATCATTTGCTTTCCCTTCATTTCAAACCTTTATAAATGAGTTTTTTCTGTTAAACATAAAAGAGGATAATTTGAAAAATGCTGAAAACCTGTAACCATTGTCTCGCAATGTATTTTTTTTTTTTTTTACTATGGAAGTCAATTCTTACAGGTTTTAGCTTTTTTCAAAATTCTGTCATTTACTTTCCCTTCATTTCAAACCTTTTAAAACCTGCTGAACACAAAAGAGAATATTTAGAAAAATGCTGAAAACCTGTAACCATTGACTTAGTGTATTTGTTTGTGTACTATGGAAGTCAATGGTTACATGGTTTTAGCTTTCTTTAAAATTCTGTCATTTATTTTCCCTTTTTTTTTAAAACCTTTATGAGTTTCTTTCTTCCGTTGAACACAAAAAAAGATATTTAGAAAAATGCTGAAAACCTGTAACCATTGACTTCCTTTTTTTTTTTTTTTTGTCATTTCTATGTTCTGTATCAGTGTGTGTGTGTGTGTTTTGTTGTACAATCTGCTATGAACAGCTGACGTTAATGCTTTTTTACCAACAAATTGTACATTTTGTTATGAATGAGAGCGTGCAAATGAGCCACAAAAATCGCCAAAGTCTAAAATAGATGCATTTCTTTTCCCCTGCGAGCTCAGGTTGGATTTGTCAGTTCATCCAAAGTCATTAACTCTCATTGGAACATCATAGTAATTTAGCCTCAGTAAATCATGTCGAAAATCAGTGCGGAGCCCAGAATGACTCTTGACGCTACATTAACTTCATGTGCATTGTCAGGTTTACTTCTTTTTTTTTATATCAAGGAGATGCCAATTACCTTCAAAATATATTGTGCGAGGCCAGAAAAAGAAAAAAGATGTGTTCGGTTGCACACTATTGTTTTGCATTAGCATAGTTTGGTTATAATTAGGCCCGAGCAGGTGCTCAGGTGCTGCTTTTGTCTTGTTAAGTATTATATTATGTGCCTTTTTAAAGAGCAATCTCTGGTGTACTTGCCTTGCTTCTTTGTCACACTAATTAAACCGCTGAAGTCAGAAAAAAAAGGGCTCAGCGTGTGGAGGAGGACGAGGATGCCGATTTCAGATGAACAAGTTGACAAGTCGCGAAAAGATCCCTCAGGTTTTCATTCGGTGTATTCGCAAAGGAAGCGTAATATCAAGAACATTCTCCAGACGTAATTAGCTGGTTATTGTGATAGTGTTCTCACTTTGACTCAGGCAGCTTTATTTATACATTGGCTGCAAAGAGGGAGCGATTGAGAAGTGGATTTTAATGTGTGTGGTTGTAGAGCACTTCTGCAGATGAGTGAGTGTGTGTGTGTGTCATTTCTGGGCTGTTTTGTTTCTGGAATTTGAGAATCGCATTGAAAATGACTGGATGTGTGGCTAAATTCCTTTATTTTTATCGCTGGTGAAGCTGGGTAATTAGATAAGGGATTAAAATTGTAATCTTAATTCTTTCATGACTTTTCATTTTGTCTCTTTCACATACTTACCAAAGGGTTCAAGGATTGTTGTTCATTTCTTTCTTTTATTTTTTTGCTAGAGTGTGTGTTTTAGTCATTTTGAGGTACGCAATAGGATTTCAAACACTTTTTATGTCACTCAGTGGAAGCCAAAGGATGCTTTTTGTGGTTATTTCAACAATTTTTAATTGTTACAGCTTTATTCCAATATGGATTAAATTCATTTATTTCTTCAACATTCTACACACAATCCCCCATAATGACATAATGAATTGAAATTGTTGCAAATTTCTTAAAAATAAAAAAGCTGAAAGATCACATGTACATCAGTATTCTCAGCCTTTGCTCAATACTTTGTTGATGCTCCTTTGGCAGCGATTACAGCCTCAAGTCTTTCTGAATATGATGCCACAAGCTTGGCACACCTGTCTTTGGGATTTTTTGCCCATTCCTCTTTGCAGTACCTCTCAAGCTCTATCAGGTTGGATGGGAAGTGACGGTGTGCAGACATTTTCAGATCTCTCCAGAGATGTTCAATAGGATTTAGGTCTGGGCTCTGGCTGGGCCACTCAAGGACATTCACCGAGTTGTCATGAAGCCACTCCATTGATATTTTGGTGGTGTGCTTTGGGTCATTGTCCTGCTGGAAGATGAAGCGTCGCCCCAGTCTGAGGTTTTCATTCAGGATGTCTCTGTACATTGCTGCATTCATCTTTCCCTCTATCCTGACTAGTCTTCCAGTTCCTGCTGCTGAAAAACATCCCCACAGCATGATGCTGCCACCACCATGCTTCACTGTAGGGACGGTATTAGCCTGGTGATGAGCGCTGCCTGGTTTTCTCCAAACGTAACGCCTGGCGTTCACTCCAAAGAGTTTAATTTGAATCTCATCAGACCAGAGAGTTTTGTTTCTTATGGTCTGAGAGTCCTTCAGATGCCTTTTGGCAAATTCCAGATGGAGAGTGTCTTCCGTCTGGCCACTCTACCATACAGGCCTGATTGGTGGATTGCTGCACAGATGGTTGTCCTTCTGTAAGGTTCTCTTCTCTCCACAGAAGAATGCTGGAGCTCAGACAGACTGACCATCGGGTTATTGATCACCTCCCTGACTAAGGCCCTTCTCCCCCGATCACTCAGCTTAGGTCGGCCAGCTGTAGGAAGAGTCCTGGTGGTTCCAGACATCTTCCACTTACGGATGATGGAGGCCGCTGTGCTCATTGGAACTTTCAGAGCAGCAGAAATGTTTCTGTGACCTTCCCCAGCCTTGTGCCTCGAGACAATCCTGTCTCGGAGGTCTACAGACAATTCCTTTATCTTCATGCTTGGTTTGTGCTTTGACATGCACTGTCAACCCTGGGCTCTTATATAGACAGGTGTATGCCTTTTCAAATCATGTCCAATCCACTGAATTGACCACAGGTGAACTCCAATGAAGCTGCTGAAACATCTCAAGAATGATCAGTGGAAACAGAATGTACCTGAGCTCAATGTAGAGCTTCACGCCAAAGGCTGTGAATACTGATGTACATGTGACTTTACAGCTTTTTATTTTTAATAAATTTGCAACAATTTCAAAAACTCTTCTTTCACATTGTCATTATGGGGGATTGTGTGTAGAATGTTGAGGAAATAAATCAATTTAATCTATTTTGGAATAAGGCTGTAACATAAACAAATGTGGAAAAAGTGAAGCGCTATCAATACTTTTAAGATGCACTGTGTATACTGTATATATATATATTGTATTCAGCACTGAAAAAAAATCTGAAAACATGGTAAAAATCAGGCGAGGGCTTTTCTTTTTCTGGATTGCTTTTGAAAACCCTGTCAGTTGGGTTTAGAGAAGGCGGTGGGTGGGGGGATCAGTCGGTTGGTTGTCAGTCAGTCAGTCAGTCAGTCGACATCGGCCTCTGGTGGATTTCCACTACCTCCTGGGATGTATTTTGCGATCTCCAGAAATGTATAAATGGGTACGTATCAATAATGAGCCTGGGTTGATTGTATTTGGGAGATCCTTCCTTAATACACTGTTAGAACAAACAAGTCAAATTTTCCTGTTCAAAGTTGCTTTAAAAATGTGGGATGCTTATTATTATTATTATTATTATTATTATTATTATTATTATTATTATTATTATTATTATTATTATTATTATTATTATTATTATTATTAAAACATTGGAAATTTATTATTATTACCAGTAGTAGTAATAGTAATGTTGTTATTCATTTATTGTTATTATTATTTTACTAATAATAATATTGTTTATTATTCTTATTATTATTAATGTTATTATTAAAACATTTTCTATTTTATTGCCTAAAACATGGCACACAACAGTATGTATTTATGAAAATTCTATAAATATAAATGAATGGGTTCTGTTTTATGTACTGAATGTATGAATACAAAGGTAATCTCTTTCCTTTATTGTCACAGAACAGTAATTTATTTCAACGTCTGCTTATTACATTTTCATTACATTTAAATCACCAATTTACACTTTCAATGAAATGTTATAGCATCCATTGCATTGAAAGCAAGTCTTTTTTAACTGATTTACATGCATATACTGTATTTATTATAGCTCTTTACACCTTCATAGTTTTATTTACACGCTTTACACTACTCTTGTTGTCTATAGGTAAGATAATTGAGTAACTGGAGTTTAAAAAAAAGTAATTTATTTATAATAATTTATTTCAGTGTCGACTTGTTACATTTGCATCATATTACAATCACCAATTTACACTTTCTATGAAATGTTATAGCATCCATTGCATTCAAAGCAACCATTTTAACGTGTATATAATTATTATAGGTTTTTACACCATTATAGGATATATATATTTACAGTCTTTACACTACTCTTGTTGTTTGTAGGTCAGATAATTGAGTAGCTGAAGTAAAAAATTTTATTTATTTATTTATAATAATTTATTTCAATGTCATACTTATTACATTTGCATTACATTTAAATCATTAATTTACATTTTCAATATATACCTTTAATTCAGTTGCATCCAATGCATTCAAAGCAACCACTTTTAACTGATTTACATGCATATACTGTATTTATTATAGCTCTTTACACTGTTATACCTTCATTTACACGCTTTGCACTCCCCTTGTTGTCTTTAGGTCAGATAATTGAGTAGCTAAAGTTAAAAGAAGTAATTTATTTCTAATAATTTATTTCAATGTCATACTTATTATATTTTCATTACATTTAAATCACCAATTTACACTTTCAATGAAATGTTATTGACCTTATTCTTCAATGCAGAAGTGCGTTCGTTTTTGCGATTGTTTTAGAACTTCCGATTCAGTTGCCTATGGGAGAAATGACTAGGAATAATAAACGGCTGAAAACGGTCAAACTACTCGCTCTACAAACAAGTTTTTGCATGATTATACAGACAAAATAGAATAATATAATAAGAAAACCTCAGTTTGCAACATCAAGCAGCAGAACGAGCTGTTTTTAACGTCTAAAAATGAATGGAAGTGAATGAGACCGGAAGTCTCGAGCCAAAATGATTCAAATGGCTGCGCCCGCTCGTACGCGGAGAATAAGGTGAATAGCATCCATTGCATTGAAAGCAACCATTTTAACTGATTTACATGGATATTCTATATTTCAAGAGTTCGCCCTTGCTGATGATTGATTATAATCCGTATTTGGCATGCTGTCCCGGGAGAGAGCCCTGAGCTTGTGAGATCCTCGAGCCTGGGGCTCCCTCTCGTTGCAGGGCGAGAGGGGAGTCTGAGCTCAGGTAGGTCTCGAGAACTCCCCTGCTTGGTTCTGAATTGGCAGTAGAGGTTGTATGTTGAATTTATTAGTTGCCTATAATGAAGATTTAGTTTGTCAATTTATTTATGTTACATGTTTTGGTCTGTGGGAGGAAACCGGAGTGCCCGGGGAAAACCCACGCAAACACGGGGAGAACATGCGAACTCTGTACAGAAACACCGACCTGGCCAGGTAAGGTCTGAGCCGGTGACGTTCTTGCTGTGAGGCAATGATGCTAACCATTGTGCATCCATGCTGCCCTGATGAGGGAGGTGAAGGAGTAGGGGTGGAGGGGCACGGGGGGGGGGGTTGGGGTTCTTCAAGACGAAGATGGCTAAAGTAAGAGGCTTTGGTTATTTATAGTGATTAGGAATCTTCTGATTGGTGGATTGTGCGTTAGCTAACGAGGATCAGCTGCTATCAATCATAAGCGCATGCTCCTCTCCAAATTAGTTTGTAAATAAACTTCACTTATTATAGCTCTTTACACCTTTATAGTTTTATTTACACGCTTTACACTGCCCTTGTTGTCTGTAGGTCAGATAATTGAGTAGCTAAAGTTAAAAAAAAAGTAATTTATTTATAATAATTTATTTTAATGTCATACTTATTATATTTGCATTACATTTAAATCACCAATTTACACTTTTAATGAAATGTTATAGCATCCATTGCATTGAAAGCAACTATTTTAACTGATTTACATGCATATACGCTATTTACTATAGCTCTTTACACTGTTATACCTTCATTTACACTCTTTACACTGCTCTTGTTTTCTGTAGGTCAGATAATTGAGTAGCCGGAGATGCCACACTTTCCACATTAAACATTTCCATTTAGGGGATGTTTCTTATCAACCCAAAGCCCAGAGTTAAATGAAATGTCATGCTTTATTAGCCCAGCGCATCACACACACTTCTCCAGAGCGTTTAAGTCCTCGGTGCTCCTTCATTTCACAGGCCTTTAGACTGATCTTCTCTGTTAGACGAATATAACCCGGCATTGTTTCCCAGACTACATTTTAAAGGTGACCTATTATGCCACTTTATACAAGATGTGAAATAAGTCTCTGATTGTGCCTAGAGTGTTTGTGTGAAGTCTGAGCTCAGAATAGCACATGAATAATGTTTTCTAACTCTCTGAAACTGACCCTTTTAGGGTTTGATTGTAATTGTGTTGTTTTGGTGACTGTTGCTTTAAATGCAAATGAGATTGTGCTCTTTTCAGGAGAGGGCGGGGCTACAAATGCCTGCGTTTCAGCATAGTGGCAGATGTAAAACAGCTCTAGCTGTGTTGTCAGTGTTGGTCAGATGTGCATGTGTGCTTCAGTGTCATTGTGTGCTCAGTGCTTCCCACACATAGACTTTACTTGGGCGGGCCGCTCAGGTATATTTACGGCCGCCCAAGTATAATTGGCAGTGACACATGATTAATACTATTATTATCATCCTTTTACACTTTTTTTTTTCTATCCATCCAAGAAAGCCAAACATTCACGATCAATTAACCAGTGTAAAATCTTCTCTCGCTCTGCACATTTCCTGCTGGTTCTCTGTGTGCGAGAACTGTCACGTGTTCTGCAGACCCACAGAGATGCGCCTAAATGCGTCCGACCGTAGTTTCTGAATCTCCTAAATGTCCAGGATTCAGGCTTTACTTTCTCTTTTTAATGTTGTCGTTATTTGTATGCATTTTTACATTACCTTTACGCAGCTGACTGCGCAAACACAGCCGCGAGAGAAACATTAAATGATTAACCATTTAATAAACGACTCAGATAAACTTTACTATATACTCGGAGAGAACAAAATATACTGGCTGTAAAATATTTGTACACTATTAGAAATGGCTAATCATCATGCTGGAAATCTGTCTACATGCTGGAGAAATTGCGGAAATCAAAAGGTGAATCGCTATACATTTTCTGGGACTGCTCGGTTATTAAAAAATATTGGAAAGAAATACACAATGCCTTACAAAATATCTTTGAATCTGTGAGACCCTTTGATTGTAAAACTCTATTTTTTTTACATATACCTGAGGAATGGTTAAAAAGGGATAAATATCTAATGAATATTTTATTGGTAGCTGTCAAAAAGAGCATTACCAAAAAATGGTTGATAGACCCTAAATGTGTGGATGGAAATTACAATGGAAATTTATAAAATGGAACAAATTACCGCATTTGTAAATCAGAAAATGAAACCATTTATTTCTTTCTGGGAAAAATGGACCAACTATGCAACATCCCATAGACCTGAACTTTTCTGTTAACCTAAAATTGGAAGGATCACTCCGTACATGTACATAGTTTTGTTGCTGATGTGTACAGTTGAAGTCAGAATTATTAGCCCCCCTGAATTATTAGCCCCCCTTTTTATTTTTTCCCCCAATTTCTGTTTAACGGAGAGAATATTTTTTCAACACATTAATCATAATAGTTTTAATAACTCATCTCTAATAACTGATTTATTTTATCTTTGCCATGATGACAGTAAATAATATTTTACTAGTTATTTTTCAAGACACTTCTATACAGCTTAAAGTGACATTTAAAGGCTTAACTAGGTTAATTAGGTTAACTAGGCAGGTTAGGGTAATTAGGCAAGTTATTGTATAACGATGGTTTGTTCTGTAGACTATCTGAAAAAAATAGCTTAAACGGGCTAATAATATTGACCTTAAAATGTCTTTTAAAAAATTAAAAACTGCTTTTATTCTAGCCCAAATAAAACAAATAAGACTTTCTCCAGAAGAAAAAATATTATCAGACATACTGTGAAAATTTCCTTGCTCTGTTAAACATCATTTGGGAAATATTTAAAAATGAAAAAAAAAATTCAAAGGCGGTTGAATAATTCTGACTTTTACAGGGTTTATTTATTTATTTTTACTTAATTGCCGTCCCCCCCCCCCTCTTTTTTCCCTCCTATTTTATTTATTTAAATTATTATTTGTATTATTATTTATTTACTTTGATTATGTATAACATTAGTGTACGTGCGCACAAAAAGAAAGCATATACTGCTGAAAGAGAAAGTGGATGTACAGAATTTGTGCTTATATTTGGGAGTGTATTCAGATATGTGACCTCTGACATGTACCTGATGTAAGTGTAAAACCTTTTAAGAAAAATAAAAAAGATAATTATAATAATAAAAAAAGAAATGGCTAATCAACTAATTTGCCTTATTTCAATAATCTACACTTTTTATTCTAGTAATTATTATAGTTTTTAGCTATGTTGTCTATTTTTATATTTTCTGTTTTTCTGTTATTTATTTCTCATTTGCTGTATATTTTATTAATTTAATGATGTTAATATATTACATACTTTATACATGTCTAAAATACTTTGGCAATACTGTAATGTCATGCCAAAAAAGCATCTTTAGTGTGAGTGTGTGAGAGAGAGAGCAGCCTTTACCTGTCAGTGTCTGAACATGACTCCTAAATAACATAAAAGTAAGGGAAATAGTGGATTTCTTTTATTTCAGCAGCCCTTTTTTAATAACTTTAACCCACTGAAAAGAAAAGTTGTTTAATAGTGTCATAATAAATAAAAATATATTTTAAAACACATAATATTTTTTGTTTGTCGCATGTACGTAGTTTAATATTTAAATATTTATATAGTTAAATATTTCCCAAATTATGTTTAACAGAGCAAGGAAATTTTCACAGTATGTCTGATAATGTTTTTTCTTCTGGAGAAAGTCTTATTTGTTTTATTTCGGCTAGAATAAAAGCAGTTTTTAATTTTTTAATAAACATTTTAGGGACAAAATTATTAGCCCCTTTAAGCTATTTTTTTTTTCAATAGTGTACAGAACAAACCATCATTATACAATAACTTGCCTAATTACCCTAACCTGCCTAGTTAACCTAATTAACCTAGTTAAGCCTTTAAATGTCACTTTAAGCTGTATAGAAGTTTCTTAAAAAATATCTAGTCAAATATTATTTACTGTCATCATGACAAAGATAAAATAAATCAGTTATTAGAGATGAGTTATTAAAACTATTATGATTAGAAATGTGTTGGAAAAATCTGCTCTCTGTTAAACAGAAATTGGGGAAAAAAATTAATAGGGGGGCTAATAATTCTGACTTCAACTGTATGTGCTGTGGGTAAAAGATGTGTTTCAATCCGGCTAAACCACCGCAAGTATATTTCAAACCTGTGGGAAGCACTGGTGCTTCATGCTTCTGTGAGTCTATGGAGACTCCTGTCGATGTTCATTTGTGCTCTAATGGCAAATGGACGGCTTCTTCTCACTCAGGGCTGCTGTTTATGCTAATGAGGGAGAGATGGGCACTAGTGGGCGGGGCTTTCCCCCTCTGATGACACGTACAGAGGGAGAATGTCAATCAAAGTGTTTCTGCAGACTGTCTTTATTAAGTCTGATTATAAACAATACAATTAATACATTTTTAATATTAGATAATGTCTATATTCACACTCTGTAGTCACACAAACCCTTTATAAAAGTGATTTATTTGCATAATAGGTCTCCTTCAAAGTTTTTCTAAAGCAAAGTTGGCCTGCTAATGACAATCATTTACGTCTGCATTTACGTTCACCGCATGCACTTTCCCAGCAAAGTGGCAATTACCAGAACAATCACCATCATTTTCATTCGCACAAGCTCTTGTTTGAAACCTTCATTTCTATATGGACCGAAAGGTAAGGTTTGTACCATATTTAGGGGGTTAATCGATGGAAAATAAGCCTTGATTCCTTTCAAGCTGTATTGGAGAGACCCTGGGTATTGATTAGACGTATCTGAACTAGATAAAACGTATTGGTTCCAGTGTGTGTGTGTGTAAGGAGAGGAGATAGTCCAGGCTTTTTATAGTTGCTCACTAATCTTTTCTTTAAAGTGTGCCCTTTTATCAACATGTCTGAGTTGAGGAGAAAACTTTGCAATGAAGGGGGAGGGCACACGAAAATGAAAACATGCTGTTCATTTATTTATTTTTTCTTGGGCCATTTGTAGTCAGGGATGGGCAAAAATGCATTGAAATGTATTTTAAAATAAAATACCAAATACATCAGTTTTATGTGTATCAAAATAAATGATAAAATACAGCAGCCAGAACAAGTATCAAAATAAAATACTGTATTATGTATTTTGAAAATCGAGTCAATCGGTGCTTTTGAAAACACTATCGGTTGGGTTTAGGGAAGTGGGTGGGCGCTGGTCAATCGGTGCTTTTGAAAACACTATCGGTTGGGTTTAAGGAAGTGGGTGGGCACTGGTCACTAGTCGGTTGGGTTTAGGGAAGTGGGTGGGCGCTGGTCAGTTGGTGCTTTTGAAAACACTGTCGGTTGGGTTTAGGGAAGTGGGTGGGCGCTGGTCAATCGGTGCTTTTGAAAACACTGTCGGTTGGGTTTAGGGAAGTGGGTGAATTGGTCAATTGGTGCTTTTGAAAACACTGTCTGTTGGGTTTAGCGAAGGAGGAGGGTGGGTCAGTCAGTCAGTCAGTCAGTCAGTGGACAGAAGCCTCTGGTGGATTTATGTGAGAACAGCAGGTGTGAATGGCACTCGTGAGAGAAATTTGAGATCTTAAAAACTTAGCTCTTGGGACGTATTTGGCGCTCTCCAGAAATGTATATAGAGGTACATTTTCAAAATAAGCCTGGATGGATTGAAAACACTGTCGGTTGGGTTTAGGGAAGTGAGTGGGAATTTTAATGAAGTGTGTGGGCGCTGGTCAGTCGGTGTTTTTGAAAACACTATCGGTTGGGTTTAGGGAAGTGGGTGGGAATTTTAATGAAGTGTGTGGGCGCTGGTCAGTCTGTGTTTTTGAAAACACTATCGGTTGGGTTTAGGGAAGTGGGTGGCCGATGGTCAATCGGTGCTTTTGAAAACACTGTCGGTTGGGTTTAGGGAAGTGGGTGGGCGCTGGTCAGTCGGTGCTTTTTAAAACACTATCGGTTGGGTTTAGGGAAGTTTAGGGAAGTGTGTGGGCGCTGGTCAGTCGGTGCTTTTGAAAACACTATCGGTTGGGTTTAGGGAAGTGGGTGGCCGATGGTCAATCGGTGCTTTTGAAAACACTATCGGTTGGGTTTAGAGAAGTGGGTGGGCGCTGGTCAATCGGTGCTTTTGAAAACACTATGGGTTGGGTTTAGGGAAGTGGGTGGGCGCTGGTCAATCGGTGCTTTTGAAAACACTGTCGGTTGGGTTTAGGGAAGTGGGTGAATTGGTCAATTGGTGCTTTTGAAAACACTGTCTGTTGGGTTTAGCGAAGGAGGAGGGTGGGTCAGTCAGTCAGTCAGTCAGTGGACAGAAGCCTCTGGTGGATTTATGTGAGAACAGCAGGTGTGAATGGCACTCGTGAGAGAAATTTGAGATCTTAAAAACTTAGCTCTTGGAACGTATTTGGCGCTCTCCAGAAATGTATATAGAAGTACATTTTCAAAATGAGCCTGGATGGATTTTTTTCAGGCCTCAGGCATCCGACTGTATTGATGAAATACACTATAAAATAGCAATTGAAATAATACATTTGTAGACGTCTGTTTCACAGCGCAGGGATCCTCATTAAAGGCTTCACACGTTGCTCAGCGCTCAACAATGAACTGTCATTTATGTTTAAGATCAGTCTTCTTACACGTGTGGTTTTACATTCACAGCTCTTTTGGGTTCAGGGTTGGGGTAAGTTGACCCGCTGTGGCTTTTTCAGAGCTCTCAGACGAGGAGTGTGTGGTATTTTGGGAGCGTATGGGTGTAAATGTGGTGTGAATGTGTACTTGAAGTGACAGATGAAAGGTGTGAAGACTCCATTTGATTGGACACTTAAAGCTTTTTATAGACTCACTATTGAACACCAGTCGTTCTCGAGAGGTCACATAATGAAAACATCGACTTCACCTTGATCTTTGCGAGAATTCATTGAGCCGTGAAAACATACTGTAACTCAATGCTCAACGCTTTTATACACACCAGCAGTGCTTATTCTGTGTTCACTGCAAAAATATATCAACATAAAATATTTTCTTCCTTAGAGTTTTTGTCTTGTTTCTAGTCCAAATATTTAAGAGTAAAATGTATTGTTTTTAGAAAAAATAAGATGAAAAAAGTTTTTATTTGCTTACCACAATGCTTGTTTAAAGGGAACACCTGCTTAATTTGGACTAGTTTTTAACAATTTTGATGCTTTTTGATTTAATAAAATGTAAATATTCAAACTATAAATGAGACAAAATCTCTTTTTTGTAGTATGTTTCTGAAAGAGGTGTTCACTGCACATAATGCTTTTCTTATTTGGAGTTTTTGTCTTGTTTCTTGTCCAAATATCTAAAAGTTCTCGAGAAACATTTTCTAGACAAGTAAAAACAGTATTGTTTTCAGAAAAAAAGTCAAAAACAAGTTTATTTTGCTTACCACAATGCTTGTTTTAAGAAAAACTTGCTTATTTTCACTTGTTTTTTTTTTGTGTGTGTGAAAATAAAACACTTTAATGCTTCTTGATTTAAGATGTAGTTTTTTATATTTGGACTTGAAATGAGACAAAACCTCAGAGTAAGTATGGATTTTTTGTAAATGTTTTGTATTGTTTCTGAAAGAGGTTTGCATTGCAGAAAATGCTTTTCTTTCTGAGAGTTTTTACAGTCTCCAGTTTCCAGTCCAAATATCTAAAATTTCTTAAATCGAGAAGCATTTTCTAGACATGTAAAAACTGTTTGTTTTTCTTGCCTCATTGCTAATTGAAAGAAAGAAAAAAAACATTTTTTTTTGTGTGTGAAAATTATTTTTTTAATGCTTCTTGATTTAAGAAATAGTAAATACATGGACTAGAATTGAGACTTTTTTTGGGGTATATTTCTGAAAGAGGTGTGCACTGCAGAAAACGCTTTTCTTTCTGTTTTTGAGTTGTTGTCTTGTTTCTTGTCAAAATATCTAAAATTCCTTAAATTGAAAAGCATTTTCTAGACAAACTTATTGTTTTCACAGGGGAAAAAGTCAAAAACAAGTTTGTATTTCCTACCCCATTGCTTGTTTTAATGTAAAACTTGTTTAATTTTGACTTGCTTTTTTGTGTGTGAAAATAAAATATTTTAATGCTTAATTTAAGAAAATGTATATATCCAGACTAGAAATGAGACAAAAAAAGATTTTTGTTACTTAGAGGTTTTTTTTTTTGGTTCTAATCAAAATATCTAAAATTCCCTAAATCGAGAAGCATTTTCTAGACAAGTAAAAACTGTATTGTTTTCAGGAAAAAAGGTCAAAACAAGTTTATTTTGCTTTTCACAATGGCAGAATATGTTGCCTGTTTTAAGGAAAACCCTGCTTAATATTGACTTGTTGCTTTATGTAAAAACAACACATTTTGAATGCTTATCACTTTAAGAAAATGAATATATTCAGACCAGAAATGAGACAAAAACTTTTTTATAGTATGTTTCTGAAAGAAGTTTGCACTGCAAATCATGCTGTTCTTACTTGAAGTTTTTGTCTTGTTTCTAGGATAATTATCTAAAAGTTCTTGGGAAACATTTTCTAGACAAGCAAAAATATAGTTTTGTTTTTTAGAAATAATAAATTATTAATTTAAATGAACAAATAATGAGTTTTAACTTTACAAAAAAACTAATTTAATTTGGCATATTATTGTCCCACTTGTTTTAAAAAATAGCCTACTTGATTTTTACATGTTTTTTTTTTTAAAAGCAAGACTTTTTTTAACTTGTTAGAAAATGCTTTTTTATTTTAAAATGTGTATATATATATATATTAGGGGTGTCAAAATTAATCGTTTCTTCAGTGCACCGCGATGCAGATGGGGACAATTCAATATCGGTTCAGTAATAGATCATAACCGGTTATTACGCACTAACGTCATTTATCCCCTATGCGCGATGTCGCGGTAGAATACTATGACGGAGGAGGCGAGGGTGAGTAGGCTAAATAAAACACTCCTACAACTTAAAAAGCAGATCTTTCACTGACACTGAGGAATGGTAAAGCACAAGCCGCTATTTCACTACTAGGAGAAATGCTGTAAAACTCTAACTCTCTCTCTCTCTCTCTCTCTCTCCCACCCACACACACATACACACACTTTGGGCATTTGACCCGCTGGCATGTTCGTGAGGTAAATCTCCCTCCTCTCGGCTGTTTGTGAATCGAGACACAAGCGTGCCTGTGGTGCGAGTTTATTGTATTGTATTTATTCTATTACGGATTACCTGATAACTGCGTATTATGCGCATATAGACTGACCCGCGGCTGTTTTTCCCGCGTTATTCATGGGTGAACAGCGCTTTCATTTCTAAAGCCAAGCGCAGCCCTTTCTGTTGAGCGGGTGAAGACAATGACCAATCATAGTGGTGTAAGAACTTGCCAGCGCTCAAAAAGCAAGCGGGATAATATTTACATTAGTTTATTTGTTATGAATGCTCGTGCTGTCTTCTGTGCATGTATTGGAGTTTTCATTCACAAAGAGGTTTTTTTTTTGACCAGGTCAAATTAAAGGTACAGTTCATATATCTGACTGCTTGTATTAAAGACAAAATTAGATTACAAGTAACATATAAATATAAACATATTTATAGATTTTAATACAATTTTTTTTCTTGTGTTGTAAAGAAAAAAATCTAATTATGTATGGCAAGCATCGTCAATGCACCGAGATATCGAATTGAACCGAATCGATGGCAAAATAATCGTAACCGAACCGAACTGTGAGACCAGTGTAGGTTCACACCCCTAATATATATACATACAGTGGAAGTCAGAATTATTAGCGCATCCAAATGCAGGTTTATTAGCTAGGTCAGGTAAGTTTATTAGCTAGGTCAGGGGCAAACAGATGTATACAGGCATTTCAGAAACGTAGTCAAAGAAACTGGCGAGTGGTCAGGAGGCAGGCGGCAGACAGGGACAAATAGATTAAGAAGGCGAGGATCAAAACATGGCAAAGCAAGACAAAGCAAACGCGTTGTAATGTCACTTAACAAATAACAAGACTCAGCGACTAGACTGAGTGTTAAGGCTGATTTATACTTCTGCGTCAAGCGCACGCGTATGCTACGGCGCAGCCTACGTGTGGACGCATAGCCCTCGCTGTGGCCGTTGGCGACGTTGACGTGCAACTCTCAAAAAATGTAACACGTACGCGTAGCGCAAGCTCTGTGATTGGTCCACTTGGTATCGCTGACGAGTGTGGGCGGAGGTGAGAGCCACTAGTTTGAGCCACTTGTACATTAAGGAGGTGTTCAGAAAAAACAAAACACCAGCGAAGAAACTCGACACAGAGGAACATAAACACCTACTGCCAGCTAGTGTTTCAGAAGTGTACTGCAGAGAAACAGAAACGGCGCACAGAAGTATAAATGAACGGCTACGCGTGAGGTTTGCGCCATGAGTCACACCGATCACTTGATGCAGAAGTATAAACCAGGCTTAAGTGCTGCTTAAATAGTGTGTGTAATCAGTCCTTGACAATCCTCCGGTGGCGTGTATGCAATCAGTCAGGATCAGGAACATGTGTGTGTGTGAGCGGTTGTAGTCCATGAAATGGCGGATTTGTAGTCCGTTAGCGATTGTGCATGTTTTCCAGCAACATATGTTTTTTAGATCGCTCGTGATCGTGACAGACATACTGTGAAAATTTCCATGCTCTGTTAAACATCATTTGGGAAATATTTGAAAAAGAAAAAATAAATTCAAAGGGGGGCGAATAATTCTGAAAACTGTATGTGTATTTGGACTAGAAACAAGATAAAACCTCTAAGAAAAATAAGTGTTTCAACACAGTATGAAGGTGATTATTACATAACATTTATTCTTAGACTAGTTTTCTGATTTCTGTTTAACCCTGGCTCTTAACACACTTTAAAAAAAATCTGTCAGTTTTATTATTCATCTTTTATTTTCAATTATTATTATTATTGAATTGCATTATGGGACTTTGATATTTCCTCCAACGACCTTTTAATGTTTATTGACATTTTTAATAGTTTAATGTGATATATTATCTGCATTGGTGTTATAAATTACAGTACAAAAGCCTGGTAATGAACTGCTAGTACATTGTCTGTTGTTTTATAGTCTTAGTTCTAAATAAATATTTTGTTGCATACAATATTGTGGAGCTGCACATCGATGGATTTGCTCTTCAGTGTTTGGACTTTCAGCAGTGAAAATTAAACCACACTGAACTAAACTTCAGCTCTGAAAACTGAACTGACACAGTTTCAATTTACTAGAACTTCAATGCAGGGGCGGATTTAACCAATAAGCAAGGTAAGCAGCTGCTTAGGGGACCAGGAAATCTGAGGGCATCCAAATAAATACCTAGAAGTATAAATTATACCGGGCTGCACGGTGGCGCAGTGGGTAGCATGTTCACCTCACAGCAAGAAGGTCACTGGTTCGAGCTTCTGGGCCAGTTAGCATTTCTGTGTGGAGTTTGCATGTTCTTCCCGTGTTCGCGTGGGTTTCCTCTGTGTGCTCTGGTTTCCCCCACAAGTCCAAAGACATGTGGTACAGGTGAATTGGGTAGGCTAAATTATCCATAGTGTATGTGTGTGAATGAGAGTGTATGGATGTTTCCCAGTGATGGGTTGCAGCTGGATGGGCATCCGTTGCGTAGAACATGTGCTGGATACGTTGGCGGTTCATTCCGCTGTGGCGACCCCAGAATAATAAAGGGACTAAGCTGAAAAGAAAATGAATGAATGCTGAAGCTGAAAATTCATCATTAAAATCACTGGAATAAATTATTAAATTAAATGATAAACTACTTTTGAACAGTTCTTTTATAGTGCAATGACATTTCATAATTTTACAATGTGTTCTGTATTTTTGATGAATTAAATGCAGCCTTGGTGAGCAGGAGAAGCTTATTTTAAAACATTTAAAAATCACACTGACCCCAAACTTTTGACCGGTAGTGTGTATTTAGACTAGAAACAAGATAAAACCTCTATTAAAAAAAGTGCTTTAACACAGTATGAAAGTCATTATGAACTTTGGCTTACATGTATTTTTAGACGAGTTTTCAGATTTCCATTTTGTTATTCATCTTTTATTTTCAATTATTATTATTATTATTGAATTGCATTATGGGATTTTGATATTTCCTCCAACAACCTTTTAATGTTTATTGACATTTTTAATAGTTTAATGTGATATAATATCTGGATTGGTGTTATAAATTACAGCACAAACATGAACTGCTAGTACGTTGTCTGTTGTTTTACAGTCTTAGTTCTAAATAAATACTTTGTTGTATAAAATATTGTGGGATTTGCTCTTCAGTGTTTGGACTTTCAGCAGTGAATATTAAACCACACTGAACTGAACTGAACTTCAACTTTGAAAACTGGACTGACACAGTTTACATTTACTAGAACTTCAGTGTTAAGCTGCTTTGACACAATCTACATTGTAAAAGCTCTAGAGAAATAAATATGAATTGGATTTAATTGAATATATTGTTTTAAAAATGTCAATAAAAGTCACTTTATTTAAGAGATATACAGAGATAAAAGCACCATAATCCAATACATAACCATAAAGAATAAAAATAAAAATGCAACCTGTTAATTAACAGATTTTTTTTTACTGTGTAGTTTATTTGGCACATAATAAATGCAACAAATTCTGCCAAATGCATCAAATTGAAGGTAATTTCAGCTCTGCCAATGTACGATGGCCTATTTTATGGGGTTGCATTTAAAACAGTGGCCTTTTATTGATTTACATTTACACGTATAATTGATGCACTATTACGCTGACCTTCTTCCATTGTTTACAAATATCAGTTATTAGCTGATTTGTATGTTTATGCAGAGCAATTACGGCAGTGCTGTTTTGTTAATTACAGACTGTACCTTTTAACAGATTCAAATGAGCTTAATGAGCGAATTGGTTTTGATGGGTAAATCAAAACCATTCCTCAACATTACGGCTCTGCTGTAGAGAAAAAGCGAGGACAGAAAAAGCAAACCCATTACCGTGTTTCATTTATTTTTTCCCCCTCTTAATTTGCATATCTTGGCTATTTTAAATCAGGCCGTGTGCAGCAGCTGCTGGTCTGTGAATGTTTGTCTTTGTGTTCGTGTTTCCCCAGAATCCTTCATCAAAGCCTGCAATGTAATTAATCCATCGCAATGTAATTAATTTTTTTTTTTTCTGGCAACACAGCAGACACTAAATAATGGTATTTTTAGAAACATGGTTTTGAATGTAAATAGTGTGTTTTTAATTAAAGTAAACTTATTCTTTTGAAGCCATATAACATTTATTTATTTATTTATTTATTTATTTATTTATTTATTTATTTATTTGTTTGTTTGTTTGTTTGTTTGTTTGTTTGTTTGTTTTATTTTTGCAATACTTTGTATTTGTCTGTGTTTATTTTATTTTGTGTTTGTTTTAATTTATTTTTATTTATTTGTGTTTGTGTTTATTTATTTATTTATTTATTTATTTATTTATTTATTTATTTGTTTGTTTGTTTATTTATTATTGTTTTTGTGTTTGTGTTTATTTATTTATTTATTTATTAGTGTGTTTGTATTTGTTTATTTATTTATTAGTGTGTTTATTTATTTATTTATTAGTCTGTTTGTGTTTGTTTATTTATTTATTTGTTCGTTTGTGTTTGTTTATTTATTTATTATTTTGTTTTTTTTATTTGTTTGTTTAATTTTTTATTTAATTTTATTTAATTTTATATTATTCTATTTATTTATTTATTTATTTGTTTGTTTGTTTGTTTTATTTTATTTTGTATTTATTTATTTGTTTGTTTTATTTTATTTTATTTTATTTATTTTTGCATTACTTTGTATTTGTCTGTGTTTATTTTATTTTTTTTTGTTCATTTTATTTTCATTTATTTGTGTTTGTTTGTGTTTGTGTTTATTTATTTATTAGTGTTTTTGTGTTTGTTTATTTATATATTTATTTATTAGTGTGTTTGTGTTTATTTCTTTATTTATGTATTAGTGTACTTGTGTTTGTTTATTTATTTATTTATTAGTCTGTTTGTGTTTATTTATTTATTTATTTGTTTGTTTGTGTGTTTGTTTATTTATTTGTTTTTATTTTTTGTTTGTTTGTTTATTTAATTTTTTTATTAAATGTTATACAATTTTATTTAATTAAATATTATTTTATATTATTTTATTTATGTATTTAATTATTTGGTTGTTTGTTCGTTTGTTTATTTTATTTTGTTTTTGTATTTATTTATTTGTGTGTATTTATTAATTAATTTATTTATTTGCTTATTTGCTTTCCAACAAAGACAAAGTACATACAGCACGTGTAACAATAAACATAAGAAAGCAAAACAAAATACAAAACAAAAGCCCAAACTGAGATTAAATGCATATGTATGTGATTATGTGAGGTGTGTGAGTGTTATGGGCATGTGTTTTGAAATTGATTAATAGCATATAACATATAGCAATATAACATTTTCAGGCTTGTGCCGACAATGAAGAGATGCAATACATTCATTCATTCATTTTCCTTCAGCTTAGTCTCTGATGTATCAGGGGTCGCCACAGCAGAATGAACCGCCAACTATTGCAAATTTGTCTGCAAATAACAACACTTTTCCCTCACTTTTTTTTAACACATTTATAAACATAATCATTTGTTTAAAACAAATATTACTTAAGAGGGTTAATAATATTGACCTTAACATGTTTATTAAAATATTTAAAACTGCTTTTATTCTAGCCAAATCGAATCATTTTTTATAGGAAATACTGTGAAAAATTCCTGAATTCCTGAAAACATCATTTGGTAAATATAAATAAACAAACAAATAAATAAATAATAACCAAAGGGCAAATAATTTTGACTGCAACTATAGACGTATATATTAATGCATGTACTTCATTGCAAAAATGCCAAAACAAGACTGAGGATTTTATAAAAACAGCAAAACTTTATTTTTATCCTGCTCTGCTGACTGATAACATATCGGTGGAGCGTCTAGACAGGAGATGCTGTTGTCTGAGGCCTGACTGATGCCTGTTTACCAGCACACAACAAATATTTGCTCTGCTTGAGTCCAGCTTTAGTGGAAATCATTGCTGGTCTCCACACAAACACTCGCACAACACAATCTCCCGTTTCCTCCATCACAACAACATACAGTCTGTGTCAAATAAGTGTCTCCTCGCCAAATCTCCAGGGTCAGACTACTGCATGTCACCCGCTTTTCTTTAAAGCAAGCAATATAATCTGCCAATGGGGTAAGCAAAATAATCTCGCCTTTCCTTTTGTCATGATTATTTTGCTTGTGAATGATTTTACAAATAAATGATGTGTATTTTAAATGGCTTAAAGCATTTGCATTTCTTTATTAATAACTACAGTATACAATTGTATGGCATCTTGTGTTCTCCCTGTGTTGGTGTGGGTTTCCTCCGGGTGCTCCGGTATCCCACACAGTCCAAACACATGCGCTACAGGGGAATTGATGAACTAAATTGGCCGTAGTGTATGAGTGTGTGTGTGAATGTGAGAGTGTATGGGTGTTTCTCAGTTCTGGGTTGCAGCTGGAAGGGCATCCGCTGAAATAGTTGGCGATTCATTCCGCTGTGGTGACCCCTGATGAATAAAGGGACTAAGCAGAAGAAAAATTAGTGAATGAGCTCGTATCAACACTTTGTAACCGGCTCTTTTACCGTCATGTTGTTAAGTTACTGGCACATAACATGGCTTAATAATCAGTATAGCCGTTTTAATAAAATGAATTTGGGAAGAGGTTGTAAAGAGGCGATGACATCATAAAACACATTAGCGGCGCCGTTCATCATTGTGATTTTAAATGATGCGTCGCTTGAGGGACAAAGGGCTGATAAAGGACTGTAATTGGTTTGGAAAGGGCATCTGGACGCCGAGAAAGACCCGTCCTGACCTTCTTTACAGTCCTGATGATGATTTATTCCACATCTGCTGATTGAGTTTGCAGGTTTGGTTGAGTTATTGGTTTGGTTATATTGGGATATACAGTAGGTTTGGAGTCAAATACCGGCATCAAATCTCTGAGAGAAATGTATTATATGCACACAGACTTTCAGTTTTCAGTCAGCCAGCCCAAGCACGTCTTACCATTATAAAATCGCGCCCCTATTATACTTTAAAAAGGGTCATATTTTGGTTTTGGGGGTCTCCAACAACAGGCTGATATGCATACAGGCAGCGGTGGACTGGGACCAAAATTCAGCCCTAGCAGTGGATCACCGGTGACGCTCCCGATTTTCACGAAAAGTGTGTGTGTGTTGGGGGTGGAGACGGTCCCGGTTTTCAGGAAAAGTGAGGGGGGTGGGGGTGGAGAGACCGGCCCAAAGAGTACGTTGGCCCACCAGGAAACTGCTTGGTCTGCCAGATGGCCAGTACGCCCCTGCATACAGCATTCATTGTCTTATAATCTGCATTTATTATTACCTAATTATCCCCATATGACTCCCATATGAATCATCCAGTGATTCATTTGTTCCCAAACCCCTTTTTAGCGCGATGCTAATCTGCACTGCTTGGTCTGATGACCCAGTCTGTTGCGGTTGGTCGACTGCATTCAGCGCAAGACAGAGAGAAATGGCCATCATGGCTTATCAACAATTTTGAAGTAGCCCGCCACCCTCCCGTTTTGTTACTTCTCCCATCCCCACCCCCTGGTCCTCAGCTTTTTGGTACAGTCTGTACTATAACACCCCTGGGTCGCCACCTTTGGTATAGTATCCTAGTATTCGATCACATCGCCGCCCGAAACTCGCTCCATAGTCCAGTTAATAACACTACAGTACAGTTATTAACCCGCCCGGCACGCAACAGTGTTATTCAGACACCTCACTCCTGAACCCTGACCCTGTTATAAGCTTGTAGATTGCTGAAGCACTCGTCAGAAAAAGGACTGGAACACATCTCAGTGCTGGGCTATAATGCTGAGGTATTTTTGCAAAAATAAACTTCCACTCATTCATTCATTTATTAATTTCTTCGGCTAAAGGCTGATTTATATTTCTGCGTCAAGCGTGCTCGTATGCTACGGCGCTGCCTACGCGTGGACGCATAGCCCTCGCCATGGCCGTCGGCGTTGATGACGCGCACCTCTCCAAAAATGTAACTACATGTCGCAACGACGCATAGCGCAAGCTCTGTGATTGGTCGGCTTGGTAGCGCTGACGAGTGTGGGCGGGACCGAGAGCCGCGCAAGCCCGATGGAGCGATTGTTCACAAGTGTGGAGTCCCGTGAAGGAGCTCCAGATGGAAAGTTTTGTTTTGTGTTTACCTCATGAGTAAAGTTGTTGCACGTTCGCCG
>LR812532.1:61585050-61815050 GCA_903798195.1 Danio kyathit | reverse complement strand
TGGTTCAATTTGATTAAAAACTCGGTGGTATCTTTTAGATATGATGGTAATTCTTTTACTAATGGTTGAATTAATGAATCAATGAATTTTGATATTGGTTCTGTCAATGATTCATTCCCTGAAACTATAGGTCGCATTGGAGGATCTTGTAATGATTTATGAATTTTTGGAAGAGTATATAAAACGGGAATTCTAGGATATTCATTTTTTAAATATTTAAATTCTTTTTCACTAATCCATTTCATATCTAGTCCTTTTTGTAAGATCTCATCAATTTGTTTTTTGTAAGACCAAGTCGGATTGAAAACAAGTTTCTTATAAAAAGTCTCATCCTGTAGCATTTCTTTTACTTTCTCAACGTATGCCTTAGTGTTCATAATCACAATTCCACCACCTTTATCTGCTCGTTTAATAGTCAGTGTTGGATCATTAGTTAATGTGGAAAGAGCATCTTTTTGTTTTCTAGTTAGATTTAGTTTTTTATACGATGCTTTTTCAGATTCTTGTAACATTTTTTCTACATCATTTTCAACAAGTCTACAAAAGGTGTTTACTGAATGATTGTGAACTACTGGAGTAAAAGTGCTCTTAGGTTTAAATTGTTGTACATATGGGGTTCCGTTTAGATTTGAATTAAAGAAACTCCTCAATTTTACATTCCTAAAGAATTTAAATAGTTCGACTTTGACCATAAAAGGATCTGATGTATTATATGGCACAAACGATAATCCTTTACTCAACACTTTAGTTTGTTCAGTTGATAATTCTTTATCTGATAGATTGACTACGAGATTGTCCAGTTCATTAAAAGCAATATGTTCAGGTGAAGTTACCTCCCTAGGTTCTTCTCTCTTTCCTTTGGTCCGACGTCCTCTTCTCGTTGCTTTCTTTGGACCAGGTTGCGTTTGGAACGGCGGGGCTGGTCTAAAAAAGACCAGATGTATTTTTTAATATTATGGATTGTCGGATTTACAATGTATTGATGTATACTTTACATATGATGATAATTGATGTGGTGTTTATTTGTGGAATAATGCTTTTAAATATGCAGATAAATAGTCCTTGTATGGTTGGTCATGCAATGTTGAAATGAGGATGAGATTGGTTTGAAGTGATCGTCTAATGACGCAATATGATTGACTGTGAGATAAAGAGGGTGGAGTAAGGGTATTGTGTTACACACTGAGGAAGGCATTGTGCCGAAACGTTTGTGTTTTTTGTCACCCGCAGAATGTAAAAATAAAAATAATACGAAGCAATTACTCAACATTCTACACACAATCCCCCATAATGACAATGTGGAAAAAGAGTTTTTGAAATTGTTGCAAATTTATTAAAAATAAAAAGCTGTAAAGTCACATGTACATCAGTATTGACAGCCTTTGGCGTGAAGCTCTACATTGAGCTCAGGTACATTCTGTTTCCACTGATCATTCTTGAGATGTTTCAGCAGCTTCATTGGAGTTCACCTGTGATCAATTCAGTTGATTGGACATGATATGAAAAGGCATACACCTGTCTATATAAGGACCCAGGGTAGACAGTGCATGTCAAAGCACAAACCAAGCATGAAGACAAAGGAATTGTCTGTAGACCTCCGAGACAGGATTGTCTCGAGGCACAAGGCTGGGGAAGGTTACAGAAACATTTCTGCTGCTCTGAAAGTTCCAATGAGCACAGCGGCCTCCATCATCCGTAAGTGGAAGATGTGTGAAAGCACCAGGACTCTTCCTAGAGCTGGCCGGCCATCTAAGCTGAGTGATCGGGGGAGAAGGGCCTTAGTCAGGGAGGTGATCAATAACCCGATGGTCAGTCTGTCTGAGCTCCAGCATTCTTCTGTGGAGAGAAGAGAACTTTACAGAAGGACAACCATCTGTGCAGCAATCCACCAATCAGGCCTGTATGGTAGAGTGGCCAGACAGAAGCCACTCCCCACCTGGAATTTGCCAAAAGGCATCTGAAGGACTCTCAGACCATAAGAAACTAAACTCTCTGGTCTGATGAGACTCAAATTGAACTCTTTGGAGTGAACGCCAGGCGTTACGTTTAGAGAAAACCAGGCAGCGCTCATCACCAGGCTAATAGCATCTCTACTGTGAAGCATGGTGGTGGCAGCATCATGCTGTGGGGATGTTTTTCAGCAGCAGGAACTGGAAGACTAGTCAGGATAGAGGGAAAGATGAATGCAGCAATGTACAGAGACATCCTGAATGAAGACCTGCTTCAGAGTGCTCTTGACCTCAGACTGGGGCGATGCTTCATCTTTCAGCAGGACAATGACCCAAAGCACACCACCAAAATATCAATGGAGTGGCTTCACGACAACTCGGTGAATGTCATTGAGTGCCCCAGCCAGAGCCCAGACCTAATCCCTATTGAACATCTCTGGAGAGATCTGAAAATGGCTGCACACCGTCGCTTCCCATCCAACCTGATGGAGCTTGAGAGGTACTGCAAAGAGGAATGGGCAAAAATTCCCAAAGACAGGTGTGCCAAGCTTGTGGCATCATATTCAGAAAGACTTGAGGCTGTAATCGCTGCCAAAGGTGCATCAACAAAGTGTTGAGCAAAGGCTGTGAATACTGATGTACATGTGGTTTTACAGCTTTTTATTTTTAAGAAATTTGCAACAATTTCAAAAACTCTTTTTCACATTGTCTTTATGGGGGATTGTGTGTAGAATGTTGAGGAAATAAATCAATTTAATCCATTTTGGAATAAGGCTGTAACATAAACAAATGTGGAAAAAGTGAAGCGCTGTGAATACTTTCCGGATGCACTGTATGAGTGTGTGTGAAAGAGTGTGTATGGGTGTTTCCCAGTACTGGGTTGCGGCTGGAAGGGCATCCTCTACGTAAAACATATACTGAAATAGTTGGTGGTTCATTCCACTGTGGCGACCTCTGAAATATTGTCTAAGCCGAAGGAAAATTAATGAATGAATATATATATATATATATATATATATATATATATATATATATATATATATATATATATATATATATATATATATATATATATATATATATATATATATATATATATATATATATATATAATACAAATGATGTAGAATTATAAAGATATATGTGAACATTTTGGTTTTATATTTATTTGTAAGTTACATATTTAGATTACAAACACTAAAACACAGTAAGTATACCTACACATTTTAATTTGAATGCAATTAATGCAGATTATAATCGTTTGATAGCAGCAGACTTCATCAGGCTGAAATACAGCGGGAGAGAACAACGCTGCGCCTGCTGAACCTCTGCTAATGTCTCGTGTACGTGTTAAACTCTTAATAAAAACTAAATGTTCTGTGTCCAATGAAGGACATACATCACTTTCCAGTTTCACCCCCCTCCGCTGTACTGCGGCAGAGGATCATTTATCTTACAGACCATCATTTATTAAAAACATGCTCAGATGAACGGGATTCATTCAGAGTCTTCAGAGGAGTCACTTAAAAAAGTAATTAATTATTCATTCATTCATTCATTCATTTTCCTTCGGCTTAGTCCTTTATTTATCAGGGTTCACCACAGCGGAATGAACCACCAACTATTAAATCAAAATCAGAATCTACTGTCAGAATTACCTGTGTGTTTTTGGCAGTATTTCAAAGTATTGCAGTATAGCGAATAAAAAAAAAACCTAGCTCTTCTCCCTCATGATTTATTTATTCATTTATTTAGACATCGACTGCTAACCGAGCTGGACTATTCCCATGGTCAGTGATATTTCTGGCCTTTGTTATGTTCAGAAAGTGGACAGGAGACAGTGAAGGGATGGAGAAATGACCATGAGCCTGCAGCATTATTGCACCATACAGTGTGTGTCAGATTCACATTATTATTACACCACTGAGCCAGTGCTCTACTGTATTATTATTATATTACTGTAATGAGCCAATGCCCTACTGTATTATTATTAATATTACTGTAATGAGCCAGTGCTCTACTGTATTATAATTACTGTAATGAGCCAATGCCCTACTGTATTATTATTATATTACTGTAATGAGCCAATGCTCTACTGTATTATTATTACTGTAATGAGCCAGTGCTCTACTGTATTATTATTATATTACTGTAATGAGCCAATGCTCTACTGTATTATTATTATATTACTGTAATGAGCCAATGCTCTACTGTATTATTATTATATTACTGTAATGAGCCAATGCTCTACTGTATTATTATTATATTACTGTAATGAGCCAATGCTCTACTGTATTATTATTATATTACTGTAATGAGCCAATGCTCTACTGTATTATTATTACGGTAATGAGCCAATACTCTACTGTATTATTATTACTGTAATGAGCCAATGCTCTACTGTATTATTATTATTAATACTGTAATGAGTCAGCGCTCTACTGTATTATTATTATATTACTGTAATGAGCCAATGCTCTATTGTATTATTATTACTGTAATGAGTCAGCGCTCTACTGTATTATTATTATATTACTGTAATGAGCCAATACTCTACTGTATTATTATTACTGTAATGAGCCAATGCTCTACTGTATTATTATTATATTACTGTAATGAGTCAGTGCTCTACTGTATTATTATTACTGTAATGAGCCAATGCTCTACTGTATTATTATTATATTACTGTAATGAGCCGATGCTCTACTGTATTATTATTACGGTAATGAGCCAATACTCTACTGTATTATTATTACTGTAATGAGCCAATGCTCTACTGTATTATTATTATATTACTGTAATGAGCCAATGCTCTACTGTATTATTATTACGGTAATGAGCCAATACTCTACTGTATTATTATTACTGTAATGAGCCAATGCTCTACTGTATTATTATTATTACTGTAATGAGCCAATGCTCTACTGTATTATTAATACTGTAATGAGTCAGCGCTCTACTGTATTATTATTATATTACTGTAATGAGCCAATGCTCTATTGTATTATTATTACTGTAATGAGCCAATGCTCTACTTATTATTATTACTGTAATGAGCCAATGCTCTACTGTATTATTATTACTGAAATGAGCCAATGCTCTATTGTATTATTATTACTGTAATAAGCCAATACTCTACTGTATTATTATTATATTACTGTCATGAGCCAATGCTCTACTGTATTAATATTACTGTAATGAGCCAATGCTCTACTGTATTATTATTACTGTAATGAGCCAGTGTTCTACTGTATTATTATTATTACTGTAATGAGCCAATGCTCTACTGTATTATTATTACTGTAATGAGCCAATGCTCTACTGTATTATTATTATTGTAATGAGCCAATGCTCTACTGTATTATTATTACTGTAATGAGCCAGTGTTCTACTGTATTATTATTATTACTGTAATGAGCCAATGCTCTGCTGTATTATTATTACTGTAATGAGCCAATGCTCTACTGTATTATTATTACTGTAATGAGCCAATGCTCTACTGTATTATTATTATTACTGTAATGAGCCAATGCTCTGCTGTATTATTATTACTGTAATGAGCCAATGCTCTACTGTATTATTATTACTGTAATGAGCCAATGCTCTACTGTATTATTATTACTGTAATGAGCCAATGCTCTACTGTATTATTATTACTGTAATGAGCCTATGCTCTACTGTATTATTATTACTGTAATGAGCCAATGCTCTACTGTATTATTATTATTACTGTAATGAGCCAATGCTCTACTGTATTATTATTATTACTGTAATGAGCCAATGCTCTGCTGTATTATTATTATATTACTGTAATGAGCCAATGCTCTACTGTATTATAATTACTGTAATGAGCCAATGCCCTACTGTATTATTATTATATTACTGTAATGAGCCAATGCTCTACTGTATTATTATTACTGTAATGAGCCAGTGCTCTACTGTATTATTATTATATTACTGTAATGAGCCAATGCTCTACTGTATTATTATTATATTACTGTAATGAGCCAATGCTCTACTGTATTATTATTATATTACTGTAATGAGCCAATGCTCTACTGTATTATTATTATATTACTGTAATGAGCCAATGCTCTACTGTATTATTATTATATTACTGTAATGAGCCAATGCTCTACTGTATTATTATTACGGTAATGAGCCAATACTCTACTGTATTATTATTACTGTAATGAGCCAATGCTCTACTGTATTATTATTACTGTAATGAGCCAATGCTCTACTGTATTATTATTACTGTAATGAGCCAATGCTCTACTGTATTATTATTATTAATACTGTAATGAGTCAGCGCTCTACTGTATTATTATTATATTACTGTAATGAGCCAATGCCCTACTGTATTATTATTATATTACTGTAATGAGCCAATGCTCTATTGTATTATTATTACTGTAATGAGTCAGCGCTCTACTGTATTATTATTATATTACTGTAATGAGCCAATACTCTACTGTATTATTATTACTGTAATGAGCCAATGCTCTACTGTATTATTATTATATTACTGTAATGAGCCGATGCTCTACTGTATTATTATTACGGTAATGAGCCAATACTCTACTGTATTATTATTACTGTAATGAGCCAATGCTCCACTGTATTATTATTACTGTAATGAGCCAATGCTCTACTGTATTATTATTATATTACTGTAATGAGCCAATGCTCTACTGTATTATTATTACGGTAATGAGCCAATACTCTACTGTATTATTATTACTGTAATGAGCCAATGCTCTACTGTATTATTATTATTACTGTAATGAGCCAATGCTCTACTGTATTATTAATACTGTAATGAGTCAGCGCTCTACTGTATTATTATTATATTACTGTAATGAGCCAATGCTCTATTGTATTATTATTACTGTAATGAGCCAATGCTCTACTTATTATTATTACTGTAATGAGCCAATGCTCTACTGTATTATTATTACTGAAATGAGCCAATGCTCTATTGTATTATTATTACTGTAATAAGCCAATACTCTACTGTATTATTATTATATTACTGTCATGAGCCAATGCTCTACTGTATTAATATTACTGTAATGAGCCAATGCTCTACTGTATTATTATTACTGTAATGAGCCAGTGTTCTACTGTATTATTATTATTACTGTAATGAGCCAATGCTCTACTGTATTATTATTACTGTAATGAGCCAATGCTCTACTGTATTATTATTACTGTAATGAGCCAATGCTCTACTGTATTATTATTATTGTAATGAGCCAATGCTCTACTGTATTATTATTACTGTAATGAGCCAGTGTTCTACTGTATTATTATTATTACTGTAATGAGCCAATGCTCTACTGTATTATTATTACTGTAATGAGCCAATGCTCTACTGTATTATTATTATTACTGTAATGAGCCAATGCTCTGCTGTATTATTATTACTGTAATGAGCCAATGCTCTACTGTATTATTATTACTGTAATGAGCCAATGCTCTACTGTATTATTATTACTGTAATGAGCCAATGCTCTACTGTATTATTATTATTACTGTAATGAGCCAATGCTCTGCTGTATTATTATTACTGTAATGAGCCAATGCTCTACTGTATTATTATTACTGTAATGAGCCAGTGTTCTACTGTATTATTATTATTACTGTAATGAGTAAATGCTCTACTGTATTATTATTACTATTATTATTATTATTATTATTATTATTACTGTAATGAGCCAATGCTCTACTGTATTATTATTACAGTAATGAGCCAATACGTAACTGTATTATTATTCATACTGTCATGAGACAGTGCTCTACTGTATTGTTGTTATTATTATTACTATAATGAGCCAATGCTCTGCTGTATCAATTAGCAGAGTAATAGCACAAATAATAGTTTTGCTTAAAATATTGCTGTCATGATCACAGCGATCCTCTCTCCATAGATCGCTGGTAAACATGCACAATCCCTAATGAACTATAATTCTGCCACCTAATGGACTACATTTCCAAACATGCACTACTCTGACATCACACACAACCGGTTACTCATCTCCACTGATTGCACACACACCACTGGAGGCTTGTCAAGACTGATTGCACTCAACATATAAGCAGCACACACACTCATTTCAGGGCTTAGTCTTGTTATCTGTTTACAGTGACACCACAACGCGTTTTCCTTTGTTCTAGTTTATCTGGTTTTGATCTTTGCAACGTCTGTCTGTTTATCCTGTCTGCTGCCTGCCTTTGACCATTTGCCTTCCATCTGACTACGACTCTGGATTGCCCTTATATATCTGTTTGCTCCTGTTCTGATCATTGCTTGCCTGACCATCCTGCTACTAAACCTGCATGTGGATCCACACCCCTGTTGTCAGTGTCACTCCATCCTTGGTTACAATTGCACACAATTTCATTACCACAATATTTCTGTGAATTTGTTTTTCTTTTACAAATATTTCCCAAATGATGTTTAACAGATTCAGGAACTTTTCACAGTATTTCCTATAATATGTTTTTCTTCCGGAGAAAGTCTTATTTGTTTTATTTCGGCTAGAATAAAAGCAGTTTTTGATGTTTTTAAAATTATTAGCCCCTTTTAAGCAATATTTGTTCTGGATTGTCTACAGAACAATCTCCTGTTATACAATGACTTGCCTAATTACCCTAACTTTTACCTAATTAACTTAGTTAAGCCTTTAAATATAGGAGGCAGCACGGTGGTTCAGTGGGTAGCACAATCGCTTCACAGCAAGAAGGTTCGAGCCTCGGCTGGGTCAGTTGGCGTTTTTGTGTGGAGTTTGTATGAATAGAATATACAGGAGGGCTAATAATTCTGACTTCTACTCTTCATTAATCAACGCCTGTATATATTCTGTATATACAAGCTTTTATTTTGGATGCAAATAATCTTTTGACAGCACTAGGGTTAACAACTCAACTGATGATGATGATGGTGATTATGATGAACGTCTTCGGTTTATTTCTCTGCTAATGTTAGCTGTGCTTTCTGCAGGAGATGAGAAAAGGTCAGTGTTAGTCCTGCGGGTTCATTAGTACAGATGTGTGTCTGTGTGGGAGAGAAAATGTCATAAACAGACACTTCTACCGATACCCTTAATTACCAGATGAATTAATATTACAGTCCACTAAAATAAGCTTAAAGGGCAGAAACAAATTAAAATCTGTCATGGTTTATTCATCGTCCGCTTGTTTTAAACCTGTATGAGTTTTTTTTTCCTCCTGTTGAACACAAAGGAAGATTTACTGAAGAAATGCTGGAATATAAAACAGCCATTGACTTCCATAATAATTTTTGTTCAGTGACTGCTTTTTATATGTTGTTTAAATGTTTGTGTTCATCAGAAGGAAGGAATTCATAAAGGTTTAGAGTGTGAGTACATATAGATGTTCGTTTTTGGTGAACTATCCCTTTAGTTTTTTAATTGTGACTACAAAATATACACTACCTGACAAAAGTCTTGTGGTGGATCCCAGTTGTAAGAGCAACAAATAATAACTCGACTTCTAGTTGATCATTTGGGAAAGTGTCAGAAGGTGGATTTCTCTGATGGATCATCTGTTGAACTGCATCCCAATCATCACCAATACTGCAGAAGACCTACTGCCCACGTGGACCCAAGATTCTGACAGAAATCAGTCAAGTTTGGTAAAGGAAAAATCATGGTTTGGGGTTCCATTCAATATGGGGGCGTGCGAGAGATCTGCAGAGTGGATGACAACATCAACAACCTGAGGTATCAAGACATTTGTTCTGCCCATTACATTACAAACCACAGGAGAGGGACAATTCTCCAGCAGGATAGCGCTCCTTCTCATACTTCAGCCTCCACATCAAAACTCCTGAAAGCAAAGAAGGTCAAGGTGCTCCAGGATTGGCCAGCCCAATCACCAGACATGAACATTATTGAGCATGTCTGGGGTAAGATTGAGGAGGAGGCATTGAAGATGAATCCAAAGATGAACTATGTAAATGTGATCAATGTAGCTCATTTGCATAATTACCTCCCACTTATGGCAGTGATTAGTACAGGAAGAATATAAACAGAAAGAACAATCAAAACAGACTTGGCCGGCTGGTTGGTCGCTGGTTTGAGTCCTAGCTGGGTCAGTTGGCATTTCTGTGTGGAGTTTGCATGTTCTTCCCGTGTTGGCGTGGGTTTCCTCCGGGTGCTCCGGTTTCCCCCACAGTCCAAACACATATAGGGGAATTGAATAAACTAAATTGGTCGTAGTGTGAATGCACGTGTGTATGGGTGTTTCCCAGTGTATTGTTGCGGCTGGAAGCGCATCCGCTGCATAAAACATATGCTGGATAAGTTGGCGGTTCATTCCGCTGTGGCGATCCGATTAATAAAGGGACTAAGCCTAAAAGAAAATGAGTTATCTGATTAGTTGATAGTGATCTGTAATCTTGATGTGCGTTTATATGTATGTTTGTGCGTGTTTGAATGAGTGTGTGCATGCGTTCGTGCATGTGTCAGTGTGTTTGTGTGTGCGTTTCTCTGAGTATGTGTGCATTGTGATTACATGTGTGTGTGTGTTAGTGATGCACAATAGTGTGGACCACCAGTACGAAGAGGGAATAAACAGTGAAGCGCCGCAGCTTGATTGCTCTGGATTGTGGGCGGAAAAGGATAAATTAGCAATTCATTCTTAATTACACAGAGCAGAAAAACACCGCCGCTAACAAATGAAGCAACACAATTACTGATAGGAGCTTCCGCAACAGAAAGCTTCTGCAGCACGTCTCTGATTAATGATGATTTCTCATTCAATCCCTCCAAACATTCACCAATCCTGCCGCCTTCACTAAATCCACATCAGGACCAATGGTGTGAAGTAACCACTTACAAATACTCAAGGTGCTGTAATTGAGTCGTTTTTCTCCGCTATTTAAGTAGTTTTTAAGTAGTGTACTTGAGGACATTTTACTGTTGTATCTGTACTTTTACTACGCTATTTTCCTCACTACTTTGCATGTTTATTTTTCTTATCTATGGTGATTGGTTAAGTAGAATAAGTCCTGTGATTCCCAGTCTAATAATAATAATTCCTTACATTTATATAACGCTTTTCTAGACACTCAAAGCACTTTACACATTGGGGGGAATCTCTTCATCCACCACCAGTGTGCAACATCCACCTGGATCAGGGGCGGACTGGGAAAGCATTTTCAACCGGGCAAAAGTATCTGTCAGTCAGGCCACATCTGATGCGATCTAGAAAGTGAAGAGTGGGGTGGGGGGATGCAGTGGTGGTGTGCGTCCAGGGGGGGGGTTAGGTAGGGTGCGCGGCAGGTCAGACTCATGGTGGTGTGGGTTTCCTCCGGGTGCTCCGGTTTCCCCCACTGTCCAAACACATGCGCTATACTTGTAGGTGAATTGATGAACTAAATTGGCCGTAGTGTATGTGTGTGTGTGTGTGTGTGTGAATGCAAGAGTGTTTCCCAGGACTGGGTTGCGGCTGGAAGGGCATCCATTGCGTAAAACATATGCTGGAATAGTTGGCAGTTCATTCCGCTGTGGCGACCCCTGTTAAAAATGGAATAAGCCGAAGGAAAATGAATTTTAACACACAGTGCTTTAACTAATGTTAACAAGCTGAACTTTGGATTTTAATAATGCGTTAGTAAATGTTGAACTCTGATTAATAAACGCTTTACAAGATGATTCAAACTTAATGTTAGTAAATATATAAACTAATAGACCATTATTCTACCAATGTCTGGACTAGAACCAAGACAAAAACTCTACATGCATTTTTTTGTTCAGCGTGATCTCCTTAAATGCCACATCAGCCGTCAGTGTGTGGACGTCAGCGCATTGATAATAAAGAGTTGAGTTAAAGCTGTGGATGCAGGGGTTTGAAGAGCTGTGGTCATTCAGCGAGAGGGATTTACAGCCTGCGGTCCATCAGCTCTGATCTTAAAAGGCTGTGATTAACAGCAGAGAGAGCAGAAATGGGCTTCAGTAGTGCTGTAGGCAAACCCTGACAAGGCCACAACACTCAGCGGCTTTTAACTCCGCCTGTTAACAAGAGGACGCTTTCTCTCACACGCACACACACACAGATATATTTTTGTGAATTGTGGGGACATTGCATACGGTTGAAGTCAGGATTATTAGTATATTCTTTCCCCCCAATTTCTGTTTAACGGAGAGAAGAGTTTTTAATAACTCATTTCTAATAGCTGATTTCTTTTCTCTTTGCCATGATGACAGCACATAATATTTGACTAGATATTCTTCAAGACACTAGTATTCAGCTTAAAGTGACATTTAAAGGCTTAACTAGGGTAATTAGGGTAAAGTTAGGGTAATTAGGCAAGTCATTGTATAACAGTGGTTTGTTCTGTAGAATATCCAAAACAAATATTGCTTAAGGGGGCTAATAATATTGACCTTAAAATGGGTTTAAAATAATTAAAAACTGCTTTTATTCTAGCCGAAATAAAACAAATAAGATTTTCTCCAGAAGAAAGAATATTATAGGAAATACTGTGAAAAATTCCTGAATCATTTGGGAAATATTTGGACAAAAATCACAGAATGTTTATATATTCTTAAACAACTATGCAAGTATTAAAAATTAATAATAGAAAATAACTGGATAAAAATAATTGTGCATGTAGACCAGAGATGCCCAAACTAGGGCCCGCGGGCCAAAGCTGGCCCATGGTAACCTTTGATTTGGCCCGTCATCCCATCTGCGAAGAGAGTGAGGATCATGGGGGCTGTTTGGAAATTGTCTTTTCAAATCTAAGGCAAGGCCAGTTTATTTATACAGCACATTTCATACACAGTGGTAATTCAAAGTGCTTTACATAAACAGGCATAAAAGAGACAAGAAGAAGAAAATAAGAACAAATAATATAAAACCAGATTAAAATGTGTTAAAACAGGTTATAAAAGAGTGAAAAAGAAAAGAAAGACACAATAGTGTGATCTGTGGGACGTAGCACAGTGCTCATTCAGTACAGGCACAGCTAAACAGATGTGTTTACAGTCTTTGAATGTGTCTATAATGTTGGAGCACATCTGATCATTTCTGGAAGCAGATTCCAGCAGCGGGGGGCGCTGTTAGTAGCTAAAGGCCAATTCACCCTGCTTTGACTGAACTCTTGGAGTTTCTAGTTTGTATTTGTATTCAATCAGCATATCTGTAATGTATTGAGGTCCTAGGCCAGTGGCGGGCAAACTTTTTAGACCCGAGGGCCACATCAGGTTTTGCAAACCAAGTGAAGGGCCACATGTCAAATTCTTCAAAAAATAACTTTTATTTATAGTGGCAGTATGCATGGAATAATATGTAATATCGGACAGAATCATGTCACATTAATACAAAACCGATTATGTTAATAATAGTTTTAATTGAGTCAAATTTACAAGTCAAATTCATTTGCACCGCTATTTATATTTACTTATTAATCATCATAAAACTATAAAGTACAATAATACTATCAATAATAATAATAATGTAATAATTTTTACAGTGGAGAATAGAAAAGATATTGTTTGATAGAAAAAATCTCCTATTAACACATTAAAAATAAATCTTAAAGTTTACTATTCCGTCAAATGTACATTAATCTACTTTGCACTGCTTTTAGAATATACAGATCAATCATCATAAAACTTGATGAAACCACAAATCTTTGATAAAAGTACGTTTTAAAGTGGAAGTATGCATGGAAAATATATTCTATGACAAAAATTAACACATTTAACCAGCAATTATACAATTTGAGTCAAATTCACAACAATCTCATTTGAGCTTGTGTTAATATGCTCATATCAATCATAAAACTATGAGATAAAACGGAAGAAGAATCTGAGGGTGTACTCACACTATGTACAGTTGCATTAAACCGGGCCGAAGCATGCTTATTCCCCCTCCTGTCTCCCCCGACGGCCCGCACTCACGTTACATTCGGGCCTGAGCACGCTTGCGTCATCGATGATGCGCTGTTCAGTTTAAGAAGCGTTCTCGCAAAAAAAAATTAAATAAGCGCATTTTGCGTGAAAGTGCATTTTAATATCTGAGAGTGTGTTCTAATTCTACTGGTTGCGCTAACTGTATCGCGTGCAATACTGCCACCAAATGGCGTTCACTTGTATTGCATCATTAATTTACTAGTTTTGAAACCAAACCACTCAGAAGCAGCATTTTAAAAACTCTCTCGCGGGCCGGATAAAAGTGTTCAGCGGGCCGCATAAGGCCCGCGGGCCGTAGTTTGCCCACCTCTGTCCTAGGCCATTTAGTGATTTATAGACAAGTAGTAATACTTTAAAATCTATTCTGAATGTAACTGGGAGCCAGTGTAAAGACCTGAGGACAGGTGTGATGTGCTCTGATTTTCTGCTTCTGGTCAGAATCCTGGCCGCAGCGTTCTGGAGGAGCTGCAACTGTCTGACTGTCTTTTTGGGAAGGCCCGTGAGGAGGCCGTTACAGTAATCCACCCTGCTGCTGATAAAAGCATGAACAAGTTTCTCTAAGTCCTCACTGGAAACAAAGCATCTGATTCCTGCAATGTTTTTGAGATAGTATGCTGATTTAGTTACTGCTTTGACATTTGTTCATTTCATCTATGCATTGGCAGAGGGTGTCAATAGGGCTGTAGTCATTAGGCAATAAGGCTAAGTAGATCTGAGTGTCATCAGCATAGCTGTGGTAGGAGATTTGGTTCTTTCTCATTATTTGGCTCAGAGGGAGCATATAAAGGTTGAACAGGAGAGGAGCCAGAATTAAACCTTGTGGGACTCCACATGTCTTGGGTGTCCACCTTGACCTACTGTATGGTCACCTATACTGACATAGTAACCTCTCCCTTCTAGGTAAGAACCATTTAAGGACCGTCCCAGACAGCCCAGTTTTCCAGCCTATCCAGAAGTATGCTGTGATTGACAGTGTCAAATGCAGCACTGAGATCCAGCAATACCAGCACTGTTAGTTTACCTGAATCTGTATTTAGGCGGATACCATTGATTATCTTTATAAGAGCGCTCTCTGTACTGTAGTGTGCTCTGGAACCAGATTGAAAATTGTGTAATATTTTGTTTGTTTGTTTTATCGTTAAAAGCTAATAGAAATTAAATGTTTGAATTAAATATTGTAAATGAATCAGATTTAGTTTAAATGTACATACCTGATGGATAGAGGACAATGCACAGACTTTGGTGAGCAAATCAAGTCAAAGGCAGATTCTGCTTGACTAGTGTATTCAGCATTTAACTTCACTGTACTGTTTTTATTCCAGGTTATCATTTTAAAAGTTATACTGGATTAGTTAATATGATTAGTAATGTTTTTTTATTTATTTTTAAATATAATTAAATAAATTAGGAAATTACCCATGACAACTTTAATGTAATATAGTTTGGTATATTTACCTTTGGCCAATGGCTCATTATGATATTTGGTTTTTGGCCCATTATACGAAACAGTTTGGGCACCCCAATGTAGACTAACATGGGCTAGTAAATACTTTCACATATACTGTCATTTAAATATTTCATGCATTTATTTTCTCCCAATCTAATGTTAAATTATTCAAATGACATATGAAATCTTTTTGTCTTTATGATGTGAGCTGCTTGCAATATTTATCAGTGCACCTCATTAATATTCATGAGCCATGATGACATCACAGCCCATTCAGAACTTACTCCTCGTGGAACGCACACCTTTAGCAGGCCGTCATTAGCATTATTTCAGCGGCTCCGTCATCTGTGCTTGGCAGAATATCTGTATTCTATCAAATCCGGATGCACAAGATTAGCATTGCGCTCAGGTGCGTGTCAGAAGCAATCTGTCCGCTCACGGGGCTTGGACTGTGAAATTAAATCAGATACACTCATTATCTCTGTGCACCGCTAAAAGCTTTTGGGCATCTTTTTCTTCTTCTTATGCTTTTATTGGTGGTTGGCAAACAGCTTTTGGGTGCATTACCACCACCCACTGATCTGGAGTGTGGACTAAAGGTGCCGGGATACTTTAAACAAAGTAATATTTTTCTTCATTTGAGAGCAAAAAGAAACTCATTCAAAGAATGAATGAACGAATGAATGAATGAATGACATTTACTGTTTTCTAACTATCTGACACCTACAAAGTACAGGAAAAAATACAATAAAATGAATGAACTTATGTACTAACACCTACAAGTATACTAGGGAAAAACAAAAAAATGAATGAATGAATGAATGAATGACATTTACTGTTTTCTAACCATCTGACACCTACAAAGTACAGGAAAAAATACAAAAATATGAATGAATTAATGTACTAACACCTACAAGTATACTAGGGAAAAACAAAAAAATGAATGAATGAATGACATTTACTGTTTTCTAACCATCTGACACCTACAAAATACAGGAAAAAATACAAAAAATGAATGAATGAATGAATGAATGAATGAATGAATGAATGAATGAATGAATGAATGAATGAATTCATTCATTCATTCATTCATTCATTCATTCATTCATTCATTCATTCATTCATTAATGACCACCTGAAAGTATACTGGGGGGAAAATACAAAAAATGAATGAATGAATGAATGAATGAATGAATGAATGAATGAATGAATGAATGAATGAACTAACACCTACAGGTATACTGGGAAAAAAGACAAAAAATGAATGAATGAATGAATGAATGAATGAATGAATGAATGAACTAACACCTACATGTATACTGGGAAAAAAAGACAAAAAAATGAATAAATGAATGAATGTGACGGACTGTTTTTGAAGCTTCCAACATCTACAAGAATACTAGGAAAAAATGAATGATGAATAAATGAATGAACAAACCAACGAATAAATGAATGACGTATACTGTTTTCGAACCTGCTGACACCTACAATAATACTGGAAAAACGGGCAAATATTGAATGACTGAATGTGACGGTATACTGTTTTGAAACTACTGACATCTACAAGAATACTGGGAAAAAGTGAATGAATCAATGAATGAAGGAATGAACAAACGAATGAATGAACAAACCAACGAACGAATGAAGTATGCTGAACCTTCCGAAACCTACAAGAATACTGGGGGAAAAAATGAGTGAGTGAATGAATGATGTATACAGTTTTTGAACCTTCCAACACCTACAAGAATACTGGAAAAAGTATTGAATGAATGAATGAATGAATGAATGAATGAATGAATGAATGAATGAATGAATGAATGAATGAATGAATGAATGAATGAATGACATAAACAGTTTTTGAACCTCACGACACCAACAAGAATTCTGGAAAAAAGACAAAAGAAATGAATGAATGAATGAATGAATCAATGAATGCGTGTCATATACAGATTTTAAACCAACACCTACAAGAATAATAGAAAAAAAAAGACAAAAAAATATTAAATAAATAGATAAATGAATGAATGAATGATGTATACGGCTTTCAAAACGTCTAACACCTACAAGAATAATAGAAAAAAGATAAAAAAATGAATGAATGAATGACAATATACTGCTTTCAAAGCTTCTGACATCTACAATAATACAGAGAAAAAGGACAAGAAATAAATGAATGAATGAATGAATGAATGAATGAATGACAATATACTGCTTTCAAACCTTCTGACATCTACAATAATACAGAGAAAAAGGACAATGAATGAATGAATGAATGACAATATACTGCTTTCAAACCTTCTGACACCTACAATAATACAGAGAAAAAGGACAATGAATGAATGAATGAATGACAATATACTGCTTTCAAACCTTCTGACACCTACAATAATACAGAGAAAAAGGACAATGAATGAATGAATGAATGAATGAATGAATGAATGACAATATACTGCTTTCAAACCTTCTGACACCTACAATAATACAGAGAAAAAGGACAAGAAATAAATGAATGAATGAATGAATGAATGAATGAATGAATGAATGAATGAATGAATGAATGACAATATACTGCTTTCAAACCTTCTGACACCTACAATAATACAGAGAAAAAGGACAAGAAATAAATGAATGAATGAATGAATGAATGAATGAATGAATGAATGAATGAATGAATGACAATATACTGCTTTCAAACCTTCCGACACCTTCAATAATACAGAGAAAAAGGACAAGAAATGAATGAATGAATGAATGAATGAATATATATCCAGTTTTTGAACCTTCCGATTGTCATTATTGTGTTTTCAGGTGGAGAACATGCGGCCACCGTCACGCATCCACTTCCCGTGGCCTTCTCGGACCAGCTGCCTCACTTCCTAATTGAGCCGGATGATGTTTATATAGTAAAGAATAAACCGGTGACGCTGATCTGCCGCTCCACACCCGCCACACAGATCTACTTCAAGTGCAACGGAGAGTGGGTTCATCAGGACCAGCACTTGATCGACAGAGATGTGGATCCTGCTACAGGTACAGCACACCTTCACTACAAACACTACACTACATACTACCCACACATAACTCTCTCTCTTCTCTCTCTCTCTCTCTCTCTCTCTCTCTCTCTCTCTCTCTCTCTCTCTCTCTCTCTCTCTCTTTCTTTCTCTCTCCCCTTCACTACACACTGACCCCATGACATGTTCTTTTTCAGCTCATGCTCTTTTTTTCTGCTATTATACTGTACAAGGAAGGCGATTTTCTCTTTTCACTCAGGGATTGATCTGCTGTATTGGTGTTTTAAAAAAATATATAAATATATATTTATATATAAAAATAAATATAAAATATTACTAAAATAAATATATATATATATATATATATATAAACTATAACTATGAAATATAACTTTATTTAGAAATAAATAAAATATAAAATAAAATGTCCAATAAAATAATAGTAACATTAAATAAAATATAATAAAATGAAACACAAAAATATTATATAATTTAAATTAAAAAAAGAAAATAAATTCACAGTAAAAATGATTCATTATCAAATAATGTTGAATAATAAAAATGTATAATTGTATAAATATGTATAAATAATAATATTAATAATAAATAATAATATTGTTATACAAAAAAATAATAATATTGTTATACAAAACAGTTTTCAGTCCAGTATATTTTAAGTGTGAAGTGCTTAAAATAAAAATGAATGAATGAATGTATGTCACCAAAGCAAAATAAATCTTATAACAATAATAATAATAATAATAATAATAATAATAATAATAATAATGTCTTGAAAACATTTAAATAATAAAAAATGGTAGTCAAAATGTGCTGTGAAAATTTGTGCATATTTAATTGTTGATAATGCATTATATATATATATATATATATATATATATATATATATATATATATATATATATATATATATATATATATATATATATATATATATATATATATATGTATATATATATATATATATATGTGTGTGTGTATATATATATATATATATATATATATATATATATATATATATATATATATATATATATATATATATATATATATATATGTATATGTATATATATAATTGTTTTTACAATAAATTGAAAAATGAAATAAAATTTAATAAAATAAATACAAAAAAGTATACAATTTAATAAATAAAATAAAATAATATAAAATAAAAAAGAAAATGTAATTAAAAACAATAGAAATATTAAATTATAATTAATAATAAATAAAAAATACAAATAAAATAACATAACATAAAACAAAAAAATAATTAAATAAAAGTAAATGAATACGTCACCATGGCAAAATAAATAATAATAATAATAATAATAATAATAATAATAATAATAATAATAATAATAATAATAATAATACAAATGTCTTAAAAACATTTCACAATTTTACAATACATTAAAAATATAAATAAAATATAATAAAAATAAATAATAAATTATACACTTTCTAAATTAATTTTAAAAAATGTAATTAAAAACAATAGAAATATTAAATTATAATTAATAAGAAAATACAAAATAAATTAACAACATAAAACAAAATATAATTAAATAAAAATGAATGAACGACTGAATGTTATATATTTTTGAAATCTCTTTTGCCTCCTTACTCATGCTCTTATTTCTCTAAGCAATATTAGTTACTTCATATAAGTTGCACTTCTTTATTTATTAATTTATTTATTTTTAAGGAAGAATAGCAAGTTTCAACTCCCATTTAATCTAATGAAACTCCATCCCTGTTAACATTATGTGTGCTAAAGGTCTGTATTTCCCAGTAAGTGAATCACACATATTCTACTGTACATTAAGTGCTGCAGAGCAGGCTTAGGTGATGTGAATGAAGAAAATACGAGTGCATTCAAATGCAACTGAGTGCTAAATAAATAAACAGTGTACAGTTTGACTAAAGACACTGAATGCTAATACTGTGTTGGCGTGTGTGCATGTGTTATAGACAGATGACAGGAGTTTATGGCTGTCTGCTTTAATACCTAGCGGCGTCTCCTGGTCTTAAGAAGCTCCTCTGAAAACTGTAGCAGCGTGTCATCCGCACGTCTGCACGCACAATCAGCTGTCATGCTGTGAAGCCCGGGTTTTAACTTACAGATCACTTGTGAATCCTGGCACACGCGTGATGTGCATCAGCTATGACTGCAAACACACACAAACATGAGCTGAATGCAGATGAGACCATGCCACAAACACACACACACACACACACACGTCAGCTCAATATTGTACATTCCAGCACACTATAACATGACATTTTTTATTATGTCTTTTATTAAGTCTTCGGCTTAGTCCCTTATTTATCAGGGGTCACCACAGCGGAATGAACCACCAACTATTCCAGCATATGTTTATGCAGCAAATGACCTTCCAGCCGCACCCCAATATCTGTTGTGGTGATTCTATAGTTGCCCAGGTAACAACAACTATAGTAATTATTCTGCTGTGATGATTCTATAGTTGCTATGGGAACAACAACTATATTAATTGATCTATTGTGGTGATTCTATAGTTGCTAAAGTAACAACAACTATAGTAATTATTGTGTTGTGATGATTCTATAGTTGCTATGGTAACAACAACTACAGTAATTAATCTGTTGTGGTAATTCTACAGTTGCTATGGTAACATAACTTTAGTGATTCATCTGTTGTGGTGAGTCTACAGTTGCTATGGTAACACAACAGCTTTAACAATTAATTTGTTGGGGTGATTCTAAAGTTGCTATGGTAACGCAACAACTTTAGTAATTAATCTGTTGTGGTGATTTTGTAGTTGCTATGGTAACGCAACAACAATAGTAATGCATCTGTTGTGATGATTCTATAGTTGCTATGGTAACATAACTTTAGTGATGCATCTGTTGTGGTGAGTCTACAGTTGCTATGGTAACACAACGCTTTAACAATTAATTTGTTGGGGTGATTCTAAAGATGCTATGGTAACGCAACAACTTTAGTAATTAATCTGTTGTGGTGATTTTGTAGTTGCTATGGTAACGCAACAACAATAGTAATGCATCTGTTGTGATGATTCTGCAGTTGCTATGGTAACGCAACAACTATTGTAACTAATCTGTTGTGATGATTCTACAGTTGCTATGGTAACGTAACAACTACAGTAATTAATCTGTTGTGGTGATTCTATAGTTGCTATGGTGACACAACAACTATTGTAACTAATCTGTTGTGATGATTCTACAGTTGCTATGGTAACGTAACAACTATAGTAATTCATCTGTTATGATGATTCTTCAGTTGCTATGTTAACGCAACAACTAAAGTAAATAATCTGTTGTGATGATTCTATAGTTGCTATGGTAACAACAACTTTAGTAATTAATCTGTTGTGATGATTCTACAGTTGCTACGGTAACACAACAACTAAAGTAATTAATCTGTTGTGATGATTCTACAGTTGCTATGGTAACAAAGCAACTAAAGTAATTAACCTGTTGTGCTGTGATAATTTTATAGTTGCTATGGTAACGCAACTACAAGAGTAATTTATATGTTGTGGTGATTCTATAGTTGCTATGTTAACAACAACTAATGGAATTAATCTGTTGTGCTGATTTCATAGTTGCTATGGTAACGCAACTAACAAGAGTAATCTATCTGTTGTGGTGATTCTATAGTTGCTATGGTAACACAACAACTAAAGTAATTAATCTGTTGTGGTGATTCTTTAGTTGCTATGGTAACGCAACTACAAGAGTAATTAATCTGTTGTGGTGATTCTACAGTTAATATGGTATCGCAACAACTATAGTAATTAATCTGTTGTGGTGATTCTTTAGTTACTATGGTAACACAACAACTATAGTAACTAATCTGTTGTGCTGATTCTACAGTTGTTATGGTAATGCAACAACTATAGTAATTAATCTGTTGTGGTGATTCTACAGTTGCTATGGTAACGCAACAACTATAGTAATTGATCTGCTGTGGTGATTCTACAGTTGCTATGGTAACACAACAACTATAGTAATTGATCTGCTGTGGTGATTCCACAGTTGCTATGGTAACACAACAACTATAGTAATTGATCTGCTGTGGTGATTCTACAGTTGCTATGGTAACACAACAACTATAGTAATTAATCTGTTGTGGTGATTCCACAGTTGCTATGGTAACACAACAACTATAGTAATTGATCTGCTGTGGTGATTCTACAGTTGCTATGGTAACACAACAACTATAGTAATTGATCTGCTGTGGTGATTCTACAGTTGCTATGGTAACGCAACAACTATAGTAATTAATCTGTTGTGGTGTTTATACAGTTGCTATGGTAAAACAATAATGATATAAATAAGTACCCAATACTGTAGTTTTTATAAATACTGTCATTATACTTCAATACACCACAGTTTACTGTAGTAAAACTCTAGGTATAATACAGAATTTATTACATTTTAGCAGTTCAATATAGTTAAAACCACAATATGCTGAAGCATTCATTAACCAAGATTTGCAAATACTGTAATATACTTTATTATAGTTTACAAACACTATTTATTATAAATTACTATAGTATTTTTATGTGGGTATAATTAGATATTGCATATAATTTGGTAGTATAATAAAGTGTTGCAAACACTTTGGATTGAGTCAACTTATCATTTGAATTAATGAGTCAATGCTTTATGAACCAGAATCATATTTTAATCCACAACAGGCCAATAAAAAGGGAAAATGCACATCATTTTATTTAGTTAAAGACCTTTAAATATTTTTGTTCGTATTGCTTATTTCTATTATCTTTTTCTCTTCCTGTTACATATAAAGGATTTGTTGTGGATTGAGAGGAATTAAAATACTCGTTGATAATGACTGCAAATGTGACCCTATCTGGCGGTATTTTACATTATTTCTGAATGAAAATTTCAGCTGTGACTCATACAACAATATTTTCTCTTTTTTTTTTTTCTTGGCAATTTCCCCCCAGTGTGACTCATTTTCTAGGAAAATATGGTCCTCATCAGCAAATGTGAATCAATCACAACATAAAAACTCAGCATGTCCACATAAGAGCAGGAAAACTGCAGAAATCATCCACATCTCTACAGCTGAAGAATGAGGAATAACACTAATGCTGAAACTGAAGAGAGAGAGAGAGAGACAGAGAGAGCGAAAGAGAGAGAGAGAGAGAGAGAGAGAGAGAGAGAGATCCTTAAAGCTACTGATGTTTAAATATACAAATTATCAAGAGTTAAATATGCACAAATGTACACATTTTCACAACTGAAAGCGTTTTCACAACGCCTGATTAGTTTGAATCATACTGAACTAAGAATTCTGAATCACTGATCTGAATCAGTTTTGAATCATACTGAACTGAAATTTTTGAATCACTAAATCGATTCACTAAAGCATCCGCTGCGTTAAACATATGCCAGAGTAGTTGGCGGCCCATTCCGCTGCGGCAACCCCTGCTAAATCAGGGACTAAGCTGAAGGAAAAAGAATGAATAAATGAATAAATGACCTGAATCACTTTTGAATCACACTTCTCTGACATTTTTGAATCATACTGAACTGAAATTTTTGAATCATTAAACGGAATCACTGTTTCCCAGTACTGGGTTGCGGCTGGAAGGGCATCCACTATGTAAAACATATGCCAGGGTAGTTGCCGGTTCATTCCGCTGTGACGACCCCTGCTAAATCAGGGACTAAACTGAAAAATGAATGAATAAATGAATGAATGAACTGAATCAGTTTTGAATCATACTTCATTGAATTTTTTTAATTATACTGAACTGAACAGAATCAGTTTTGAATCATACTGAACTGAACTGAATTTTTTGAATCACTGAACTGAATCAGTTTTGAATCGTGCTGAAATGGAAATAATCAGTTTTGAATCATACTGAACTGAAATTTTTGAATCACTAAATTGATTCACTAATGCACCCGCTACGTAAAAGATATGCCAGAGTAGTTGGCGGCTCATTCTGCTGTGGCAACCCCTGCTAAATCAGGGACTAAGCTAAAGGAAAAAGAATGAATAAATGAATGAATGGCGTGAATCACTTTTGAATCATACTTCTCTGACATTTTTGAATCATACTGAACAGAAATTTTTGAATCATTAAACTGAATCACTGTTTCCCAGTACTGGGTTGCGGTGAACATACACCAAAAACATATGCCAGGGTAAAACATATGCCAGGGTAGTTGTTGGTTCATTCCGCTGTGACGACCCCTGCTAAATCAGGGACTAAACCGAAGAAAAATGAATGAATAAATGAATGAATGAACTGAATCAGTTTTGAATCAAACTTTCTTGATTTTTTAAATCATACTGAACTGAACAGAATCAGTTTTGAAATATACTGAACTGAATTTTTTGAATCATACTAAACTGGAAAGAATCAGTTTTGAATCATACTGAACTGAACTGAATTTTTTGAATCACTGAACTGAATCAGTTTTGAATCCTACTGAATTTAAATTTTTGAATCATACTGAACTGAACTGAAATATTTTAATCACTGAACTGAATCAGTTTTGAATCTAACTGAAATGTTTCAATCATATTGAACTGAACTAAATCAGTTTTGAATCAAACCTAACTGAAATGTTTGAATCATACTGAACTGAACTGAATCAGTTTTGAATCAAACCTAACTGAAATGTTTGAATCATACTGAACTGAACTGAATCAGTTTTGAATCAAACCTAACTGAAATGTTTGAATCATACTGAACTGAACTGAATCGGTTTTGAATCAAACCTAACTGAAATGTTTGAATCATACTGAACTGAACTGAATCAGTTTTGAATCAAACCTAACTGAAATGTTTAAATCATACTGAACTGAACTGAATCAGTTTTGAATCAAACCTAACTGAAATGTTTGAATCATACTGAACTGAATCAGTTTTGAATCAAACCTAACTGAAATGTTTGAATCATACTGAACTGAATCAGTTTTGAATCAAACCTAACTGAAATGTTTGAATCATACTGAACTGAACTGAATCAGTTTTGAATCACACTGAACAGTATTTTCAAAATCCTCCTGAACAGAGCTGAATCTTTTTTAATCTAACTAGAACTACACCAGCATCCCACATCTACTCTGCTTGAGCTGAACAGAACGCTCGCTATCTTTAAATGCAAGAAACAAATAGCAAACTGCAGATAAATCTTTAAAACCTGAAGCTGTAAAACAAAGCATTATTGTGTACGGCTGCCTTACTGCTATCATTACCCAGCAGCAAGGGCAACATGAAAAAAAGATGTCCATGTTCAGTAAATAGACACATTTATTAATAATAATACACAATTCTCCTGCCAAGTACAAGTCATCAGAGCAACTGCAGAGGCTGTTTTTAGCTGCCGAGATATGAAGCATCGTAGCACATTAAACAGGCTCAGTCCACAGTCCACTATATATCTGTCTTTATACTTCTATTGATAGACTCACTCAAAACACCAAGAGACCTTCCCAGAATGCATCATAAAATCACATTCACACCAGTGTCATGATGAGCCTGCCTTCCTCAATGCCTAAGCAAAACGCATACATATGATGCATTATCAAAAATTAAATATGTACACATTTTCACAAACTTTTTTTGTTGACAATTTCTGTCTATATGTCTCTTCTTATGACGTATAAAATATTGCCAACAACTATGATTTTAGCAATAAATATAGACATATGTGGCCTTCAGAATATAGAAATGATGTGTGTTCATAATGAATGGAAATAGTTTTGAATCATAATGAACTAAAATGTATGAATCATTCTGAACCGAATCAGTTTTGAATCCCACTGAGCTGAAATTTTTGAATCATACTGAACTGAATCAGTTTTGAATCATGAACTTAAGTTTTTGAACCTTATTGAACTGAATCAGATTTGAATCGCACTAAGCTGATTTTTTGTATCATACTGAACTGAACTATTGAATCCTACTTTTGAATCACTTTTGAATCGCACTGAACTGAAATATTTGAATCATATGGAACTGAATCAATTTTGACTCCTAAACTGAAATATTTGAATCATACTGAACTGAATCAGTTTTCAATCCTGAACCTAAGAACCTAAATTTATGAATCCTACTTAACTGAATCAGTTTCAAATCCTACTGAACAATCATACTGAACTGAATCAGTTTTGAATCCTCCTGAACAATCATAGTGAACTGAATCAGTTTTGAATCCTACTGAACTAAAATATTTGAATCATACTGAACTGAATCAGATTTGGATCATACTTAGTTGAAATATTTGACTCCTACTAAACTGAATCAGTTTTAAATCCTACTGAACAATCCTACTGAACTGAATCAGTTTTAAATCCTACTGAACAATCATATTGAACTGAATCAGTTTTAAATCCTACTGAACAATCATACTGAACTGAATTAGTTTTGAATTATGAACTTAAGTTTTTGAACCTTATTGAACTGAATCAGATTTGAATCACACTTAGCTTATTGTTTGTATTATACTGAACTGAACTATTGAATCCTACTTTTAAATCACTTTTGAATTGCACTGAACTGAAATATATGAATCCTTGGAACTGAATCAATTTTGACTCCTAAACTGAAATACTTGAATCATACTGCACTGAATCAGTTTTCAATCATGAACCTAAGAACCTAAGTTTATGAATCCTACTGAACTGAATCAGATTTGGATCATACTTAGCTGAAATATTTGACTCCTACTAAACTGAATCAGTTTTGAATCCTACTGAACAATCATAACTGAACTGAATCAGTTTTGAATACTACTGAACAATCCTACTGAACTGAATCAGTTTTGAATCCTACTGAACTAAAACATTTGAATCATACTGAACTGAATAAGTTTTGAATCATGAACTTAAGTTTTTGAATCTAACTGAACTGAATTAAATTTGGATCCTACTAAACTGAATCAGTTTTAAATCCTACTGAACAATCATACTGAACTGAATCAGTTTTGAATCCCACTGAACTAAAATATTTGAATAATACTGAACTGAATCAGTTTTGAATCCTACTGAACAATCCTACTGAACTGAATCAGTTTTGAATCCTACTGAACTAAAATATTTGAATCATACTGAACTGAATCAGTTTTGAATCCTACTGAGCTGAAATATTTCAATCATACTGAACTGAATCTAAAAAATGAACTATAACTACATCAGTATTCTATATGCTCTCGTTCCTGCCGGATACATCACACAACCTTTGCCAATATAGTACTTTATAAAACGGCACACACTACAGATTGAGGACAGATTGGAGTTTTTCCTCGCAGTGTGTTTTATCTGCAGTGTTGCGTAACTCCGTCTGTGTCCAGTGTTTGGTCAGGACTGTCTCTGGCCAAGTGTGTGTGATGAATGGCGAGCGCAGATGAAGGACACACAGATGTCCAGCAGTTTTCAGGTTTGCTCACTGATCTCCACATTGTGCTGCCAGCAGTGTTGTGAAGGCCCGGTCTCCTGTGCGCTTTCAGAAAGTCTTCCTCAAAGTTAAAGCCGACTCCTGACTTCTGCTTTGAATAGAGAAGCAGCTCAAACACATGTCAGCTCACTGAAGCGCGCAGTACAAAGTAGATTCACTTGTCTTCTCTGCGCAGAGTCAGTGTTGTGTGGATGTTGTGTTTCAGATGGGAAGAAAGCAGCGTCCAGATCAGTGTGTTCATCTGCAATACACAAAGTGGCTCAGTGGTTAGCGCTGTAGCCTCACAGCAAGAAGGTCGCTAGTTCGAGTCTCTGCTAGGTCAGTTGACGTTTCTGTGTGGAGTTTGCATGTTCTCCCTGCATTGGCGTGGGTTTCCTCTGGGTGCTCCGGTTTCCCTCACAGTCCAAACACATGCGCTATAGGGGAATTGATGAACTAAATTGACCATAGTGTATGTGTGGGTGTGAATGCAAGAGTGTATGGGTGTTTCCCAGTACTGGGTTGCAGCTGGAAGGGCATCCGATGACGTTGTAGTAAAGTGAAACTGCTTCAGTCCAGTTTTCACAGATGAAGTTCAGCTCAGTGTAATGTAAATGTCACTGCTGAAAGCCCAAACACTGAAGAGCAGATCCATCCATGCGTGTTGAAGTGGTGTTTAACAGAGAAAGGACACTTTACACAGTATCTGTATTACATTTTTTATTAAGGAGAGAGTCGTTATTTTAAGTTTGGCTGTTTTTAAATATATTTTAAATATAATTTTAAGGTCAATATTATTAGCCTCCTCAGGAAATATATATGTAAACACACTCACTGGCCACTTTATTAGGTACACCTTACTAGAACCAGGTTGGACTCCTTTTGCCTTCAGATCTGCCTTAATCCTTCGTGGCATAGATTCAACAAGGTACTAGAAATATTCCTCAGAGATTTTGCTCCATATTGACATGATAGCATCATGCACAATATCATGTATTGTCCAATTTTGGTGAGCCTGTGTGAATTGTAGCCTCAGTTTCCTGTTCTTAGCTGACAGGAGTGGCACCCGGTGTGGTCTTCTGCTGCTGTAGCCCATCCGCTTCAAGGTTGAACATGTTGTGTGTTCAGAGATGCTCTTCTGCAGACCTCGGTTGTAACGAGTGCTTATTTGAGTTACTGTTGCCTTTCTATCAGCTGGAACCAGTCTGGCCATTCTCCTCTGACCTCTGGCATTAACAAGGCCTTTGCGCCCACAGAACTGCCGCTCACTGGATATTTCCTCTTTGTTGGACCATTCTCTGTAAACCCTAGAGATGGTTGTGCGTGAAAATCCCAGTAGATCAGCAGTTTCTGAAATACTCAGACCAGCCCGTCTGGCACCAACAACCATGCCACGTTCAAAGTCACTTAAATCCCCTTTCTTCCCCATTCTGATGCTCGCTTTGAACTGCAGCATATCGTCTTGACCATGTCTACATGCCTAAATGCATTGAGTTGCTGCTGTGATTGGCTGATTAGACATTTGTGTTAACGAGCAGTTGAACAGGTGTACCTAATAAAGTGGCCGGTGAGTGTATATATATATATATATATATATATATATATGTATGTATATGTATGTTTTTCACTGTTGTCCAGTGATGTACCTAGTTAAGCCATTAAATTGCTTTAAGCTGATTACTTGCAAAAAAACTAGTCAAGTATTATGTACTGTCATTATGGCAAAGACAAAACAAATTAGTTATTAAAACTCTTATGTTTAAATATGTGCTGAGAAAATATAATCTCTATTAAACATCTTAATAATAATAATAGTAATCTTTAATTTACTGGTTTCATATTTATATGAACATATATATGTCTGCCATTTGTGCATATACTGTATATAGCTGAAATAAAAAGTTAGAGTAAATATAAATGAATTATAGCAAATTTAAAGTATACATTTACAAGCTACAATTTAAAGTATTTTAAATATTTTTTTGTACTTTTTAATTTTAAGAGTTCTTACATATTTTACTCAAAAACAAGACAAATATGAAGAAAAAAAAAGTCATATGACATTAACAATAATGTAAAGGTTGATTTATACTTCTGTGTCAAGCGCATGCGTATGGACCGGCACAGCCTTCGTGCGGTCGCATAGCCCTCGTCGTGGCTGACGAGATGCTGACACGCACCTCTCAAATAATGTAACTATTAATAATGTAACAAATAATAACTTGACTTCTAGTTGATCATTTGGAAAAGTGTCAGAAGGTGGATTATTCTGATGAATCATCTGTTGAGCTGCATCCCAATCATCACCAATACTGCAGAAGACCTACTGGAACCAGCATGGACACAAGATTCTCACAGAAATCAGTCAAGTTTGGTGAAGGAGAAATCATGGTTTGTGGTTCCATTTAGTATGGGGGCGTGCGAGAGATCTGCAGAGTGGATGATTAACATCAACAGCCTGAGGTATCAAGACATTTGTGCTGCCCATTACATTACAAACCATAGGAGAGGGACAATTCTTCAGCAGGATAGCGCTCCTTCTCATACTTCAGCCTCCACATCAAAGCTCCTGAAAGCAAAGAAGGTCAAGGTGCTCCAGGATTGGCCAGCCCAGTCACCAGACATGAACATTATTGAGCATGTCTGGGGTAAGATGGAGGAGGCATTGAAAATGAACACAAAGAATCTTGATGAACTCTGGGAGTCCTGCAAGAACGCTTTTCCAGATGACTTTTAATAAGTAATTTGAGTCATTCAGAGATGTATGATGCAGTCCTCCAAGCTCATGATGGAGTCAGACACAATATTCATTCTGTTTCCACTGCAGCATGACTTTATATTCTATACTGGACATTATTAAAGGTTCAGTGACGAGACTTTCGTCTAAGCAAAGTCAGACCTTACTGTCCTAATGAAATCATTAAAGGCATGATCATATTTTATTGTGGTAAAATAAGCGTCATCTAGAGGCCTTTGCCTTTCATATGAGCCACTTCTGATACCAAATGATCAACTGCTCCTTAAACTTGGATAGGTGACAAGACTTTTGTCAGGTAGTGTATAAGTATACTTAATTATTGTGGTAGTATTTGTATTTAAAATTATGATTTATGCTGATTTAAATAAGAAATCATTATATTTAGAGAAAAAAACTCATTTATTTTATTATTTATTGTTTGTTTGTTTTGTTACAGTTTCAATCAGAATTTAACATTACAGAAATGTGAATTTAGATGGAGAATGAGCTTAATTTGTGAATTGTGAGGTGCCGGAACAGATCGGGGTAACGGATCCGGCATGTTACCCGAGGATGGAGAGGTGTCGCACACGTGTTGGTGCGGTGGATGGGGGTGGGGTGTCGCGGACGACAGTGAAGAGGGTTGGGGAGTCGCGGAAGAAAGCGAAAGTGAACAGCGGACGGGGGGGGAAGGGCGGTTGAGGAGGGGGATCAGTAAAATGAGGTGCCGGATCAGATTTCAGAGGTGCCGGATCCGGCGATTTCCGGCACAAATTAAGCCCTGAGAATGTGTTTCATTTCATTCATTTATTCATTTTCCTTCGGGTTAGTCCCTTTATTCATCAGAATTCTCCACAGCGGAATGAACTGCCAACTATTCCAGCATATGTTTTACACAGCAGATGCCCTTCTAGCCACAATCCAGTACTGGAAAACTCCCATACACACTCTCATTTACACAAACACACTCATACACTACAGCCAATTTAGTTCATCAATTTCTCTATAGCGCATGTGTTTGGACTGCGGGGGGAAACCGGAGCACCCCGAGGAAACCGACGCCAACATGGGGAGAACATGCAAACTCCACACAGAAACGCCAACTGACCCAGCCGGGACTCAAACCAGCGACCTTCTTGCTGTGAGGCGACAGTCCTAAGCATTGAGCCACCGTGCCGCCATGTGTTTCATTTCATTCATTCATTCATTCATTTTCTTGTCGGCTTTGTCCCTTGCGGGGTCGCCACAGCGGAATGAACCGCCAACTTATCCAGCGTGATTTTACGCAGCGGATGCCCTTCCAGCCGCAACCCATGTCTGGGAACTTCCACACACACATTCACACTCATACACTATGGACAATTTAGCTTACCCAATTGACCTGTACTGCATGTGTTTGGACTGTGGGGGAAACCGGAGCACCCGGAGGAAACCCACGTGAACGCAGGGAGAACATGCAAACTCCACACAGAAACGCCAACTGACCCAGCCGGGACTCAAACCAGCGACCTTCTTGCTGTGAGGCGACAGTCCTAAGCATTGAGCCACCGTGCCGCCATGTGTTTCATTTCATGACAGTGAAATCATCCATGTATTTATGTAGGGTGAGAATTAGTTTAGACGTTTTCCTAATGAGATTCTCCCACAATATCAGTCTGTTGTCTATGCCGTCGATATGTGAGGATGTCAGCGTCTTGATGCTGTTTTCTGCCCTCAGCAGCTTTAGGGAGGATGTTTGAGTGTGTAAATATCAGGTTGTGGACAGCTCTGGTATCTGTCTGCTGCTGCGTCTCCTTCTGTCCTGAAATGAAGAATAATGCTGCCAATGATCCGTCCTTCCTCTCCAGTGTATCAGTGTCCGCTATCGATCCGCTCGGGGAGTCTATTGGTTCTCATTACCTGTCGCCAGTAACTTATCTCAATTGGGTTCCTCTGGCCAGTTCAAAAGCTGCCACACACACACACACACACACACACACACACACACACACACACACACACACACACACACACACACACACACTTTAACATTCACACATGCACACACACATTTTTTAAATTTACACACACGCACACAAACACACACACACATTTTTAAAATTTACACAAACACACACACACACACACACACTTTAACATTCACACATTCACACACACACACACACACACAAACACACAGGCACTTTAACATTCACACATGCACACACACATTTTTAAAATTTACACAAACACACACACACAGACACTTTAACATTCACACATGCGCGCACACACACACACACACATTTCAAAATTTACACAAACACACACACACACACACAGACACTTTAACATTCACACATGCACACACACACACACACACACACATTTTTAAAATTTACACAAACACACACACACAGACACTTTAACATTCACACATTCACACACACACACACACACACAAACACACAGGCACTTTAACATTCACACATGCACACACACATTTTTTAAATTTACACAAACGCACACACACACACATTTTTAAAATTTACACAAACACACGCACACAGACACTTTAACATTCACACATGCGCGCACACACACACACACACACACATTTCAAAATGTACACAAACACACACACACGCACACAGACACTTTAACATTCACACTTGCGCACACACACACACATTTCAAAATTTACACAGACAAACACACACAGACACTTTAACATTCACACATGCACACACACACACACACACACAAACACACAGGCACTTTAACATTCACACATTCGCACACACACACACATACACATTTCAAAATTTACACAAACACACACGCGCGCACACACACACACACACACACACAGGCACTTTAACATTCACACATGCGCGCACACACATACATTTCAAAATTTACACAAACACACACACACGCACACAGACACTTTAACATTCACACATTCTCACTCACACACATTTGATGTTTACATCTCTCTCTCGGGTGATAAGTACTGTATATATAGAAGGATTTCTCATTTATTGTGTTTTTTACATATAAATTGTATGGACCAAACAGTATTAAATTAATGCAAGTTTTGACCTTATGGGGACATCTACATTTTTACGAGGAGCACGGCTCATAAATCACACAGAATGAAGGATATTAGAGAAGTAAAAGTGCAGAATTTATATGTAAAAAACACAATAAAAAGAGAAATCCTTCTATATATACAGTACTTATCACCCGAGAGAGAGATGTAAACATCAAATGTGTGTGTTGAACAGCATACACACACACACACACACACACACACACACTCACATGACTGATAAAGCACTGATTTTACTGAGAGCATCAGCCTTAAGGAGCACACACACACACACACACACACACAGATCTGCAGCTCTTCAGAAAAGCCAAACTGCCTCCTCCTGTCATAATCCGGCATGCGATCGGAGCTTGGGATGCCAAACAGGAGTGTGTGTGTGTGTGTGTACCCATACAGTAAGCAAGTGTATATGTGAACATATGTTTCTGTGTGTGTGCGCAACTGGTATTCAACACATTGAATGGACCAAATAGTAATATATTATTGCAATACCAGTCAATTTTGACCTTATGGGGACATCTTATTTTTGTGGTCCCCATCAGGAGCACAGCTCATAAATCACACAGAATGAAGGATTTTAGAGAAGTAAAAGTGCAGAATTTATATGTAAAAAACACAATAAATGAGAAATCCTTCTATATATACAATACTTATCACCCGAGAGAGAGATGTAAGCATCAAATGTGTGTGTTGAACAGCATACACACACACACACACGACTGATAAAGCACTGATATTACTGAGAGCATCAGCCTTAAGGAGCACGCACACACACACACACACACACACACACACACACACACACACACACACACACACACACACACACACACACACACACACACACACACACACACACACACACACACACACACACACACACACACACACACAGATCTGCAGCTCTTCAGAAAAGCCAAACTGCCTCCTCCTGTCATAATCCGGCATGCGATCGGAGCTCGGGATGTTGTGTGTGTACCCATACAGTAAGCAAGTGTATATGTGAACATATGTTTCTGTGTGTGTGTGCGCAACTGGTATTCAGCACATTGAATGGACCAAATAGTAATATATTATTGCAATACCAGTCAATTTTGACCTTATGGGGACATCTTATTTTTTTTTTTTTGTGGTCCCCACGAGGAACACAGCTCATAAATCACACAGAATGAAGGATATTAGAGAAGTAAAAATGCAGAATTTATATGTAAAAAACACAATAAATGAGAAATCCTTCTATATATACAGTACTTATCACCCGAGAGAGAGATGTAAGCATCAAATGTGTGTGTTGAACAGCATACACACACACACACACACACACACTCACATGACTGATAAAGCACTGATTTTACTGAGAGCATCAGCCTTAAGGAGCACACACACACACACACACACACACACAGATCTGCAGCTCTTCAGAAAAGCCAAACTGCCTCCTCCTGTCATAATCCGGCATGCGATCGGAGCTTGGGATGCCAAACAGGAGTGTGTGTGTGTGTGTGTACCCATACAGTAAGCAAGTGTATATGTGAACATATGTTTCTGTGTGTGTGCGCAACTGGTATTCAACACATTGAATGGACCAAATAGTAATATATTATTGCAATACCAGTCAATTTTGACCTTATGGGGACATCTTATTTTTGTGGTCCCCATCAGGAGCACGGCTCATAAATCACACAGAATGAAGGATTTTAGAGAAGTAAAAGTGCAGAATTGATATGTAAAAAACACAATAAATGAGAAATCCTTCTATATATACAGTACTTATCACCCGAGAGAGAGATGTAAACATCAAATGTGTGTGTACTGAACAGACTGTTACACGACTGATAAAGCACTGATATTACTGAGAGCATCAGCTTTTAGGAAGCATACACTCAGCAGATACACACACATACACACACAGCGTCCTGTCACAAACTGCCTCCTCCTGTCATAATCCGGCATGCGATCGGATGCCAAACAGGAGTGTGTGTGTGTGTGTGTGTGTGTGTGTGTGTGTGTGTGTGTGTGTGTGTGTGTGTGTGTGTGTGTGTGTGTGTGTGTGTGTGTGTGTGTGTGTGTGTGTGTGTGTGTGTGTATATAAATGTACAGTAAGCGAGTGTGTATATGTGAACATATGTTTCTGTTTGTGTGCGCAATTCAACACATTGTATGGACCAAATAGTATTAAATTATTGCAAGTTTTGACCTTATGGGGACATCTTAATTTTTTGGTCCCCACGAGGAACACAGCTCATAAATCACACAGAATGAAGGATATTAGAGAAGTAAAAATGCAGAATTTATATGTAAAAAACACAATAAATGAGAAATCCTTCTATATATACAGTACTTATCACCCGAGAGAGAGATGTAAACATCAAATGTGTGTGTTGAACAGCACACACACACACACACACACACACACACACACACACACACACACACACACACACACACACACACACACAAACACACGACTGATAAAGCACTGATATTACTGAGAGCATCAGCCTTAAGGAGCACACACACACACACACACACACACACACACACACACACACACACACACACACACACACACACACACACACACAGATCTGCAGCTCTTCAGAAAAGCCAAACTGCCTCCTCCTGTCATAATCCCGCATGCGATCGGAGCTCGGGATGCCAAACAGGAGTGTGTGTGTGTGTGTGTGTGTGTGTGTGTGTGTGTGTACCCATACAGTAAGCAAGTGTATATGTGAACATATGTTTCTGTGTGTGTGTGCGCAACTGGTATACAAGACATTTTATGGACCAAATAGTAATATATTATTGCAATACCAGTCAATTTTGACCTTATGGGGACATCTTATTTTTGTGGTCCCCATAAGGAGCACAGCTCATAAATCACACAGAATGAAGGATTTTAGAGAAGTAAAAGTGCAGAATTTATATGTAAAAAACACAATAAAATGAGAAATCCTTCTATATATACAATACTTATCACCCGAGAGAGAGATGGAAGCATCAAATGTGTGTGTTGAACAGCATACACACACACACACACACACACACACACACACACACACATGACTGATAAAGCACTGATATTACTGAGAGCTTCAGTTTTTAGGAAGCATACACTCAGCAGATACACACACACACACACATCTGCAGCGTCCTGTCACAAACTGCCTCCTCCTGTCATAATCCGGCATGCGATCGGATGCCAAACAGGAGTGTGTGTTTGTGTGTGTGTGTGTGTATATAAATGTACAGTAAGCGAGTGTGTATATGTGAACATATGTTTCTGTTTGTGTGCGCAATTCAACACATTGTATGGACCAAATAGTATTAAATTATTGCAAGTTTTGACCTTATGGGGACATCTTATTTTTGTGGTCCCCATCAGGAGCACAGCTCATAAATCACACAGAATGAAGGATATTAGAGAAGTAAAAATGCAGAATTTATATGTAAAAAACACAATAAATGAGAAATCCTTCTATATATACAGTACTTATCACCCGAGAGAGAGATGTAAGCATCAAATGTGTGTGTTGAACAGCATACACACACACACACACGACTGATAAAGCACTGATATTACTGAGAGCATCAGCCTTTAGGGAGCACACACACACACACACGACTGATAAAGCACTGATTTTACTGAGAGCATGAGCCTTAAGGAGCACACACACACACACACACACACACACAGATCTGCAGCTCTTCAGAAAAGCCAAACTGCCTCCTCCTGTCATAATCCGGCATGCGATCGGAGCTCGGGATGCCAAACAGGAGCGTGTGTTTTGATATTTGTTTGAGCGTTAAGTGAGTTTGCAGCGAACACAAAGCTCAGTCTGTCATGCGGCCGATCAGGAATCTTCATGCACTATTAGTCTGTCAGCTCGTTCTCTTCTCTCCCTGCGGATCTGCTATTTATAAAGCAGCGAGAGCCGAACAGGTGCAGATCTGCATCACAAATCATCATCTTACCTGATTGCTGACAGTTCGACTCGACTGACACGCAGAATAAGGCACAGAGGCGCATCTTTTTTTTTTTACATTTCTCAATAAACGCCCACCGTCATCCACATGCGTCCCCTCATACTGTATATCTGATTTAGTTTAATCTCTTATAGAAGACTGGTAGTGATATAGCAGGGGAGCTTTTCCCATGTAGAAGTCTGATATATGGCAATACATGCTAATTACATACAGTCACAGTGGAATGAACCGCCAACTAATCCAGCATGTGTTTTACACAGCGGATGTCCTTCCAGCCACAACCCAATACTGTAACACTCCCATACACACTCTCTCACACACACTACGGCCAATTTAGATCATCAATTCCCCTATAGGAGTGTTTGGACTGTGGGGGAAACCGGAGCACCCAGAGGAAACCCACACCAACACGGGGAGAGCATGCAAACTCCACACAGAAACGCCAACTGACCCAGCCAAAACTAGAACCAGTGACCTTCTTGCTTTGAAGCCACAGTGCTAACCACTGAGCCACCGTGCTGTCTCTATTTGAAATTCCAATGTTTACACATGTGAAATCTAAATATGAACTAGTGTGTCATATATGTAATCTGCATACTGTATATAACCATATATCTGATCTCCCTATGGGTTTATACATTGTTCAGCTGTTATGCAGATGGTTGCAGGAAACGAGCTTCCAATCAGAGACAGAGGAAGAAGGCGGAGCAGCAACAGATGTCAATCAAATTAACAGCTGTTGCCCTTAGTTACAGTTGCCATCTGTGTCAAGCTTTCCTATTAACAGCAGTTCAGCTTTGAGAAATATGAGTGAATGCAATCTGAATTAACAGTGAATTAATCAGCTTGACAAACAGCTCTCCATATGCTGCCCAAAATTACACATTAGACAGAGAAATGCATGATGGAAAGAGTTTTGTCAAAATCACAGCATTTTGTATTTTAATTTTTGAATTAACACTTTATTTAAAATATTTAATATGGGAATTTTTATAGTAATATAAAATGATTATACTAATATAATATACACAATATTTGTGTGAATATAATATATTAAACACTTTGATGATGATGATGATGATGATGTCACTTTTTCTTTTGATAAATCAAAGGAATCATAATAAAAGTATTGGTGGGCATAGATTTTTTTTTAATCTAGATTAATCTCACTGTAATCTTTAATTTAGATGAATCTAGATCAAAATGGCGCATTTGAATTCTGTAATGTGTATTTATATAGCGCATTTATTGTGTATGGCCATGCACCCAAAGCGCTTCACAATCATGAGGGGGGTCTCTCCACACCACCACCAGTGTGCAGCATCCACTTGGATGATGTGACGGCAGCCACAGGACAACGGCGCCAGTGCGCTCACCACACACCAGCTATTGGTGGAGTGAAGAGACAGTGATAGAGCCAATTCAGTGGATGGGGATGATTAGGAGGCCATGATGGGTAAGTGCCGATTGAGGGACATTGGCCAGGACACCGGGGTTACACCCCTACTCTTTACGAGAAGTGCCATGGGATTTTTAATGACCACAGAGAGTCAGGACCTCAGTTTAACGTCTCATCCGAAAGACGGCGCCCACTGACAGTGTAGTGTCCCCTTCACTTTTACTGAGGCATTAGGACTCACACAGACCACAGGTTGAGCGCCCCCTGCTGGCCTCTCTAACACCACTTCCAACAGCAACCTAGTTTTCCCATGTGGTCTCCCATCCAGGTACTAACCAGGCTCAGCCCTGCTTAGCTTCAGTGAGTAACCGGTCTTGGGCTGCAGGATGATATGGCTGTGGCCATTCTGCCGAAGGCATTCAGAATATGTGTGCTACCCAAATAATAAGTCTTTGAGAACGGGTTTCTCAAGCCAGGTGGCGCATTAGACCAGGGGCTCATCTCCTGTTTCCAAAATGCATCACAAACTGCTTGAGAAACTGTTCTACTATGATAATTGGTGATGAAAATAAATGATGTTCAATAAGATGTACTTGTGTTTACTCACTGTTTATTCAGTTAAACATCAATGTTGAACTGTAGGCCTACATAAGCTCCAAACAGTGATTTTTGATTACTTAATCCGACTAAAGTCATAACTGAACTAAACAGAAATGGAATTAAGACGTGGAGTATGCAGATATTAGTGGCATTACTGAAGTAAACACAGCAATCAAACTATTACCGTCATGTAGGACTATTCACCATAATTTCCGACAAGATCCACATATGCGGCTATATATATATATATATATATATATATATATATATATATATATATATATCAACACAGGCTCATTCTGAAAGCGTAGCCCTATATAGATTCCTGAGATGGCGAATTATGTAGCCAGACGTACGGATCCGTGGAGGGACGGGGAAGGAGGGACAAAAGTTAAGAGTGGCGGGAGGTGTCACGGACGATAGTGAAGAGCGCAGTGGGGGGTGGTGTCGCGGACAAAAGAGAGGAGCGGGGGGGCGTTGCGAATGAAGTTGAAGAGAGTGTCGTGGACAAAAGTGAAGAGCCGGTGGGGTTGTTTGTCGGTTTGTCGCGGACAAAAGTGGAGAGAGGGTGGGACGGTGTGAGGAAGGGGATCGGTAAAATGAGGTGACGGATCAGATTTCAGAGGTTCCGGCACAAATTAAGCACTGGGTTTAGGGAAGGAGAAGGGTGGGTCAGTCGATCGGTCAGTCAGTCAGTCGACAGCGGCCTCTGGTGGATTTACGTGAGAACAGCAGGTATGAATAGCACTCACAAGAGAAATTTGAGATCTGAAAAAGCGTACACAGAGGCCTCTGGTGGATTCACGAAAACAAAAACTGCAAAAAAAAATGTAGCTCCTGTATTTGGTGTATCGTATTTGGTGCTCTCCAGAAATGTATATAAAGGTACATTTTCAGAATGAGCCTGGGTTGGTCTACATATATATATATATATTAGAGCTGTCAAAATTAGCGCGTTAACGCGTGTGATTAATTTGAACTATTTAACGCGTAAAAAAAAAATAACGCATTTAACGCAGTTGCAGGATTTTTTTTATTTCCTGTTGTGGCCGACGTGTGTTCAGGGCCAGCGCTTCCATAAAGGCGACCGCCTTGGGCGCCAGAATAGTGAGCGAACCCCCCTGTCCTCACGTTCATCTCATTTCGACTCCCACCTGCTCCCTCCCGGTTCTCACTTTCATCCGCAAACCGGTAACTTTCTACTTCACTTTCGGGTTGAGGGCGCCAGTTCAGCTTGCTCCGGCCCTGCGTGTGTTTAATGTGTAAAGAAATATGGATAAAGGATAATACGGATCCATGTAAATGTACTCAGTGAAAGTGGCAGATGATGTCGCAAGCTGTCAAAGACAGCCCATTCCTCTCTAAGTTGACTCCAAGCGCCCTCAAATGTTTCATTAAGTTTGACGTGTTTCCCCCCTACACGCAACTTTTGTAAAGCGTCTGCTTTGCTGTGTCAGAATCCTTGCTTGAGAAATACAGCCACACTTTAAGAACGCTTAGTTTAAGCAAAATTTGATCAACGCGATCGTGCGTGTTGATGATCTGAAGGGAGTGCGCTGTGCTGCGCGTTCTCTCTCTCTCTCTCTCTCTCTCTCTCTCTGTGTGTGTGTGTGTGTGTGTGTGTGTTGTTCCCCGATAATGTCAATAGACTGCAACTGGCTAAATGTTAAGGAGGACTAGGCAAAATTGTTTCTACTTTATAATTAAGGTTCTCAACTCGCAATACAACTTTACAATGAGTACAATTAGTCACCTTGGAATTATAATGTTCTGTCTGCGTTCTGATTGATTTTGAGATATTGAGCTTCAAAGTTTTTGCATAGCAAACAGTATGTGTGTAACATTAGTTTTTTTTAATAAAACGTCTTGAAATGTAAACAACTTATAAAAAACATCCCATAATGTAAATAAGTTGTCATTTAATAAGAATATGTCTATAACTCAATTTTGACAAAAAATGTCAGATAGAACCTTATAATTCTAAGGTGATGAATTGTTTGTATTCAATACTTTATTATTATTGTAATTTTCCGATTTTCATATTTGCAATGCCTGTACATTGGATTTTTTTTTTTATTCGTGATTAATCATGATTAATCAAGGTTAATTACTTTCGTGATTAATCATGATTAATCACAAAAAAGTGTGATTAATTAGTTAATTTTTGTAATCAATTGACAGCCCTAATATATATATATATATATATATATATATATATATATATATATATATATATATATATATATATATATATATATATATATATATATATATAATACATAATATAATAATATAAAACATAATATATAAAACAATTGAAGAATAAGAATCATTTAATCATATCCATTAAAGGGCAACTTTTCTAGTTTTCTAGTTCTAACTTTTTTTAAAATAACATAAAATAATAAATAAAAACAAGAAATTCCTGACATGAATCATTTGATCATATCCATTCCTAAAGGCAACTTTTCTAGGAAACTTTTTAAAAATTAAATGAATTAAATAAAACCAAGAAATTCCTGACAACAATAATTATATCATCTCCTCTTCTAAGGGCAACTTTTCTAGGAAACCTTTATAAAAATTAAATAAAATGAATACTAGAAATTCCTGCTTCTGTAGACCTACAATGCTTTGATAATCACATTAAAGCTTGTTGCATTCTTAAACACCGAATCAAAAGAAAACTGCAGAGTAACGCCAGGTTTTACTCACATTTGGCGCCTGGTGAGTGTTCATTTCAGGCCTGTTTATCTCAGCCGTCCCCTTTGGGCTTAGTTACAAGTGCATGTTTGGCACGGCACAATAAAATGCTGATTTAAAGACATAAATATGGATCCACTTTAAAGCATAAAACGCAATGACAAAACCATCTTCCATCACTCATTGTGCTTCAAAAAGACACACATCCATGAGTCTTTTACACTGGAAACCATTCAATTATGAATATATCCAGCACCAGAGGACATTACATGCTATTCTCTATGCCATTTTCTGTATCCTGAAACACATTTACATCTTTCTGATATTTTGAAATCATTATTCATTCATTTTCTTGTAACAGTCATTAATATATTCACTGATTTATTTAAAAAATGTAAATGATGTAAGATTTTTCTTTTGGTCAATCAAAGGAACGCCAAAACAGCCATAGTTCATTTCGATAGGAGAAGAAAGTAAAGATAGTTCATTCATTTATTTTATTTTCGGCTTAGTCCCTTTGTTAACCAGGGGTCGCCACAGCGGAATGAACCGCCAACTTATCCAGCATATGTTTTACACAGCGGATGCCCTTCCAGCTGCAACCCATCACTGGGAAACACCCATACACTTTCATTCACACACATACAATACGGCCAATTTAGCTTATTCAATTCACCTATAGCGTGCTTTGGACTGTGAGGTAAACCGGAGCACTCAGAGGAATCCCACGCCAACACAAGTAGAACATGCAAAATCCACCCAGAAATGCCAACTGACCCAGCCGGGACTCAAAGTAGCAACCTTCTTGCTGTGAGGCAATGAATGAAGTTGGCAGTTCATTCCGCTGTGGCGACCACAGATTAATAAAGGGACTAAGCTGAAAAGAAAACGAATGAATGAAGTTGGCAGTTCATTCCGCTGTGGCGACATCAGATTAATAAAGGGACTAAGCTGAAAAGAAAATGAATGAATGAATGAAGTTGGCGGTTCATTCCGCTGTGGTGACCCCAGATTAATGAAGGGACTAAGCTGAAAAGAAAATGAATGAATGAAGTTGGCGGTTCATTCCGCTGTGGCGACATCAGATTAATAAAGGGACTAAGCTGAAAAGAAAATGAATGAATGAATGAAGTTGGCGGTTCATTCCGCTGTGGTGACCCCAGATTAATGAAGGGACTAAGCTGAAAAGAAAATGAATGAATGAAGTTGGCGGTTCATTCCGCTGTGGTGACCCCAGATTAATGAAGGGACTAAGCTGAAAAGAAAATGAATGAATGAATGAAGGTGGCGGTTCATTCCGCTGTGGCGACCCCAGATTAATAAAGGGACTAAGCTGAAAAGAAAAGGAATGAATGAATGAAGTTGGCGGTTCATTCTGCTGTGGTGACCCCAGATTAATGAAGAGACTAAACTGAAAAGAAAAGGAATAAATGAATGAAGTTGGTGGTTCATTCTGCTGTGGCGACCCCAGATTAATGAAGGGACTAAACTGAAAAGAAAAGGAATGAATGAAGTTGGCGGTTCATTCTGCTGTGGCGACCCCAGATTAATGAAGGGACTAAACTGAAAAGAAAAGGAATGAATGAATGAAGTTGGCGGTTCATTCTGCTGTGGCGACCCCAGATTAATGAAGGGACTAAGCTGAAAAGAAAATGAATGAATGAATGAAGGTGGCGGTTCATTCCACTGTGGCGACCACAGAATAATAAAGGGACTAAGCTGAAAAGAAAATGAATGAATGAATGAAGGTGGCGGTTCATTCTGCTGTGGCGACCACAGATTAATAAAGGGACTAAGCTGAAAAGAAAATGAATGAATGAATGAAGTTGGCGGTTCATTCCGCTGTGGTGACCCCAGATTAATGAAGGGACTAAGCTGAAAAGAAAATGAATGAATGAAGTTGGCGGTTCATTCCGCTGTGGTGACCCCAGATTAATGAAGGGACTAAGCTAAAAAGAAAATGAATGAATGAATGAAGGTGGCGGTTCATTCCGCTGTGGCGACCCCAGATTAATAAAGGGACTAAACTGAAAAGAAAAGAAATGAATGAATGAAGTTGGCAGTTCATTCTGCTGTGGTGACCCCAGATTAATAAAGGGACTAAACTAAAAAGAAAATGAATGAATGAATGAATGAATGAAGGTGGCGGTTCATTCTGCTGTGGCGACCCCAGATTAATGAAGGGACTAAACTGAAAAGAAAAGAAATGAATGAATGAAGTTGGCAGTTCATTCTGCTGTGGTGACCCCAGATTAATAAAGGGACTAAGCTGAAAAGAAAAGGAATGAATGAATGAAGTTGGCGGTTCATTCTGCTGTGGTGACCCCAGATTAATGAAGAGACTAAACTGAAAAGAAAAGGAATAAATGAATGAAGTTGGTGGTTCATTCTGCTGTGGCGACCCCAGATTAATGAAGGGACTAAATTGAAAAGAAAAGGAATGAATGAAGTTGGCGGTTCATTCTGCTGTGGCGACCCCAGATTAATGAAGGGACTAAACTGAAAAGAAAAGGAATGAATGAATGAAGTTGGCGGTTTATTCTGCTGTGGCGACCCCAGATTAATGAAGGGACTAAGCTGAAAAGAAAATGAATGAATGAATGAAGGTGGCGGTTCATTCCACTGTGGCGACCACAGAATAATAAAGGGACTAAGCTGAAAAGAAAATGAATGAATGAATGAAGGTGGCGGTTCATTCTGCTGTGGCGACCACAGATTAATAAAGGGACTAAGCTGAAAAGAAAATGAATGAATGAATGAAGTTGGCGGTTCATTCCACTGTGGTGACCCCAGATTAATAAAGGGACTAAGCTGAAAAGAAAATGAATGAATGAATGAAGGTGGCGGTTCATTCCACTGTGGCGACCACAGAATAATAAAGGGACTAAGCTGAAAAGAAAATGAATGAATGAATGAAGGTGGCGGTTCATTCTGCTGTGGCGACCACAGATTAATAAAGGGACTAAGCTGAAAAGAAAATGAATGAATGAATGAAGTTGGCGGTTCATTCCACTGTGGTGACCCCAGATTAATAAAGGGACTAAGCTGAAAAGAAAATGAATGAATGAATGAAGGTGGCGGTTCATTCTGCTGTGGCGACCCCAGATTAATGAAGGGACTAAGCTGAAAAGAAAATGAATGAATGAATGAAGGTGGCGGTTCATTCCGCTGTGGCGACCCCAGATTAATGAAGGGACTAAACTGAAAAGAAAAGAAATGAATGAATGAAGTTGGCAGTTCATTCTGCTGTGGTGACCCCAGATTAATAAAGGGACTAAGCTGAAAAGAAAACCAAAGGAAAATGAATGAATGAATAAAAGAAAAATAAAATAAAATCATACAATTATGAATATTTCCAGCATCAACCCTGAAGACATCCCAACCCATTATCTACACCATTCTGTGGACATTTTTTACCCAATCCTGAAACCCATTTCCTCCTTTCTGCTATTTTAATTGTGCAGTAAACAGCTCTGAGGGCTCTCCACAGCATCAATCTTCATCTCCCACCACAAAAAGCAGCAGATCTTAATGGTACACTATTGATAATCCATTGGACTCCTAGTGCAGACTGAGGAAAAATAAATGGCGGACTCTCGACCACAGGCATGTTGTTAGTCCAGATTGCCTTCTGTGCAACAACAAGGGCATTGCTCTTGATCAAAAAGTAATTACTCACTAGCTGTAAGCTACAGGCTGAGCTCAGATGCATTGTGGGTTTTCATCGTCCAGCAGAGTCTCTGTTGTGCCACACGTTTGCTCTGAATGCAGAAGATTTGGGCCACAGCGGGTCAGCCAATTAAGAAAGCCACAAACACACCTGAATAACAGCTTCAATGCCGGAGGAAAGCATTTCAACAACACACGCTTGGTGTCAAAATTACATCAAATTTGCAAATCGATTTGATGTCAAAAATGTTGTTTATTTAACATCAACACATTGATGCTCTTTTATACTGGATTTTGTATCTCTTTGTTTGTGGGATGGAAGGCACTGGAAATATTCCTCAGAGATTTTGCTCCATATTGACATGATAGCATCACGCAGTTGCTGCAGATTTGTCGGCTGCACATCCATGATGAGAATCTCCCGTTCCACCACATCCCAAAGGTGCTCTATTGGATTGAGTTCTGGTGACTGTGAAGGCCATTTGAGTACAGTGAACTCATTGTCATGTTCAAGAAACCAGTCTGAGATGATTGGCGCTTTATGACATGGTGCGTTATCCTGCTGGAAGTAGCCATCAGAAGATGGAGACACTGTGGTCATAAAGGGATGGACATGGTCAGCAACAATACTCAGGTAGGCTGTGGCATTGACACGATGCTCAATTGGTAGTAATGGACCCAAAGTGTGCCAAAAAAATATCCCCCACACCATTACACCACCACCACCAGCCTAAACCATTGATACAAGGCAGGATGGAGTCATGCTTTCATGTTGTTGATGCCAAATTCTGACCCGACCATCCAAATGTGGCAGCAGAAATGGAGACTCATCAGACCAGGCAACGTTTCTCCAATCTTCTATTGTCCAGTTTTGGTGAGCCTGTGTGAATTGTAGCCTCAGTTTCCTGTTCTTAGCTGACAGGAGCGGCACCCGGTGTGGTCTTCTGCTGCTGAAGCCCATCTGCCTCAAGGTTGGACGTGTTGTGTGTTCAGAGATGCTCTTCTGCAGACCTCGGTTGTAACGAGTGCTTATTTGAGTTACTGTTGCCTTTCTATCAGCTGGAACCAGTCTGGCCATTCTCCTCTGACCTCTGGCATCAACAAGGCATTTGCGCCCACAGAACTGCCGCTCACTGGACATTTCCTCTTTTTCCGACCATTCTCTGTAAACCCTAGAGATGGTTGCCAGTAGATCAGCAGTTTCTGAAATACTCAGACCACCCCGTCTGGCACCAACAACCATGCAACATTCAAAGTCACTTAAATCCCCTTTCTTCCCCATTCTGATGCTCGCCTTGAACTGCAGCAGATCGTCTTGATCATGTATACGTGCCTAAATGCATTGAGTTGCTGCCCTGTGATTGGCTGATTAGACATTTGCGTTAACGTGCAGTTGGACAGGTGTACCTAATAAAGTGACCAGTGAGTGTATGTACATCAAAATGTCCTATATTTATTCAAATATATATAAAAAATATGCAATTTTAATTAAAATGCTAAAAATCTTGCTGATAAATGCATGAATCGGGGTGGTTTTGAAAATAGTGGCAAAGAATAAAGAGTTCAGATCACAATTAATGAGTATTTTATGGTCAAACTGTGATAAAAAGAGTCTTTTAATGTCATCTTCTCTTGTCCTAAATATGCCAGCCATGGTTTTTTTTTTTTTTTTGCCCAATAAAGGATTGCTGCACTCAGTGACATTTTAGTTGCTGGTCTTCTGCGTAACCCCATATATATATGCTTCTAGTAAAACTTTTAATGTCAGTCAAACTAAACTAAAGCAGAAAGTATTCTTTACAAGCTCTTACTGTCGCAGTCGTGTAACTTGTATACAGGACAAAATGACAGACTAATAAAAACCTGCACACCAAGATTTCCTATAATTATGAAGAAGCCTGCAATCAGATATCAAAAAATGTGAATTTTATACAAAGCTCTCAGCATTTAAGTCAGCAATTTACACCAGTTGCTTTCTGAATGGTTTTTGGTTCATGGCATGCCATCTGAATTTAATGTTAAAGAGTCTGTTAGGCTTTTTGGGATATTATTTCTTGTTATATAATATTTTTGTTATATTATGTGAATATAATAGGATCACATGCTTATGATTGCTTGCAGCTGGTCCCGCATTATTCAATTTATGATTCACCAATCAGACGATTCCTAAGCCACTATAAATACCCTAAGTTCCATATAACAGCCATCTTCATTTTGAAGAATCGCCCCTTCCACCCCTACTCCTCCTTTCCTAGATGGGTGGCACGGTGGCCCAGTGGTTAGCACTGTTGCCTCACTGCAAGGACATCACTGGTTCTAGTCCTTACCAACCCACCCGACGTTTCTGTGCGGAGTTTACATGTTCTCCCCGTGCTCACGTGGGTTTCCCCTGGGTTCCTCCCACCATCCAAAACATGCAACTTAAGTTAATTGACTAATCCAAATCAGCCCCATAGACATGCTCCTAGTAAGTAGTCATCTCTTAAGAGCAATCACTTCCTGTTCATTAGCTACTACAGCAGGGGAGTTCTCGAGATCTACCTGAACTCAAACTTCCCTCTCGCCTTGCAAACTGGAGGGAGCCCCGGGCTCGAGGATCTTATGAGCTCAGGGCTCTCTCCCGGGACAGCATGCCAAACAAGCTTTATAATCAATCATCAGCTAAGTGTGAACTCTTGAAATGATATGTTTATGTACAGTAATGAAGATGTGAATGTTAAAAGGTCAGTAAAGTTTCAAACATCCACAATAAACTGAGCTACTGTCTCATTTAGAATCAGAATCAGTTTTATTGCCAAGTGTGCTTCACACACACAAGGAATTTGTTTTGGCAACAGAAGCTTCCAGTATACATAAAGTGACAACACAAAATTAAATATGAGAAAAGAATAAGGCGATAAGCATTAAACAGAGATGCAGTTAGTCAAAAAGATCTGGATGTTGAATTATATGTACAGATATGTTGTAAATATACAGGTTATAAGGTGCTGTGTACCAATGCGAATGGAGAAAGTATTGCATTGTGTATTGTTATAAGGTGCTGTGTACAAGTGTGTATGAGAAAGTATTGCACTTTTATTGCACAGTAGGAACTTTTCCTGTGTCTGGCTGTTTTTGTGCTTGGTGCTCTGTAGTGCCGACCAGACGGTAACAGTTCGTACAGGTAATGTGCTGGGTGCGAGGCATCCAGAGTGATTTTGCGAGCCCTTTTACTTACTCTGGAAGAGTACAGTTCGTGAAGTGTAGGAAGGGTAGTGCCAGTGATTCGTTCAGCAGTCCGGACTATTCGCTGTAGTCTACGGAGGTCAGTTTAGGTCATATTAACACCCGGTATTGAGATATTTTTGCTTTGATTGGACTGAGCAAAATGTAAACCAGTTGTAAAAATGTCTCCCTTAAAGAACTGAATCTAAGTCAGCATAATGCCTGTCTGTACTTTTCATTGGCTGTCTGTTTTTGGACGGGGGTTGATTTGTTTTCTGCTGCCAAAGCAAATCCACTTTGCTGCACTTACAAAGTATAAAGAGCTGATACTGTAAAACTGGCAGCATCATTACCATTTACATTTACTAGTGATGAGGAAGTGCTGAGAATCTGATTGTAATGGGGGTTTGGCTTGATTCAGCCACAGCAGACTGTAAACAATCAAAGTACAATTGTTTGACCAATCAAAAAAAGCCAGCTGTCCAATCACAACAGAATGCAGTCATCTGACCAATTAGAGCAGACTAGAGCCATCAGACCAATCAGAGTAGAGCTATGTGACCAATCAGAGCACAGCCATGTCACCAATCAAAAACAGAGCAATCTGACCAATCAGAACAGAATACAGCGATCTGACCAATCACAGCAGAATACAGTCATCTGACCAATTAGAGCAGACTAGAGCCATCAGACCAATCACAACAGAATACAGCGATCTGACTAATCATAACAGAATAGAGCCTTCTGACCAATCACAACAGATTACAGCAATCTGACCAATCACAACAGATTACAGCAATCTGACCAATCACAACAGAATACAGTCATCTGACCAATTAGAGCAGACTAGAGCCATCAGACCAATCAGAGTAGAGCTATGTGACCAATCAGAGCACAGCCATGTCACCAATCAAAAACAGAGCCATCTGACCAATCAGAACTGAATACAGCGATCTGACCAATCACAGCAGAATACAGTCATCTGACCAATCAGAACAGAATAGAGACATCTGACCAATCACAACAGAATACAGCGATCTGACCAATCCCAACAGAATAGAGCCTTCTGACCAATCACAACAAATTACCGCGATCTGACCAATCACAACAGAATACAGCGATCTGACCAATTAGAGCAGACTAGAGTCATCAGACCAATCAGAGTAGAGCTATGTGACCAATCAGAGCACAGCCTTGTCACCAATCAAAAACAGAGCCATCAGACCAATCACAACAGATTACCGCGATCTGAGCAAATCAGAACAGAATACAGCGATCTGACCAATCACAGGAGAATACAGTCATCTGACCAATTAGAGCAGACTAGAGCCATCAGACCAATCAGAGTAGAGCTATGTGACCAATCAGAGTACAACCATGTCACCAATCAAAAACAGAGCCATCTGACCAATCAGAACAGAATACAGCAATCTGACCAACCAGAGCAGAGTAATGCTATCAGACCAATCCGATTAGAACTATGTAACCAATCAAACCAATACAGTCATGTGACCAACCAAAGCAAAGCCATCCGACCAATCACAACAGAATAAAGCCATCTGACCAATTGGAGCCATCAGAACATTCAGAGTAGAGCTAACATGATCATTTAGAGTAGTCATGTGACTAATCAAAACAGAACCATCTGGTCAATCAGAGCAAAGCCATCTGACCAATCAGAACAAAACTATTTGACCAATCCGACTAGAGCTATGTAACCAATCAAAGTACAGTCATGTGACCAATCAAAACAGAGCCATCTCACTAATCATAACAGAATACAACAATCTGACCAATCAGAGGAGAGTAGAGCCATCTAACCAATTAGAGAAGAGTAGAGCCATCAGACCAATCAGAGTAAAGCTAACATGATTAATCAGAGTTGAGTCCTGTGACTAATTAAAACAAAGCCATCTGACCAATTAGAACAGAATAGAGCCATCTGGCCAATCAGAGCAAAGCCATATGACCAAGCAGAGAAGTACAGACCAGACTAGAGCTATGTAACCAATCAAAGTACAGTCATGTGACCAATCAAAACAGAGCCATCTCGCTAATCAGAACAGAATACAGCCATCTGACCAATCAGAACAGAATACAGCCATCTGACCAATCAGAGAAGGACAGGCCATGTGACGAATCAGAACAGTATAGAGCCATGTGACCAATCAGAGCAAAGCTATCTGACCAATCAGAGCAGTATAGAGTCATTTGATGACTCAGAGCAGAGCCATCTGACAAATCAGAGCAAAGTAGAGCCATCTGACCAATTAGGGCAAAGTAATTATTCATAAAGGCGGAGTTAAAACATTCTTGAATGAAGCATTTCAGACAGGGAGAAAAGTAATGGACATAATGAGGGTTGTTGACCTTGAATAGATGTAAACCTGCTGTTGGAGAAAATGAGGAAGCTTATCCACTTTAGTTTGTGTGCACTCTGCTTCTAAATGCTCTCTTTACCAAGCGTTAGCATGAACGTAGACGCCCTAGCGGTTCTGACTCGTCCAGGCCCGATACTGCTGGCGGGATCACCTTGCCATCTGCTCCTGACGCCTCAACGCCAAACTCTCTGCCGCTCTGGAGCTCGCACAGGATGAAATACAATTCCCATTCAAGGGAAAGTTGCTAATAATGCCTTATCAATTAGCCCCGGTGCTATTGATTGATGTCTAGCAGGTGGCAGGAGACGATTATGTTCATTTGGAGACACACACACACTGTCCTCGCTCTTCTGATGCTCATTACAGCCCAGTAGATCAGGAGTAAATCAGTCCATTAAAGAGTGTTTCATCAGCGCTGAGTGTTTCGAAAGATCTTCTCAGATGTCTATAACTATAATGGTCTTCATTTGGAGTCTGCAGTACAAGTTTGTGTGATGCATTATTGCGCACACTAGTGTTAGTGTCATATCTTACAAAGGAACTACTGCAATTAAAATGCTTGTTGAGTTATTAAATTAGTTTTCAGACAAAGTACTTAAAAGTAACTCTCCCAACACTGGTGCACACACACACAGACCACCAATTTGAAAGTAAGGTAACGTTTTTACATGTGAAGAGTTCAGATGCAAAAGTCGCTAAACGTCACTTCCACCAAAAATGAGACATTGAGTGAATGCTTTAGGCACGTATTACATCTTCAACAAATATTCTCGCTTTAAATAATCTAAATTGCAGAGTCAGCGCATTCAGAAATAACAGTTTGTTTGTAAAAGCCTCTAAACGCCACTTGCCTTTGACAGCAAAAGCCGATATATCCCGAGAAGGCGCGAATCGAATCATACGTTTTCAATGCTGATACGCCGGCTGTAATGAGGAGACTGTTTTATTCCGCTTCCGATTCAGATTTTAAAAGATGGAGTTCGATGAACTGGATGAGCCTCACGACTGTCAGTGAATGGCAAATAGTGATGGGTCGTTCTTGAACGATTCGATAATTTTGAACGAATCTTCAATAAGACCTGGAAACGACGAGACCTCTCAGGGAGTGATTCGTTTATCAGCGCATGATGTGCAGGTTTCATTCATTTTTCAAGTCTTTTGAGTCATTCATCATGTGAAAGACAAAAGCCAATCATATGCGTTTAGAGCCGGAAAGAGATTTGATCCATTCACCTCCCGAGTCCTTAGTCTGAGTCCATCAACTCGTGAAAGACAGAAGCCAATCGTATGCATTTAGAGCCGGAAAGAGATTTGATCCGTTCACCTCCCGAGTCCTCTGTTTGAGTCACTCGGTCATCACGTGAAAGACAGAAGCCAATCATATACATTTAGAGCCGGAAAGAGATTTGATTCGTTCACCTCCCTAGTCCTCGGTCTGAGTCGTTCAACTCCTGAAAGACAGAAGCCAATCGTATGCATTTAGAGCCGGAAAGAGATTTGATCCGTTCATGTCTCGAGTCCTCTGTTTGAGTCACTCGGTCATCACGTGAAAGACAGAAGCCAATCATATACATTTAGAGCCGGAAAGAGATTTGATTCGTTCACCTCCCTAGTCCTCGGTCTGAGTCGTTCAACTCCTGAAAGACAGAAGCCAATCGTATACATTTAGAGCCGTTCACCTCCCTAGTCCTTGGTCTGAGTCGTTCGACTCGTGAAAGACAGAAGCCAATCATATGCATTTAGAGCCGGAAAAAGATTTGATCCGTTCACCTCCCGAGTCCTCGGTCTGAGTCGTTCAACTCGTGAAAGACAGAAGCCAATCATATACATTTAGAGCCGGAAAGAGATTTGATCCGTTCATGTCTCGAGTCCACGGTCTGAGTCGTTCAACACGTGAAAGACAGAAGCCAATCATATACATTTAGAGCCGGAAAGAGATTTGATTCGTTCACCTCCCGAGTCCTCGGTCTGAGTCGTTCAACTCGTGAAAGACAGAAGCCAATCATATACATTTAGAGCCGGAAAGAGATTTGATTCGTTCACCTCCCGAGTCCTCTGTTTGAGTCACTCGGTCATCACGTGAAAGACAGAAGGCAATCGTATACATTTAGAGCCGGAAAGAGATTTGATCCGATCACCTCCCGAGTCCTCGGTCTGAGTCGTTCAACTCGTGAAAGACAGAAGCCAATCATATACATTTAGAGCCGGAAAGAGATTTGATTCGTTCACCTCCCGAGTCCTCTGTTTGAGTCACTCGGTCATCACGTGAAAGACAGAAGGCAATCGTATACATTTAGAGCCGGAAAGAGATTTGATCCGATCACCTCCCGAGTCCTCGGTCTGAGTCGTTCAACTCGTGAAAGACAGAAGGCAATCGTATGCATTTAGAGCCCGAAAGAGATTTGATCCGTTCACTTCTCAAGTCCTCTGTTTGAGTCACTCGGTCATCACGTGAAAGACAGAAGGCAATCGTATACATTTAGAGCCGGAAAGAGATTTGATCCGATCACCTCCCGAGTCCTCGGTCTGAGTCGTTCAACTCGTGAAAGACAGAAGGCAATCGTATGCATTTAGAGCCGGAAAGAGATTTGATCCGTTCACCTCCCGAGTCCTCGGTCTGAGTCGTTCAACTCGTGAAAGACAGAAGCCAATCGTATGCATTTAGAGCTGGAAAGAGATTTGATTCGTTCACCTCCCGAGTCCTCGGTCTGAGTCGTTCAACTCGTGAAAGACAGAAGCCAATCGTATGCATTTAGAGCCGGAAAGAGATTTGATCCGTTCACTTCTCGAGTCCTCGGGTTTGAGTCATGTCTCTTTACATTCTGTCACATGATGAACGAACCAGAAGACTCGAAAGGTGAGCTAATCATGGCTCCTTTCGGCTCAGACTGTGTACATTGGTTGAGATTATATGGACTGTCAGTGTGACGTGAACGAACCACTGAAATTTGAAGACATGAAGAGGTGAGCTGAGCAAAGAGACAAAAATATTTTCATATTTTCTGCCTCTTATAGCATTCTATTTATGACTTGTTTGTAGTGTGATCAACTTTGGGCTAGCTGTAGATGTGTTTGGAAGCAATTCGTAACATTTTAATAAGATTTTGGCAAATTGAACGAAATCAACGAAAATTGAACGAAACTGAAAGATCAGATTCAGTAAAATGATCTGAACTTCCCATTACTAATGGCTAGGCCCACACGGAATCTGCGTGCGCAGAATTCCGCAGATTTTCCGCAGAATTCCACAGATTTTTAGCCCATCATTAATTCTGTTTATTTACTTGAGTAAACGTGTGTAAATCTGAATATATTCAGTTTTTAAATGACACATATTTCACATATTAAGGTTTTAGTTATGAGACTCCCAACATAATTCCGCAGAAATCCGCAGATTTTTATCAAAATTCTCCGCAGAAATTGCAAAAAACGTCCGCAGATTCCGTCTGGCCCTACTAATGGCAAATGAAAACGTCCCTTACCCTTAAAACTCTGTGCATTATAAGAAAAAGAAAACACAATGTACTAGTGTAGGATGCATTCTTAATGTTTTGTTTTGTTTTGTTTTTTTGTTTTTTTTTTTTTTGGGGGGGGGGGGGGTGTTGTGCAGCGACGCTATTTTGAATGAGTTTGATTTACTTTACATTAAAGGGCACCTAGATTACCCCTTTTTCTAGATTTAATATAAGTCTTTTGTGTCTCCAGAATGTGTCTGTAAAGTTTCAGCTCAAAACACCCATCAGATTATTTATTATACCTTTCATAAGTTTCTATTTTGTAGCTCTTAGCATCAGGTAGAGTTTTTTGTGTACTGGGCCTTTAAGGCTAGTCCTTCACGTCCACTGTTTCCACATGCCTGTCAGCGTGCCTCAGTCTCCGCCCTCGGCTGCGTCAGATAACAGAAAGACACAAAGGAAGCAGATCTCACGTAACGTTTGTGAGAAATACTACAGTAAAAACTTTACCAATGAGTATTTGATGCATTTGTTGTGGCGTTGCAATGACGAGTCACACACAATGTCGTTACAAAGTTCACACAGACACACACACGCGCGCACACACAGTCAGTGCTGTAGCTTTGCACTCTTTTTGCACTCAAATGTGACAGGATACAGGTCAATATCCTCTGCTGTATGGATATCTGTTACGTTAATGTACAAAATAAACCTGATTTAACGTCCACAAACCGGGATTGAAGCGTCTTGTATAATTGTTCTGACACGCGGCTGTGCTGATGAAGTAAATCTGAAGTAAATCGCTGTAATTTATTAACATGCACTGTTTTAAAACATTTTAAACTTGTAAAACTCACTCTTGATCACATTTGATGATGATTGATGATCCTAGCAAACTGAACAGACCTTTTATCCCTGGTTGCTTTGCGCACGTCCTGTCTTGTTGATATGATTATAATCATTACTACGGAGACATGTTAATACGCAGTTGTCAATCAATTCGGTGGGACTGCACTCTTACATCAAGTTGCGGTCGATCTCAAAACCGCTGCAATTGGTCCACCGTTTTTATGTTGTTAAATTGAAAAAAAAAAAGGACTGGGTGTGTTTATATCACCCCAATATGACGGTCTATACACTATACCTACACATATCGTCACCTTAGAATTATAAGGTTCTATCTGACATTTTTGTCAAAATTGAGTTATTGACATATTCTTATTAATTGACAACTTATTTACATTATGGGATGTTTTAAATAAACTTAAATAAACAGCTATGTTGAATTTCAGCACCTAAAAATACAAACCCTGGAATTCAATTAATTAAAATGCAAGCACTTGTTAATTCGGTGTATTATTTTTTTCAGTTTGTGCTATTCAACAAGCTTTTTAATTCAATACTTTTGGCATTAATTTTGTTCCATACTAACTACTAGAGGTGTGAACCTACACTGGTCTCACGGTTCGGTTCGGTTACGATTATCATGCCATCGATTCAGTTCAATTCGATATCAATTATGCTTTCCATAAACAATTTTATATTTTCTTCACAGCACAACAATTCTTGTATTAAAATGTATAAATATATTTATATACTATTTCTAAAAAAATTTTGTCCTTTAATACAAACAGTCAGATATATAAACTGTACCTTTAAACAACACGAGCATTTAGACCATTTTGAGGGATGTAAACAAAAACAATGGTCCTAACGTATTTCCTGTTTTACATTTTTAATTTCCATTGCTTCTGAGAATCCAAAAAGGTCCACATATTGATAAATAGTGTTATGACGGCTGATTTAAAATCAAGTTATGATTGAATTGCCTTGTCTACCAAGTTCTTTCTTACATCCCTTTGATTGGTCACACGCTCAACAGAAAGGGCTGCGATTGGCTCTTACATGCTGGCGCTCTTCACAGATGCACTCATGGGCCACAGTGAGAGAGAGAGAGGAATGGAGTTTACTTTCACTCTCTTAATCGCCGTGAAATAGGGGCTTTTGCTGTAAGTGTCAGTGATAAACCGTCCAGCAAACACACACGCAGTGAAATTGTGCACAGTTTCAGAGTTTTTACGTAGTTAGAGCGTTGTAAATACTCGCGCTCGCGGCTCGCCTCCCTCGCCATAGTAAGCTACGCCGACATAGCGCATGTGAGATAAATGCCGTCAGTACATAATAACCGGTTATGATTATTACTGAACCGATACCGAATTGTCCGCGTCTGCATCGCGGTGCCCTGAAGAAACGATTAATTTTGACACCCCTACTTTCTACAGTGGTGAAATTAATATTTGAGTTATATAGGACATTCAGTATTCATTAATGCTAATTTGAGAAAAACAAAAAACAAAAAAAAAACGATTACTTGGTCATAGTTGAACTTGTTATTTTCATCATCTGGCTGATTAAATAAAGCCTAAATATTCAGCATATATACCTGCTATTTGTATAAATTATTTTGGAATTTAAAAATATACAGTGGTGGCCAAAATTATAAGAAAGGTAGTTTTTTCATCAGCTAAGAAATGGTATTAAGTCACACTTAAAACTTTTTTTAGCTGGTGTGAATACAGGTGTTAATAATTCTGGCCACCACTGTACACCATAAACTTAAAGTATGAAAATGTCAGAATATCCCTCATTATATACAAGCAACTGTTTGCACTTTGTTTATAAAATAAGGCAATGTTTAGTGTCTAATGAAAGAGAAACACTTTATTTTGTTATTTTGAACAAAACGGTAAACAAAAACTGAAAAAAGTTTTAAAACATTTGTTCGCCAGTAATAATTTCGTGGTCTTTGTTTATTAAAGATGTATTTGAAATGCATATTTGTTTTACATTTATTTGTTTAAAGACATTGAAGAAGTGCTAAAAGAGAAATGGTTTTGTTATTATTATAATATTGTTTCTGAACAAAAACCCCAGACTGAAGGAAAGTTAAAAAAATTCATTGTTCTTTAGTAATAAGTTTGTGTTTGCAAATCCAGATCATTACAATAATAAAATGTTTTTATTTGGCTTAAAAGTGTTTAAAATGTGTCCTGGGTTTTAACAAATACATTTAATAATAGCTGCTTTGAGAGCATTCAACTCATAAATTTCAGTTAAACAAAGAGAAAACTGAAGTCATTGTGTTTGGGAACAGAGATGAGGTTCTCGAGGTGAATGCGTACCTTGACTCTAAAGGTCAAACAACAAAAAATATGGTCAAGAATCTTGGTGTGACTCTGGAGTCAGATCTGAGTTTCAGTAGTCCTGTCAGAGCAGTAAGTAAATCAGCATACTATCATCTCAAAAACATTGCAAGAATCAGATGCTTTGTTTCCAGTGAAGACTTAGAGAAACTTGTTCATGCTTTTATCAGCAGCAGGGTGGATTACTGTAACGGCCTCCTCACGGGCCTTCCCAAAAAGACAGTCAGACAGTTGCAGCTCATCCAGAACGCTGCTGCCAGGATTCTGACCAGAACCAGGAAATCTGAGCACATCACACCTGTCCTCAGGTCTTTACACTGGCTCCTTACATTCAGAATAGATTTTAAAGTATTACTACTTGTCTATAAATCACTAAATGGCCTAGAACCTCAATATATTACAGATATGCTGACTAAATACAAACCTAGAAGAACACTCAGATCTCTAGGATCATATAAACTAGAAACTCCAAGGCCCAGTTTCACAAACAGGGCTTAGATTAAGCCAGGACTAGACCTTAGTTAAATTAGGCTATTTAAGCCACATTTATAAAAACGGTCTTAGAAAAATACATTACTGGTGTGCAACTGGAGACAAAAAATGACACTGACATATTTTAAGACATCTCACTGCAAGTTATTTTCAGTTGAGACAGCTCAAACATGCAATTTAATCCAAGACTAGCCTTAAACCTTGTTTGTGAAACCGGGGGCAAGAGTTCAGTCAAAGCAGGGTGAATCGGCTTTCAGCTACTACGCCCCTCACTGCTGGAATCAACTCCCAGAAATGATCAGGTGTGCTCCAACATTAGGCACATTCAAATCCAGACTGAAAACACATCTGTTTAGCTGTGTCTTTACTGAATGAGCACTGTGCTACATCTAACAAATCGCACTATTATGTTTTTCTCTTCTTTTTCATTCTTTTACAACCTGTTTTAACATATTTTTATCTGTTTTTTATTATCTCTTTTTATTTTTTCTTATTCTTGTCTCTTTTATTCCTGTTTATGTAAAGCACTTTGAATTGCCACTGTGTATGAAATGTGCTATAGAAATAAACTTGCCTTGCCTAGCCTAAATCATCACACACTGTTCTCCCCTACAGAAAAGTACATTTAAGTTCAAGTGCAGGCTTTTTAAAGTAAAAGTATCAGTATCGATATCGGCGAAACTGGCCCTGTATTTACTTGGTATCAAATCGATAGTAAATTTTGCAGTATCGCCCAGCCCTACTGCACACAGTTCTGTCTAAACAACTTCCAAAAGATGATTTTCATCATCTGATGGTGCCCTTTATTACTTAAAAAGTACAAATTTGTACCTAATAGTACATACAAATTAAACGTTAAAGGTGCAAAAATGTACCTAAAAGGTAGAAAAGGGAATCTCAAATGTACAAAAGTGTACCCTAAAGGTACAAATGTCCACCTGTACAGTACAGAAGTGTACCTTTTTAAAAGGTACCACCACAGTGACTTTTGTACATTTATTTCTGAGTGTGATATGAAATATAGGCATTTTATGTGGCATATTTAGAGGGCTCTGCTAAACTTGTAAAAGTATACATGCAGTTCAGACTGGACATGTTTGACAGCTCTGCTATATATGAATTAATGAAGGAATAATCTAATATTACTTTATATCTGCACATCAAACTCTGTATTCACACTTTCCAGGTAGTTTCAATCTTGAAGAAAATAAGAGTGAATAATAATGGGGTTCGTGTGAATGAAAGCCTGTGATTGCTTTTCTTTCTTTCGTTCTTTCTTCAGTAAATGCAGGAGTTTCCAGAAAAAAAAGCCCATAATGTGCCACAGAATGGCTTCATTTAATCAAAGACATTAGAGTCCGCATGAACTTAATTACACTCTTCTGAGAGAATGTGGACAGACCAGCAATAATTCTAGCGCTTTTCTGAAAATTGCCCATAATTCATTTCACCTGGGGATATTCGCTCACTCTCGAGATTTTTCCACATGTTTAATAATATATAATTCAGAAGGTAAAAGGCCATTGAAATTCACCTTTCCTAACTGAGGATTTACTTTAGCACAAAACATCCTCATCAATTAGATATGATCATGCTAATCATCTTAGTTTGTCTGGAGTTTGATGTGAAAACACTGAAAACAATACAAGCACGGAGAAATTATCATCATTTGCTCATTTACCTAAACAAATGAAGGGAGTCTGATCCAAATGAGCTTGATGTTTTCATAATCAGATGCGAGTGAATTTGTTTCAGCGAATTAAGAAAATATATACGGCTAAACACTCTAGGAAAAATGAATTATTTGGTTTAAATGAATTACTTGTTTTTGGAGAATTTACTTATATTCATTCATTCATTTTCTTGTCGGCTTTGTCCCTTGCGGGGTCGCCACAGCGGAATGAACCGCCAACTTATCCAGCACGATTTTACGCAGCAGATGCCCTTCCAGCTGCAACCCATCTCTGGGAACTTCCACACTTTTACTCATACACTATGGACAATTTAGCCTACCCAATTCACCTGTACCGCATGTGTGTGGGGGAAACCGGAGCACCCGGAGGAAACCCACGCGAACGCAGGGAGAACATGCAAACTCCACACAGAAACGCCAACTGACCCAGCCCAGCCGAGGTTCGAACCTGCGACCCAGTGACGTTCTTGCTGTGAGGCAACAGCACTACCTACTGCGCCACTGCGTTGCCCTAATTTACTTATAATTATTATTATTATTTTTTAGCAAGAAGGTCGCTGGTTCGAGTCCTGGCTGGGCCATTTGTCATTTCTGTGTGGATTTTGCATGTTCTCCCTATGTTGGCGTGGGTTTCCTACGGGTGCTCCAGTTTCCCCCCACAGTCCAAACATGTATGAGTGTGTGTGAATGTGTGTATGGTTGTTTCCAAGTACTGGATTGCAGATGAAAGGGCATCCGCTGTGTAAAACATATGCTGGAATAGTTGGCGGTTCATTCCACCATGGCGACCTCTGAAATAAAGACTAAGTTGAAGGGAAATGAATGAATAAATATTATTTGTAATCAAATGGATCCATTAGGAAAAACATCATAAATTAAAGTAAATTCAGGAATCAATTAAAAAAAAAATTAGATTTTCATAATAAAATGCAAGTGAATGAACAAAGGCGACGCTGTGGCGCAGTAGGTAGTGCTGTCACCTCACAGCAAGAAGGTCACTGGTTCGAGCCTCGGCTGGGTCAGTTGGCATTTCTGTGTGGAGTTTGCATGTTCTCCCTGCGTTCGCGTGGGTTTCCTCCGGGTGCTCCCCCCCAGTCCAAAGACATGTGGTATAGGAGAATTGGGTAGGCTAAATTGTCCGTACTGTGTGTGTGTGTGTGTGTATGGATGTTTCCCAGAGATGGGTTGCAGCTGGAAAGGCATCAGCTGCGTAAAACATGTGCTGGATAAGTTGGTGGTTCATTCCGCTGTGGCGACCCCGGATTATTAAAGGGACTAAGCTGAAAAGAAAATGAATGAATGAATGAACAAATTCATGCTGCAAAACTCAAATGAATTAATTATTCACTGAATTATATACACACACACACACACACACACACACACACACGTGTATGAATTAGTGCTGGGCAAAGATTTATCATGATTAATCACATCCAAAATGAAAGTTTGTTTTGGCATAATAATATGTGTGTGTACTGTCTACCTGCTGCCCTGGACTGAAGTCTAGGAGGACACTTAAGTGTATCACTCTTAAAGAGATTGTGATGTTGTTTGATGCCTAATATGCTTTTAATTGTTTAAATGAAACTGAACTGAATGATATTAAAGCTTTGTTTACACCATTTCTGCATTTTGAAGTCACGGCAACAGCTGGAGGTTTATAGCACACAGCATGTTATTGCAATGTTTACAGTGCTGATCCTATACTTCCAGCTTTCTTCCCACCGCAGCGTATTGCATAGGGAAGAAGCCAGTCAGTAGAGTTTATAGCTTAATATTTAGCAGTGTTTGCATGTCCTTTATGACAGAATTCATTTAAATAGAAATAAAATACCATTCATTACAATGTTTTTAAAAAGCACCTAAATTGTTTTGTATTTTGTGTTTTTTTTTCTATTTTCCATTCATATATTAGCAAATATTTTGATAATATTTAAAATTCTATATAAAAAGATTATTGAAAAAATATTTTCTATTCATATATTTCATCATTGAGGATTTCTTAAAAATAGTGTAAAAGTCTCGTCTCGTCTCGTGAACCCAATCTCGTCTCATCTCGTCTCGTGGAGTAGGCATCTCGTCACACCCCTAATAAACAGGGACGATGAGTTCAGCACAGGAGTGTGTGAGCTTGCTGTTCAAAACACATTTGATTGTTACATCTCTCTCTCTAGAGTGATAAGTGTATATAGAAGGATTTATTATTGTTTTATTTTATAAATAGGTTCTTATACTGTATATATACTTTTTCAAAATGCTTCATTCTGTGTGATTTATGGCCTGTTTTCCTCATGGGGACCAAAACAATGTGCTCAGTCACAAGGTCAACATTTACTGGTATTGCAATAATATATTACTATACATAGTATTTGCTCCATACATTGTGATAAATATCATTGCACACATACACGCACAAACATACTCGCTTACAGTACATATGTACTAAACAGACACACACACACATAAATGCACACATAAGGTAAAACACAAATTCACTTCCATGCACACACACAGATGCACATGCACAAACTCCTACAGACACAAACACACACTCGCTTTAATGATTCTGAGTTGTTGTCAGGAGATTCATTTGACTGTAATTGTGATGAATGATTTAATTCATTTCTCAGTATCATCTTAAAGCTTTCAGTCCTCAGGAAATCATTTCTTCACATTGGAAATGGAACATAAAGTGTGTGATTTCCTTTCCTTTATCAACATTTCACACAGGCTAGGAGGAACGACATGAATAATGATGCTATTTTAAATATTAAATGTACTCTTGCTCTTTCGCCCTTCCATTCTCATTTTTCCTTTTTTATTATACGTATAATAAATTACATAACAGAGAAGATTTTTTTCAAAAACACATTTATAAGCGTATATATTTTAATGTCTAATTTCTAATAACTGATTTATTTTGTCTTTTTCATGATGACAGCACATAATATTTTACTATTTATGTTGCAAGATACTAGTATTCTGTTTAAAGCCAATCGAAAAAAGAATCTGTATTTTTTTATTAATTAAATAAATTTTTTTGTGTTTATTACTCATTATTTTATACGTTTTATTTTGTATTTTTTATTTATTATTTATAGATTATAATAAATTAAATTCACAATTGATGAATGAAATTCTTAATTTTTCTACTTTTAAAATTTAATAGTTAATTTAATATAAAATAAATAAATAAATCAATAGTTTATTACAAATCATTTTTTTTTGTACTTTTTTATCCTCTATTATTTTTTGCAACATTTTTTTTGTTAACTTTTATTTATTTGTGTATTGATTAACTTATATATATATATTTTGTTTTATTTCACAATTGCCGAATGACACATTAAATCGTGAATAACCTTCACTACTACACTGTAAAAATAAAACACTCACCGGCCACTTTATTAGGTACACCTTACTAGTACTGAGTTGGACTCCCTTTTTGACTTCAGAACTGCCTTAATCCTTCATGGCGTAAATTCAACAAGTTACTGGAAATATTCCTCAGAGATTTTGCTCCATATTGTCATGATAGCATCACACAGTTGCTGCAGATTTGTCGGCTGCACATCCATGATGTGAATCTCCCGTTCCACCACATCCCAAAGGTGCTCTATTGGATTGAGCTCTGGTGACTGTGGAGGCCATTTGAGTACAGTGAACTCATTGTCATGTTCAAGAAACCAGTCTGAGATGATTGGCGCTTTATGACATGGTGCGTTATCCTGCTGGAAGTAGCCATCAGAAGATGGAGACACTGTGGTCATAAAGGGATGGACATGGTCAGCAACAATACTCAGGTAGGCTTTGGTGTTAACACGATGCTCAATTGGTACTAATAGACCCAAAGTGTGCCAAGAAAATACCCCCACACCATTACACCTGACCAATTCAACAATTCCCCTATAGCGCATGTGTTTGGACTGTGGGGGAAACCAGAGCACCCGGAGGAAACCCACGCTAGCGCGGGGAGAACATGCAAACTCCACACAGAAATGCCAACTGACCCAGCCGAGACTCGAACGAGCGACCTTCTTGCTGTGAGGCGACACATTTTTAAACATATTTATTTCTAATAACTAATTTATTTTGTCTATGCCTTGATGACAGCACAAAATTACTATTTATTTTTCAAGATACTAGTATTCACCTTAAAGCCGATCAAAAACATTTTTTTTCTATTTTGTTTTTTCAATTAATTGTTTTTGTTTATTACTGATTACTTTATACATTTTATTTTGTATTTTTATTATTTATTTCAACATTGATATTTTGTTTATTTATTTAACTAAATAATTTAAACTAATTTATTTGTGCATTGATCAATTAAATAGTTTATTAATTATTTTTGTTGTTGTTTTAATTCACACATGCGGAATTTAATTTTATTTTATATTTTTTAAAATATTACAAGTTATTTTATTTTGTACTTTATATCTATTATTTCCAGATTATTATTGTTTATTTCTGTATTTATTTATTGCAACATTTATATTTTATTTATTTAACTTTTATTTATTTGTGTTTTGATTAATTAAATGATTCATTCATTTTTCATTCATTTTCCTTCAACTTAGTCTCTTTATTCATCAGGGTTATCCATAGTGGAATGAACCGCCAACTATTCGGGCATATGTTTTACACAGCGGATGCCCTACCAGCTGCAACCCAGCACTGGGAAACACCCTCACTCATATACTACGGGCAATTTAGTTCATCAATTCCCCTATAGCGCATGTGTTCTGTGGGAGCACCCGGAGGAAACCTACGCCAACACAGGGAGAACATGCAAACTCCACACAGAAATGACAACTGACCCAGCCGAGGCTCGAACCAGCGACCTTCTTGCTGTGAGGCAGCAGTGGTAACCACTGAGCCACAGTGTCACCCCAGAAACTGTTCATTAACAGATATGTCTTACAGTGAAGTTTCCCATTACAAAAGAAAAAGCAAGCCCAGTCATTGATGTTGAGCTTCATATGTTTTCATGTTTGCTCTCACAGTACATCAAGCTCTCAGCTGAAGGCCTTTCTCAGGTTACAGCCTTTAATTTAATATCCAGCACATAAAAGTGGACATAAAATCATAGTGTGGTCTCTGATGGCGCTTATAATCACTGTCGCTGGTTTTCATGTCACGGCTCATTTCAGGCCTGTGTGTGTGTATGTGTGTGTGTTCTCACGTTTGTGCACCGTCAGTGTTTTTTTCTGGCGTACCTGCGAGTGTTTTTCACCTTGAGTCGGCATTGAGGCTGGATTGATCGGGTCACCGGCCTGAAATAATCCATAACAGAGCCTTGAACACTCGCAAATGGACACTTCAATCAAATTACTACCAGCAAAGAAAATAAGTGCAATCCTTGAGCCGAGCCTTGACCCAAAAACAATGGCTCCTAGAAGATTTAATGTGTCGCAGGATCTTATTATTGCAGGACAAAGATGATGTTTATGCACATTCAGAGTGTTTCAGGACATGCAGCAGCTTTTGTTTAGACTTTGAGAGTTTTTATTTATTTATATATATTTTTGAGGGGTGTGAAGTTTCTGGTTGTTGTTTTGTTTATTTGCAAACAGTGGCGGCTGGTCAATAGAGGGCGCTGGGGTGCCGCCCCCTTCAAGTTAGACCCCTTTAATATGTTAATGTTTATTATCACAAATATTAACTAAATAAACTGATTTAATTCTAACATTCTAACATTTATTGTAGTCATACTAACATTTATTGAAAAAAAAGTATGAACAATATATTTTCATATGTGTGGGGGGCGCCGGACTAATGAGTGTCTATGTAGGTACACAAACTTTTGCAATGCACGTGATATGACGATAAGCTCTAATTGGCCCGTTTTAAATTGTCTTTGGGGCGCAGTGCTCTGCGCCCCGAACCCTCCCATTTTTGTTGTTAGAACGAATCATATTTGTTTTTATATGATTGGCCTTATGTGATTGGACCATTCTCACCAAAGAGGAAAACTCTGTTGTATCTTTGCAAAGATATCCGTTCACAAGGCGTTTGGATGAAGAAAAAAAGAATCAAGGAGCTTGGACCAGATCGACCTTCCTTGCAAATTCACCAGTAGTCAAGTGATGGCGGGCGCGTGTACACTCGGGGCTTTCAGCACTTGTTATGACAAACGGAGTTAGCTGGCAGGTTGTGATGTAAGTCATGCCTTTTACTATTTCAGTATTTTCAGCAAGAGAGGCTGAATGCATTGGCCATGCTGTCAATAGAGAAGAGACTGGTGACTGAGATGACTGACTTTAACCAAAAGGTTATTGAGATTATTTGGTAAAATTACCAAATTTTCAAGCCAGAAAGAAAGGAGAGCAAAATTTATTTTCAAGTAGTGCTACTAGCCAGTGACTGGCCAGCAACATTTGTGTGTGTGTGTGTGTGTGTGTGTGTGTGTGTGTGTGTGTGTGTGTGTTTACTGATTATCTGGATTACTTCATTACTGATAATAAACCCAAATTGAACTAAAATGAACTGATTTGTGATGCATTTATTGTATGCTTTAGTCATATTTTAGTTTTTTGATGCATCACCTGAAAAATGGCTTTTACACTCTTACTTTACCAACAGTTAGATTCCCCCCCCCCACATTTTTTAACACCAGCCGCCACTGTTTGCAAATAATTTTGTTATGAAAATATTAGTGCTCAGCAAATATTAATCGAAATTAATCCCATCCAAAATAAAAGTTTGTTTTGACATAAGATATATGTGTGTATAATATATATTTATTGTGAATATGTGATAGACACACAAAAAAAACATATAATACCTTTTTTTGTTTAGAAATTGAAATTTATATATAATTTGTATCATACATATATTTTATATCTAAATATAAATACACATTTTCTCAAATATATGCATGCCTGTGTTTATATAAAAAAATGATATAACATTTACGTTTTTTTAAAATATTTTATATAATAATTATGTTTGCACGTTCAGCGCATTTGAGGACATGCAGCAGTTTTTATTTAGACTAGTTTTGTTTTTGAGGATTCAGTGTGATGATTCTGAATTTTTTAGTTTATTTTTTTTATTGATTGTTTGGCAGATTTTATTTTTAATTCATTTTTTTGTTAGATTATTTCAGCATTACATTTTTTAATTTAAATATTAAGCTTTTAATTATTTATGTGTTGTATTATTATATTATTATTATTATTAATTTATGTTTACAGATGTAATTTTATTGATACCCATCATAAGAAAGGATTCAGTAAATTTTGCATAATTCACTTATTATTATTTTTTTCATTTTATAACTTAATAGTTGGGCAACGCAGTGGCGCAGTAGTTAGTGCTGTTGCCTCACAGCAAGAACGTCGCTGGGTCGCAGGTTCGAACCTCGGCTGGGCTGGGTCAGTTGGCGTTTCTGTGTGGAGTTTGCATGTTCTCCCTGCGTTCGCGTGGGTTTCCTCCGGGTGCTGCGGTTTCCCCCACAGTCCAAAGACATGCAAATTGGGTAAGCTTAATTGTCCTTAGTGTATGAGTGTGAATGTGTGTGTGGAAGTTCCCAGAGATGGGTTGCGGCTGGAAGGGCATCCGCTGCGTAAAATCGTGCTGGATAAGTTGGCGGTTCATTCCGCTGTGGCGACCCCGCAAGGGACAAAGCCGACAAGAAAATGAATGAATGAACTTAATAGTTTGTTGTTTCACTATTATTCACTAGTTTATTTATTTTCTCATTTCATATTCTTAACATAATTACTACATTAGTATTTTATTATATTTCACAATTGTTTATCTATTTATTTCTGATTGATTTACTGGCAGATTGTATTGTTATTTATTTATTTATTTGTTAGATTCTTTCTTACTTAGCATTAAATACTTTTATTTTAATATTAAGCTTTTAAGTTTTTTTTTTTACCAGTGTTGTTGTATTATTATTATGTACTTGTTCACACATGTAATTTTATTGATACCCATCACAAAACATGATTCACTCTTTAATTTTTTTTTGCACACTTCACATATTTATTTGCTTATTGGTTTCACTATTATTCACTAGTTTATTCATTTTCTCATTTCTTATATTTTATCATAATAGCTAGAATAGTATTTTATAATTTCACATTTTTTAAATTGTTGTTTCTGATGTATTGTCTGGCAGATTTTATTTTTTATTTATTTATTTGTTAGATTATTTCAGCATTACATTTTTTATTTCAATATTAAGCTTTAAATTATTTATGTGTATTATTATTATTATTAATTTATGTTTACAGATGTAATTTTATTGATACCCTTCATAACAGATGATTCAGTCTGTTTTGCATAATTCACTTATTATTATTTTTTCATAATAACTTGATAGTTTATTGTTTCACTATTATTCACTAGTTTATTCATTTTCTCATTTCATATTATTTATCATAATAGCTAGAATAGTATTTTATAATTTCACATTTTTTATTTATTATTTCTGATTTATTGTCTGGCAGATTTTATTTTTAATGATTTATTTACTAGATTCTTTCAGCATTACATTTTTAATTTAAATAATAAGCTTTTAATATTTTTTTTTCACCAGTGTTGTATTATTATTATTAATTTATTTATGTTTACACATGCAATTTTTTTGATACCCATCACAAAAGATGATTCAGTCTGTTTTGCATAATTCACTTATTATTATTTTATATTATATTTATATTATTATAACTTGATAGTTTATTGTTTCACTATTATCATCATCATCAAGGCCTTTATTTGTCACATATACTTCCATGTACACTAACATATATTATTATATATTATATTGTTCACTAGTTTCTGATTTACTGTCTGGCAGATTTTATTTTTATTTATTTATTTATTAGATTATTTAATCTCTGCATTAAATATTTTTATTTAAATATTAAGCTTATTTATTTATATTTGTGTTTACACATGTAATTACATTGATACCCATCATAAAAGATATTCAGTTTTTTTGCATAAATAAAATATTATCATTTTTCTTTATGTTTGATACTGGGTGTCATGGTGGCGCAGTGGGTAGCATGATCGCCTCACAGCAAGAAGGTCACTGGTTCGAGTCCCGGCTGGGTCAGTTGGCATTTCTGTGTGCAGTTTTCATGTTCTCCCAGTGTTGGGTTTCTTCTGGGTGCTCCGGTTTCCCCCACAGTCCAAACACATGCGGTACAGGTGAATTGAATAAGCGAAATTGGCCCTAGTGTATGAATGTGAATAAGAGTGTATGGATGTTTCGCAGTGTTGGGTTGTGGCTGGAAGGGCATCGACTGCGTAAAACATATGCTGGATAAGTTGGCGGTTCATTCCGCTGTGGCGACCCCTGATTAATAAAGGGACTAAGCCTAAAAGAAAATGAATGAATGAAAAAATGTTTATTGTTTTAATTTTTATTTATTTACCAATTTATTTAATGAATTTACTTTTCCTTGTAATCTATTAAGGACATATTTATAAACCATTGGGAGGAATATGCAAATCTGATGATGCAGACTTGACCTCACGCTGACCTCATCATCATGGAGGCTCAGTAGTTTTGTCAATGTTTTAATGGTGTTTTTGGTTATTCATGGCTTTGTTTACTCTGTGGCGTTGGTGGTCTCAGAGCTCAGACGTCCAGACGTGATAACAGTAATGAAAACGGCGAAAGGCAATGAAGGAGAGCGATATCTGTCTGTCATTACTCCACACAGTTCAAACTCTAATGTCTTTTAAATGTATGTGTAATTCAGCATTAATGATCAACATTAGCGTGTGTTTTCAGGTGAAGGAGAGACTCCTGGTTCAGACCCTCAGATTGAGTCTCCTGTAATCAGCATGTGAATTATACATTATGCAAAACACAAAACAGTGAATCATCTTTTTTAATAATGGGCATCAAGAAAATGACATGTGTAAGCAAACAGTAAGCAAGTAAATAAATCAATTAATTAATTAATAAGTGAATAAATAAATAAATGAATGGGTGGATAAGTGGGGGCCCCAAAGTGGAGACAATGAGAGGGGGTCATTTGGTGATTTACAAAAATCAAATCAATTTTAATAAACTATTAAAATTACGATATTATATCCATAACCTTCAGAAGATAAAAATAGTTGCATTAAAAATACCACATGCACATAAATGGGGGGGGGGGGGGGGGGGGGGGGGTGATGAGAAGGCTACAGGATGGGAGAAAAAAAATGAATTTTTTTGTTCAGATTCGTCTAATCTATTTTCACTGCTAAAATAGACCAAAACAGTCACTATTTCATCAAAAATACATAATATATTTTAATATTTTATATAATATATAAAATATACCAGGATTCCAAAGTGGTGATTTGACTGACATGAAAAGTGGCCAATCACAGTCGACCTGGTCTAGTTTTGCGTGAAACATAAGGGCGGGACAAAGGCCTTTCTGTGTTACAGTGGCAGAAAATAACAACTTAAAAACAAATGTTTTATTGGAATAATGCTTTTCGGATGTTTTCACTATAGAGATGTCTATGTTATTAACAAGAGTAAGTAAACTGCGGACACACTTCCTGCCATTTCGGCTATCTGCACACACGTTTCTCTCTTCTCTCCCACGACGAGTTTACTCGCCTCTGACCTGTCACTCTTCTGAAGCCTGGTTTAATACAGTCTGAATGTCAGAGCGGGAATGCAGGTATTGTGCAATTATTCATTTCTGCAAATGTCGCGAGTGCTTTATTTTAACACGAGAGCTTAGTCATGTACGTTAGCCGCAAAAACTGGATATGCGAGCTCTTAGGGCTTACTCACACTATGCTATCCGAACCGTGCCCAGGCCCGTTTCCCAGATCGTTTGAGAAGTGTGAGTGCTCTGAATCGGGCTCAGGCACGGTACACTTGGCCGGCCCTGGCCCGGTTGGAAGAGGTGGGCCAGAGCACGGTTCACTTGGGCTCAGGCGCGGTACGCTTGCAGTGTGAGTGCAAGCGTGCTTGAGCCCGAAACTGAAAGCGAGACGTGACTTTTAAGGGACTGTTTCATATGGATTAATTAATCATTCGTACTGTTTAATGAACGCAAACTGTCGTAGATTATTAAAGACACAAACCCCTCACTGCACGTCAGCTGCACCTTCAGCAAACCTCCTAATTCCTGCAGCACGAGGACTTTATGATTGTTTATGAGCGTCAAAAGTGGCTGATCTGTTCGGCGAAATATTAGACTGCGTGTCACCACATATCAAACCACTTAAACGATATAACTAAAGAAATCTCCACTGTGCTGAGCGAGAGCGCTTACTGAACAGCGCATCATCCATGACGGAAGCAAGCCCAGGCCCGAATGTAATGTGAGTGCGGGCCGTCGGGGGAGACGGGAGGGGGGACAAGCGTGCTTTGGCCCGATTCAAGGCAACTGTACATAGTGTGAGTACGGCCTTAAATAGGCTTTTTCAAATGAACTGCAAACCCCCTCATCTTCATCGCGTGTGTGTGCTCTAATAGTGAAGAGATCGCGATTGTATACAATCAAAGTAGAAATTATTTATCTTTGCACCTTAACTAATTTTTTTTTTTTTAAAGATTTATTTTTGGCCTTTTTTAGATAGGACAGTATTGAGACAGGAAGCGAAGTTGGAGAGAGAGAGGGTGGTAGGGTAGGGAAATGTCCTCGAGCCGGGATTAGAACTCGGGATGCCCTGACGTGTTACTGCACCATACAGTATGTCGACGCGCTAACCACTAGGCTATTGCGCCGACGCACCTTGACTAAATTTAGTCAAAAACTATTAAGTATGTAGAATTAGATTGATGCCTTACTGATGACAATGCTAATGGACTTCTTATTTGGCTGTATCGTGAAGTAAAACTTAGCCTACCAGAACTTTTAGCAAAAGTGGAACTTTTTTATTTCTTTAAGACAAAAGAATTATGCAGGAAATGTTTTGGAATGAGGTATTTGTATGATTTGTACATAATAGCTGTATCCTGGTCTGTCTTAAAGCATCACTAAATTGTGCAGACATTGCAGGTCAAAGCAATCTGTTGGTACATTTATCAAAATAAACAATAAGGCTCTTAAAACACTGCTTTGAGAAATGTAGTGTTGTCCTATTTCAAATACCTCAAGTGAAACGAAGTCTTTTGTTTTATTATTTTATTACTGACAGTGTACTTGTCTTTTTTGTAAAATTATTTCAGTTTAAGATCAAGCGTAACACAAAATATTGTATAGACAACAATGAGCAAATAAGAAAAATAGTGTAAAATATGTAAATAAAAGACTAAATTTAAATATTTTCATCATATACTTTATTTAAACATTTCAAAGCTTGAAAATATTGTTTAAAAATGGACAGAAAGTGTCTCTATGGCCTTAAAAATATGTGGTAGTTTTGCCAGTGCTATCGAAAAAAATTAATTGTCATGAAAGGAAAAATCGACCCTACTTTGTTAGTGCAACTTCCTATATGTAGCTTTGTTTAAACCATTAAACCAAGCAATTAAACCATTTAAATAATGGTATACTTAAAAAGGGCCATAATGAAAATCAGATTTTTTTCAAAAGTAACTTACTAGTACTCAGAGTAGTTTTTTAAAAGAGTAATTTGTATAATATCAGTATTATTTACTAAAATTTGTATTATTTTAGCAGTGTAATTGTATTTTAACTTTAATTGTATTTTCCATCTGTGAGAGAACATCAACAAATCAAATAAAAACATTCACAAGCACATTTACTGCAGGTGTATTATATTATTAATATATGATTAATTAATTATATTATTATTATTAATGATGGTTTTTATTTGTATAAATCGATAGATAGTTCCTATGCATTATTTTTATAAACTGCTGAGAAGACATTTCAGGTGTTCAATACATTGCATGTCAGTCTTGGTTTATTATATTATTAATATATAATTAATTAATTATTATATTTTATTAATGTTTTTTTTTTTTTTGTATAAATTAATAAATAGTTCCTATGCAATGTTTTTATGGTTTGCTGAGAATACATTTCAGGTGTTCAATATGTTGTGTGTCAGTCTTGAAAATAAAACGTGAGGTCGTATTTAGTTTATATATATGTGTATATATATATATATATATATATATATATATATATATATATATATATATATATATATATATATATATATATATATATATATATATATTAGAGGTGTGAACCTACACTGGTCTCACGGTTCGGTTCGGTTCAGTTACGATTATCATGCCATCGATTCGGTTCAATTCGATATCTCGGTGCATCACGGTGCATTGTCGATGCTTTCCCCAAACACAGTTTTATATTTGGGGCTGTCTGTATAAACACACACACACATAGACACACAGCACCACCAAGCGACACAGCATCACGCCCTCTCATTCACACACATACATGCACACACAAACATAGACAGCAACACACAGCATCGCTCTCTCTCATTCACACACATAAACACACACACACACACACACGTGCTTGCTCGCTCGGGAGCGATATTGTTAGACCGCCCGCTCCCGTTCAACTTACACCAGAGTTACCGACCGCTCCCGCGCTTTATTCGGAAATTTATTACCGCGCCGCAAGAAATCTGGTCTGGTCCAGCGGCTCCCGCCTTACACCTGCGGGAATGCAGACCTCTATCCAGAAGTATCGTCGTATCAGCCGAGAGGAGAGGAAAAGTCACGCCAGCAGGTCAAATGGGCCACAGCAAGAGAGAGAGAGAGAGAGAGAGAGAGAGAGAGAGAGTAATGGAGTTTACTTTCATTCTCTCAATCACAGTGTAATAGGGGCTTCTGCTGTAAGTGTCAGTGAAAGAGTGTCCAGAAAACTCACACGCAGTGAAATTGTGCACAGTTTGTGCGTCAAGTAGGTGAAGCGTTGTAAACACTTGAGCTCGCCTCCCTCGCCATAGTAAGCTACCGCGACATAGTGCATAGGAGATAAATGACGTCATACATAATAACCGGTTATGATTATTACTCAACCGATACCAAATTGTCCGCGTCTGCATCGCGGTGCACCGAAGAAACAATTAATTTTGACACCCCTAATATATATATATATAATGAATAAACTAGTCAGAATATAGGCTACAGCTTTCCTTTAGTTTTTGTGAAATACACGCATGCACGCAGCCACTGGGGCCCCAACTGCAATGAACCAGCTTTGGGGGGGCCCAGCTGGTTAAGAACCCCTGCATTAGATTATCTTCACAGCAATCTTTCTGAAACCTTTATGGCACTCAAATACATTAAAAATAAATACAGGCGACTGAACATGGAGGATGATTTCCAAGTGGTCTCCAATATTAAACCAAAAATAGACTAGTGCTGTAAACTTTGTGCCGACCAGTCTCATTAGCTGAGGTTAATATTAAACAAATTAATAATTGACTATAAAATAATTATATAGTAAGTTGTAATGCTGTTGCTTTTTTTTGTGTTGTTAACATGATCATGTTTATATAGACCTATTGGTGTGTGCGAGCTGTTGCATTCAACCTTTGTATGTTTATAACCACCTCTGAAAATAGTGGGGGTCGTGAGTCACTGTTATTTTGGGGGTCGTGGGCTGAAACCCTGTTCTAGATCTGCCCATTTCAAAATGCTGAATGACTCGAGCATGCTTTCACATTGGTATAATCCATTATAGGGGTGGTTGTAGAGCTGCACGATTAATCGTTAAAAGATCGCGATCTCGATTCGACCCCCTAGACCAGGGGTGTCAAAGTCAATTCCTGGAGGGCCGGAGCCCTGCAGAGTTTAGTTCCAGCCCTGCTTCAACACACCTATCTGTAGGTATCAAACAAGCCTAAAGCACTCAATTAGTTTGATCAGGTGTGTTTAATTGGGGTTGGAACTAAACTGTGCAGAGCTCCGGCCCTCCAGGAACTGGCTTTGACACCTGTGCCCTAGACGATCTTAATCCAGCATTTCTACGATTCTGCCAATCATATTTTCAAGTTTAGGAGAGAAGAAAGGCGGCTGCACAAGTTATTACTTCACATTATGTACAAACATAGCTTAGCAACATAAACACCTCCAAATAGTGTTGAAAGTGTCACATATTGTATATAAAAGGTATAAATCACCCAAAATTTCATTTCTGTCTTAATGTAATGATGTATTCACGGCCGCAAAATCACCAAGGGGCAACCTCCCGCTCTCCCTCGGGAAGCCAATACGGAAGTAACTGAAACTGCTATTCATCGAAATTCCGCTAGTCCTGGCTCCATAATAGAGCAAATTTCTATTGAACCCACTGTTAGAATGGCCAACTTTACAGCAGAAAAAAAGGTGTTTACAGCCTGGTACAAAGAACGATTTTGGTTCATATAGCTAATATTACCCTTCATGACAACTGTGAGGGGGGTGATTTTTTTTTTATAACTCATCCGTTTCCTTTATATTAGGTTATATTAAGTTTTCATAATTAAGGGCGTGTCCACTTGAGTGACAGCTAGGTCTCGCTGGTCGCTGTCACTTCACCTCAGCTGATTACGACTGATTAGCCGCTGATCTCGGCATATTCATCGTATTTTTGTGTTGTTTTATGTGACTTTACACAGTCTGCTGCCTTTTGGAATTATTTCCTACAACTATCAGATGATATGGCATGCTGTGTGCACTTAATTGTGCTCACAAGCCATTCACGTGGCCTCCATTTGCCAGGTGAGTGAAATGATATACCATCTCTATGAATGTATTTGTTTTATTTAAGATCATTTATCATTTATAATGTTCTTTAGAGCTGTAATGCACTCCAGAATCTGACAGATTAATTAGCTGTAGCCTCTAGAACAGTCATCTGAAGCGTTGTCATACAGTGTTCTGCCTGGACTTCATAATTAGCCTTGCATTTACTAACACAGACTATATCTGAAGTGTTTGGAAGTAATTCGCACTTTCCTCTTGTTGAAAAACGTCATAAGCACAATGCTTATAGTGGTTCTATGTGTAATGCATTGAGACACTAAGCATTGTGCTTATGACGTTGCTTATGAAACAGTGTTTTTAAAAGTCTAAACACTTTATTGATATAGTGTACAACCAACCACATGTGGTCAGAACACAAACGAGTCGCAGGTGATGAAGTATTAAGCGTTTCTCCAATAGGAAAGCCCGTCTAAGCAGGGCGTCTGTAAATCCGCAAACGCTCCGCCTCTTTGCCCTTGTATGGTATGCCCGGGGTTGGTACGATGACGCGCGAACAAAATGGCGACGGTCGGCCACGCCTTCTGGTAGCTTCTTTTGGGTTCTTCATAAACCTATGTGTGACGTCACGAATACTACGTCCATATCTTTTACAGTCTATGGAAATCACACGTGACGTGAGCTGACCGTGTCGTGAGCTGTTACCACAGAGAGGGCGGGCGCACGCCTGTGAATGAAGTATACTTTAGTAAACAGAACCTGCATAGGGTGTGAATAACAGGTAATAAAGTTGTATATAACATACAGTTTGTGGTAGAGTGATCGTTTGGGAGCCACGCGGAAGTATGAACCGCGTTTAGCAGTGAAAATGAAATCTAAAGCACGCGCACATCATTTAAATGATCATATCGCATTTTAGAGTTATGATTACGATAAGCATTTAATATGTTTTCCTTTCATAGCGAACACCAAGTCTTGTGCATGAGAATAAATGTTTAACAGTGTCAGTTACTCTAGCCTGTATAAAGTTGAATATAATGCAAGAGGGAATCTGATAATGACAGATGTCTGATTTTACCAGTAAAAATGGTCTAATAATGGTGTCAGTGACAGATTGCAAGCATGCGTCTCAAACATAATAATTCGACTTCAGATTTATTAATGGTTCTGTTCTGATGTCATCACTTTACTGTGCATTAACCTTTGATTTACACCTGTAGAATCGTGAGAAAATCGTGATCTTTATTTTAAGCAAAAGAATCGGGATTCTCATTTTAGCCAGAATCGTGCAGCTCTAGGTGGTTGTATATTTATTCATTCATTCATTTACTTTCTTTTCTGCTTAGTCCTTTTATTAATCAGGGGTCGCCACAGCGGAATGAACTGCCAACTTATCCAGCATATGTTTTAAGCAGCAGATGCCCTTCCAGCTGCAACCCATCACTGGGAAACACACATACACTCTCATTTACACACATACACTATGATTTAGATTATTCAATTCACATATAGCGCATGTGTTTGGACTGTGGGGGAAACCGGAGCACCCGGAGGAAACCCACGCCAACACGGGGAAAACATGCAAACTCCACACAGAAATGACAACTGGCCCAGCCGGGACTCAAACCAGTGACCTTCTTGCTGTGAGGCAAGAGCGCTAACCACTGTTCCACCGCGCCGGCCCAATTTATACAGGGGCGTAGTGGACATTTTAAAAGTGGGGGGGACAGCTAAATGAGATCCAAAATTTTATTATTAATCACCTGTTTCTAAATGGTCTGTCTCAAAAAAGTGAGGGGGACATATCCCCCCATCCCCCCCGGTTGCTACGCCCCTGCATTTATATAATCTATTAATCTAATTATTAAAATATATAAGACACAGATCAGAGCTGTGTCTATGAACTTCTCACTGTTTAAAAGGCTGACCCACACACATCTTGTTTTGACATTCTTTAGGGGCATCAAGTGTTTCATAGTGCGGTCAAACCCCTTTGTCAGGAGCTATAAGCATGGGGACTTTTAATTTGGAATTTCGGTTAACCGTTATCAACTCGCTGCATTTAGATCTGTTTGGTTTCATTAAAATCAATGATTACTGCTTAATTGAGATACACTATAAAGTGTGTTTCACCATGGGCAAGAAGCACTGCATTAATTTCCATTGTTATACGCCATATCTTTAAAATACAGATATTTATTTTACCACACTATTTTCAACGGATGTTCTGCACTCACCTGCTGTTCCTCACGGAGCTTAAACGGCTTTTCATCTCATTTTACGCTTGAACAACTAAACGAATGCTTAAGTCTATTTAATTAATTATATTTTGATTAAATTACAATGTCGATGTGTAAAAGAAACCGTATGAACTTGAATATAGTCACGTCAAACTTTCACTGGAAGTTTATCGGTGGCCAAAAAACACTTCCGTGCATAAAAGAGCCAATAACTGCCTGTAAATGCGTCTTTCTTCAGTCTTCATGCGGCCTGATTGAATTTCCAGGATCACAATGAACATCTACTGCTCCTGCCGGTGTAGGCTACGGCTTTGATAAGCAAACGCCCCGCTGGAATTGAGGTCACGGCAGAAAAAACAAGAGCAAATCCAAAAATCAAGTCTCTCGGCCTCAGTATCGACTCAACCGAGAACAAGAGCAGACGCTTCACAATAAAAGTCCTTCATGGAGTGATAGAAAACACCTTTGAGTGATGAGCCCGTTTGACAGCGTTTGTTGCTTCTTCAGTGTCAACAATATGAGGGTTACACTGTGTCCTAAAAACACGCAAGATTTGTGTGCGCGCGCGCCAAACGCGACACGACACAAACATGTAAATACTAAATAGCAGCCATCCAGAAGCGCAGGATATTACACTGCACTCACGACGAAATGGTAAGGTTCATAATCTAATTAACTCATATTAAACCTCTTTAACGTTATTGAAAAGTAGATGCTGGGTGACTGGTGTTGTTTGTTTGTTAGTCACAGTGCTAATGTTTATTTTCATAGTAGGATCTGAGGTAAACTACCTGCTTCTGCTGTCAGTATGGCAATGAATGTCGTGTTAATTGTCTTAAAACTCACATTTAACAGCATTTAACACTGAATACACATATTCAGCAGCTGAGGTAATCTTTTTAATAGTTTATGCTGTTGTTCTGCCGCGACGTCGGAGAATTAAATGAAATGGCGCGTCGCCATTACAGATATTTAAGACAAAACTCTCATTTAATTGTGGTAAAGTCCACTTTTATCGCGTTGTGTCGCGTGTAGTTTAATGTTAGGGATAAGGTGAAGTGATTTTTAAAATACATTTGTTTATTTCAAAATCTTAGTAGTTTTGTCATTCCATAGCCTACTTTTTAAAACAGGCCTACATAGCTTTACGATTTGTATTAGTTTAGGCTATATAATATAATTTTTAATTTTAATTAAATTTAATTAATTTTAATTTGTACTTTTTAAAGCAGTTTAAATGTGTCCTTTTGTCATTTAGGTTATATTAGGCCTACTTTCATTTTTGTACTGCATTGTCGTTTATGTTTTTTTAGGTTATTTTGGTTATTTTAATAATATTATTTTTCACAATATTTATTTTAAGCACATTGTCTGCAGCTGAGGTGATCTTTGTTTGACAGTTTGTGCTGTTGTTAAGTCGCAGAAATTAATAAAATAGTTAGTATTAGAAAGTTTGAACGTCCCCATTACAGATATTTAAGACAAAAACGCATTTAATTGTTGGAAAGTTCACTTTTATCGCGTTGTGTTTCGTGTTTAATGTTATGGGTAAGGTGAAGTAAACTGATCAAAAAACAAACAAAAAACATTTGTTCATTTTAAAATGTTAGTAGCCTAGTTTTGTTGTGTGCTTTTGTCATTTCTGTTTTAAACATCAAGGCCTACATAGTTTTTACAAATTGTATAAGTATGTTATTAGTTTATATAGCCTAATATTATTTTAAATATTAATGTTAATATTTAAATATTTAAATTAATTTGTACATTTTTAGCAGTTTTATTGCGTACTTCTGTCATTTAGGTTATATTAGCCCTATACTTTCATTTTTAACGTCTACTTTTTTTGTTAATAAATTTTGTACTGCATTGCCGTTTATGTTTTTTGGTTATTTTAATAATGTTTTTTATATATAATATTTATTTTAAGCACGTAATCAGCAGAGGTGATCTTTGAAATAAATTTAGCCATTATGGATTGTTAAGACAAAAACTCATTTTATCGTGTAAAAGTTCACTTTAGTTGCGTTGTGTCGTGTGTAGTTTTTTGTTATGGGTAAGGTGAAGTAAAATACTGTTTTAAAAACATTTGTTCATTTTAAAATGTTAGTAGTTTTGTCATTTCTAATAGCCAACTTTTTTTAAGCGGGCCTATAGTTTGACGATTTATATTAGTTATGTATGTTATTAGTTTATATAATATATTTAAATATTTAAATATTTAATATTTAAATTAATTTGTAAGCAGTTTTATTGCATGCTTTTGTCATTTAGGTTATATTAGGCCTACTATTATTTTTGTACTGCATTGTCGTTTATGTTTTTTAAGGTTATTTTGGTTATTTTAATAATATTATTTTTCACAATATTTATTTTAAGCACATTGTCTGCAGCTGAGGTGATCTTTGTTTGACAGTTTGTGCTGTTGTTAAGTTGCAGAAATTAATAAAATAGTTAGCTATTAGAAAGTCTGAACGTCCCCATTACAGATATTTAAGACAAAAACGCATTTAATTGTTGGAAAGTTCACTTTTATCGCGTTGTGTTTCGTGTTTAATGTTATGGGTAAGGTGAAGTAAACTGATCAAAAAACAAACAAAAAACATTTGTTCATTTTAAAGTGTTTGTAGCCTAGTTTTGTTGTGTGCTTTTGTCATTTCTGTTTTAAACATCAAGGCCTACATAGTTTTTACAAATTGTATAAGTTAAGTATGTTATTAGTTTATATAGCCTAATATAATTTTAAATATTAATGTTAATATTTAAATATTTAATATTTAAATTAATTTGTACATTTTTAGCAGTTTTATTGCGTGCTTCTGTCATTTAGGTTATATTAGGCCTATACTTTCATTTTTAACGTCTGCTTTTTTTGTTATTAAATTTTGTACTGCATTGCCGTTTATGTTTTTTGGTTATTTTAATAATGTTTTTTATATATAATATTTATTGTAAGCACGTAATCAGCAGAGGTGATCTTTGAAATAAATTTAGCCGTTATGGATTGTTAAGACAAAAACACATTTTATCGTGTAAAAGTTCACTTTAGTTGCGTTGTGTTGTGTGTAGTTTTTTGGTTTGGGTAAGGTGAAGTAAAATATATTTTAAAAACATTTGTTCATTTTAAAATGTTAGTAGTTTTGTCATTTCTAATAGCCAACTTTTTTTAAGCGGGCCTATAGTTTGACGATTTTTATTAGTTATGTATGTTATTAGTTTATATAATATATTTAAATATTTAATATTTAAATTAATTTGTAAGCAGTTTTATTGCATGCTTTTGTCATTTAGGTTATATTAGGCCGCCTACTTTCATTTTTTGTACTGCATTGTCGTTTATGTTTTTTTTAGGTTATTTTGGTTATTTTAATAATATTATTTTTCACAATATTTATTTTAAGCACATTGTCTGCAGCTGAGGTGATCTTTGTTTGACAGTTTGTGCTGTTGTTAAGTTGCAGAAATTAATAAAATAGTTAGTATTAGAAAGTCTGAACGTCCCCATTACAGATATTTAAGACAAAAACGCATTTAATTGTTGGAAAGTTCACTTTTATCGCGTTGTGTTTCGTGTTTAATGTTATGGGTAAGGTGAAGTAAACTGATCAAAAAACAAACAAAAAACATTTGTTCATTTTAAAGTGTTTGTAGCCTAGTTTTGTTGTGTGCTTTTGTCATTTCTGTTTTAAACATCAAGGCCTACATAGTTTTTACTAATTGTACTGTATAAGTTAAGTATGTTATTAGTTTATATAGCCTAATATAATTTTAAATATTAATGTTAATATTTAAATATTTAATATTTAAATTAATGTGTACATTTTTAGCAGTTTTATTGCGTACTTCTGTCATTTAGGTTATATTAGGCCTATACTTTCATTTTTAACGTCTACTTTTTTTTGTAATAAATTTTGTACTGCATTGCCGTTTATGTTTTTTGGTTATTTTAATAATGTTTTTTATATATAATATTTATTGTAAGCACGTAATCAGCAGAGGTGATCTTTGAAATAAATTTAGCCGTTATGGATTGTTAAGACAAAAACTAGTTTTATCGTGTAAAAGTTCACTTTAGTTGCGTTGTGTCGTGTGTAGTTTTTTGGTTTGGGTAAGGTGAAGTAAAATATATTTTAAAAACATTTGTTCATTTTAAAATGTTAGTAGTTTGTCATTTCTAATAGCCTACTTTTTTTAAGCGGGCCTATAGTTTGACGATTTTTATTAGTTATGTATGTTATTAGTTTATATAATATATTTAAATATTTAATATTTAAATTAATTTGTAAGCAGTTTTATTGCATGCTTTTGTCATTTAGGTTATATTAGGCCTACTTTCATTTTTTGTACTGCATTGTCGTTTATGTTTTTTTAGGTCATTTTGGTTATTTTAATAATATTATTTTTCACAATATTTATTTTAAGCACATTGTCTGCAGCTGAGGTGATCTTTGTTAGACAGTTTGTGCTGTTGTTAAGTTGCAGAAATTAATAAAATAGTTAGCTATTAGAAAGTCTGAACGTCCCCATTACAGATATTTAAGACAAAAACGCATTTAATTGTTGGAAAGTTCACTTTTATCGCGTTGTGTTTCGTGTTTAATGTTATGGGTAAGGTGAAGTAAACTGATCAAAAAACAAACAAAAAACATTTGTTCATTTTAAAGTGTTTGTAGTCTAGTTTTGTTGTGTGCTTTTGTCATTTCTGTTTTAAACATCAAGGCCAACATAGTTTTTACAAATTGTATAAGTTAAGTATGTTTTTAGTTTATATAGCCTAATATAATTTTAAATATTAATATTTAAATATGTAATATCTAAATGAATTTGTACATTTTTAGCAGTTTTATTGCGTGCTTCTGTCATTTAGGTTATATTAGGCCTATACTTTCATTTTTAACGTCTACTTTTTTTTGTAATAAATTTTGTACTGCATTGCCGTTTATGTTTTTTGGTTATTTTAATAATGTTTTTTATATATATTATTTATTTTAAGCACGTAATCAGCAGAGGTGATCTTTGAAATAAATTTAGCGTGTAGCCATTATGGATTGTTAAGACAAAAACTCATTTTATCGTGTAAAAGTTCACTTTAGTTGCGTTGTGTCGTGTAGTTTTTTGTTATGGGTAAGGTGAAGTAAAATACTTTTTAAAAACATTTGTTCATTTTAAAATGTTAGTAGTTTTGTTATTTCTAATAGCCTACTTTTTTAAGCGGGCCTATAGTTTGACGATTTTTATTAGTTATGTATGTTATTAGTTTATATAATATATTTAAATATTTAATATTTAAATTAATTTGTAAGCAGTTTTATTGCATGCTTTTGTCATTTAGGTTATATTAGGCGTACTATAATTTTTGTACTGCATTGTCATTTATGTTTTTTAGGTTATTTTGGTTATTTTAATAATATTATTTTTCACAATATTTATTTTAAGCACATTGTCTGCAGCTGAGGTGATCTTTGTTTGACAGTTTGTGCTGTTGTTAAGTCGCAGAAATTAATAAAATAGTTAGTATTAAAAAGTCTGAACGTCCCCATTACAGATATTTAAGACAAAAACGCATTTAATTGTTGGAAAGTTCACTTTTATCGCGTTGTGTTTCGTGTTTAATGTTATGGGTAAGGTGAAGTAAACTGATCAAAAAAACAAACAAAAAACATTTGTTCATTTTAAAATGTTTGTAGCCTAGTTTTGTTGTGTGCTTTTGTCATTTCTGTTTTAAACATCAAGGCCTACATAGTTTTTACAAACTGTATAAGTTAAGTATGTTATTAGTTTATATAGCCTAATATAATTTTAAATATTAATGTTAATATTTAAATATTTAAATTAATTTGTACATTTTTAGCAGTTTTATTGCGTACTTCTGTCATTTAGGTTATATTAGGCCTATACTTTCATTTTTAACGTCTACTTTTTTTGTTAATAAATTTTGTACTGCATTGCCGTTTATGTTTTTTGGTTATTTTAATAATGTTTTTTATATATATTATTTATTTTAAGCACGTAATCAGCAGAGGTGATCTTTGAAATAAATTTAGCGTGTAGCCATTATGGATTGTTAAGACAAAAACTCATTTTATCGTGTAAAAGTTCACTTTAGTTGCGTTGTGTCGTGTGTAGTTTTTTGTTATGGGTAAGGTGAAGTAAAATACTTTTTTAAAAACATTTGTTCATTTTAAAATGTTAGTAGTTTTGTCATTTCTAATAACCTACTTTTTTTAAGCAGGCCTATAGTTTGACGATTTTTATTAGTTATGTATTTTATTAGTTTATATAATATATTTAATATTTAAATATTTAATATTTAAATTAATTTGTAAGCAGTTTTGGGGCAACGCAGTGGCGCAGTAGGTAGTGCTGTTGCCTCACAGCAGGAACGTCGCTGGGTCGCAGGTTCGAACCTCGGCTGGGCTGGGTCAGTTGGCGTTTCTGTGTGGAGTTTGCATGTTCTCCCTGCGTTCGCGTGGGTTTCCTCCGGTTGCTCCGGTTTCCCCCACAGTCCAAAGACATGCAGTACAGGTGAATTGGGTAAGCTAAATTGTCCATAGTGTGAATGTGTGTGTGGAAGTTCCCAGAGATGGGTTGCGGCTGGAAGGGCATCCGCTGCGTAAAATCGTGCTGGAAAAGTTGGCGGTTCATTCCGCTGTGGCGACCCCGCAAGGGACAAAGCCGACAAGAAAATGAATGAATGTAAGCAGTTTTATTGCATGCTTTTGTCATTTAGGTTATATTAGGCCTACGTTTTTTTTTTTTTATCCTAATTTTGTGTTAATATATTTTATACTGCATGCATTGTAGTTTGTTTTTTAGTTTATTTTGGTCATTTTATTAGTACTTGATGATCACAAAGGTGATCTTTGTTTAATAGTTTATAGCTGTTGTTCAGCCGTGACGTTGCAGAAATAAATGTAATGCTTAATAAAATAGAAAGTTTGTGCATTACTGATATTTAAGACAAAAACTCATTTAATTTTGGGCAAGTTCACTTTTATTACGTTTTGTCGTGTGTAGGCATGGGCCGGTATAAGATTCTGACGGTATGATAACCTTGGATAAAAATATCACGGTTTCACGGTATCACGGTATTGTGATTACTGCTCTAAAATATATTCTTTTTAAATGTCTGGGTAAAAAACTAATAGTTTTTTCCCCTTTGAACACAATATATTTTATTTTGAGAAACATTTATAATATTTTGGAGCAGTAAACGTGCCAGGCTAAATAATGAAAATGAATCATTGACTTCTGCTGTCTTCATTAGTTTCAAAAACACAGATTTACTTACAATTTAAAATGGCATCTTTGGATATCTTTTCTGCTGGAGATGCTGTTGTTGAAAAAAATGTAAATAAAAAAAATCTTACACATACCTTAGGAACGGTATTAGAGAAAATGTTGGCGGTATGATAACCTTGACTTTTCCAAACCGCGGTATACCTTGAAAACGGTTATCGTCCCATGCCTAGTCGTGTGTAGTTTAATGTTAGGGGTAAGGTGAAGTAAACTAGTTTTATAAAACATTTGTTCATTTTAAAATGTTAGTAGCCTAGTTTTGTTGTGTGCTTTTGTCATTTCTAATACGTTTTATACATCAAGGCCTACATAGTTTTACAAATTTTATTAGTTAAGTATGTTATTAGTTTATATAATATCCTTTTTAATATTAATATATAAATATGAAATATTTAATATTTAAATTAATTTGTACTTTTTTAAGCAGTTTTATTGTGTGCTTTTGTCATTTAGTTTATATTAGGCCTACTTAAATTTTTTAGCGCCTACTTTTTTGTTATTATATTTTGTACTGCATTGTCGTTTATGTTTTTTTATGTTATTTTGGTTATTTTAATAATATTGTTTTTCATAATATTTATTTGAAGCACATATTCTGCAGCTGAGGTGATCTTTGTTTAATAGTTTGTGCTGTTGTTCAGCCATGACGTCGGAGTCTCGAAGAAATAAATTAAATTGTTTGTATTTGCGTGCCGCCATTACAGATATCTAAGACAAAAACTCATCTTAACGCGATGAATGTGAATTTTCCCACGATGTCTCGTGTAGTTTAATGTGATGGGAGAGGTGAATTAAACTAATTTTTTAAATATCATTTTTATCATTTGTTCATTTTAAAATCTTTGTAGTTTTGTTTTGTGCTTTTGTCATTTCTCGTACTTAAACATCTAGGACTGCATAATTTGAAAGTTTTATTAGCTACATATGTTATTAGTTTATATAATATCATTTTGAATTTAATATTTAAATAAAGTTGTACTTTTTTGGCAGTTTATTGTGTGCTTTTGTCATTTAGCTTAAATTAGGCCTACTTTTTTAACGTCTACTTTTTTGTTTATATACTGCATTGTCATTTTAGACTTTTTAGCAATCTATTTTTTTTGTTTATTTTGGTCATTTTATTAATATTATATTTATTTTAATATTTATTTATAATATTTATTATTAATATATATAATATTTAATATATAATATATAATATTTAAGCACATAATCAGCAACTGAGGTGATCTTTGTTTAATACTTTATGCTGTTTTTCAGCCGCGACGTCGCAGAAATAAATAAAAGTGTATAAAATATGGATATACAATTTTTTATTAGTTACGTTATTAGTTTATCACTTTGAATTTAATATTTAAATAAATGTGTACTTTTTAGCAGTTTTATTGTGAGCTTTGTCATTTATATTAGGCCTACTTTAATTTTTGTTAACGTTTACTGTTTTGTTAATATATTTTGTGCTGCATTGTCGTTTTAGAATTAACTTTTTTTTGCGATGTATGTTTTTTTTTGGTTTATTTTGGTCATTTTATTAACATTATTTTTAAATTATATTTATTTTAAGCATATAATCAGCATCTTAACATTGTTTAGTTTATTCTGTTAGTCTAAAATAGAAATTTTGCACATCACCATATAACAGATGGTTAAGACAAACTCTTTTTATTGTGTTCACTTTTACCACATTGTCTGTAATGTTAAGTATGTAATGTAAAGTATGCTGCCATAACATCTACTTTTTACTTAATTGTTATAGATTTTGTACTGCGTGTCGTTTTGGAGTTTACAGATATTTAATTTTTTACAATGCATGTTTTTTTTAGTTTTTAATTGCATTATTTTAATTTTATTTACTGTATCTGTTGTTTTTTTAACCACAACATTTATAAAACAAATTAAAAAATAACATTTTAATATTTTATTTATTAAATAATGGTTTAATAATAAATAACTTTTAATGCATATTATATATATATATATATATATATATATATATATATATATATATATATATATATATATATATATATATATATATATATATATATATATATATATATAATATCTGTTGTTTTATTTGTTATATTTGCAATTAAAAATAAGTCTAAAAGTAAAATTAATAAAACGAAACCTATATTTTAATCACCTATTTATTCAATAATAATTTATTAAAGCTGTTTTTTTTTTTTTATAGGATTACTTTACAAAAATTCATCTTAAATTCTAGATGCTTGCATAAATGTATACCTTTTTGTTGTAGTTCAGCATTTCTCATAATATTGCATTATTTAAAAACACCATATCAGGTTTAAAATGATTCCCCACCAATATGGAAAGAATCTCAGTTCAGTTTCATTGGCAATATTTCTCTGGATTGTGTGTGACCTTCTGCTCTGTTATGAAAAATGCACAAGAGTTCATTGAACCCCAGAATGGAAAACGGCATCATTATTATTCTTTGTGGAAATGTAACGCCTGTATTTAATAATTTGTTAGATGTCAGCACAGAAAAATGGTCCAGGTTATGAATTTTTTAACAATTAATTTTGAAGGTGTGCCACATGTCGAGTATGCAGACGCACAACACGACAAAAGCAGTAACTCAGAATTATGCTTCAGCCTCCGCAGGGTCTCTAATAAACGCGTCCTCATGTTTCAGCGGCTCTGAAAGTCGCTTTTTCTCTTTAATGCTGCTTCCAGTCAAAGACTTCACACTCTCTTAATTACTGATTATAGCAATGTGCATCACAGTGTTATCATGCATCTGAATCTGTCATGCAGGAGAAGCCAATGTGAAGAGAAATAATGTGAAGCGCAGGGAGTCTGAGGTCACAAATCTGGCTAATTACTGCTAAAAAAGAAACATAAAGCAATTAATAAAATAATCAGTGGCTGAGATAGCTTTTCTACAGACTGTTTTAGAATTGCGGCTGTTTCTCTTAATTATATTCCATGTTTTAATGCAAATGATAATTAAATTCTCTGGAAAAGTCACCCCTTTTAGTGCTCTAATATCATAACTATTTCTGCTCGTATTGAATTGGTTATATGCTGGGTGAACTAAATGCAAAGCAAGCAGATAGTTTTAATCAAGAGTCTATTGTTAGTCTATTATAGTTAATGTTAATTCAGTCTATTTTTTAGAGAATTTTGCATTTAATAAATAATATATTCTACATATAATTATTCTACATGTATACATATACACACTCACTGGCCACTTTATTAGGTACACTTTACTAGTACCGGGTTGGACCCTCTTTTGCCTTCAGAACTGCCTTAATCCTTCATGGCATAGATTCAACAAGGTACTGGAAATGTTCCTCAGATATTTTGCTCCATATAGAAATGATATAACGCATCACGCAGTTGCTGCAGATTTGTCAGCTGCACATCCATGATGCCAATCTCCCATTCCACCACATGCCAATAGTGCTCTATTGAATTGAGTTCTGGTGACTGTGGAGGCCATTTAAGCACAGTGAACTCATTGTCATGTTCAAGAAACCAGTCTGAGATGATTCACGCTTTATGACATGGTGCGTTATCCTGCTGGAAGTAGCCATCAGAAGATGGAGACACTGTGGTCATAAAGGGATGGACATGGTCAGTAACAATACTCAGGCGTTGATGCCCAATTGGTACTAAAGGGGCCCAAAGTGTGCCAAGAAAATATCCCCCACACCATTACACCAGCACCACCAGCCTGAATCGGATGGATCCATGCTTTCATGTTGTTGACGTCAAATTCTGACCCGACCATCCGAGTGTGGCAGCAGAAATGGAGACTCATCAGACCAGGCAACGTTTCTCCAATCTTCTATTGTCCAGTTTTGGTGAGCCTGTGTGAATTGTAGGCTCAGTTTCCTGTTCTTAGCTGACAGGAGTGGCACCCGGTGTGGTCTTCTGCTGCTGTAGCCTATCCGCCTGAAGGTTGGACGTGTTGTGTGTTCAGAGATGCTCTTCTGCAGACCTCGGTTGTAACGAGTGCTTATTTGAGTTACTGTTGCCTTTCTATCAGCTGGAACCAGTCTGGCCATTCTCCTCTGGTCTCAACAAGGCATTTGCACCCACAGAACTGCCCCTCACTGGATATTTCCTCTTTGTGGGACCATTCTCTGTAAACCCTAGAGATGGTTGTGCGTGAAAATCCCAGTAGATCAGGAGTTTTTGAAATACTGAAGACCAGCCCGTCTGGCACCAACAACCATGCCAAGTCACTTAAATCCCCTTTCTTCCCCATTCTGATGCTCCCTTTGAACTACAGCAGATCGCCTTGACCATGTCTACATGCCTAAATGCATTATGTTGCTGCCATGTGATTGGCTAATTAGAAATTTGCGTTAACGAGCAGTTGGACAGGTGTACCTTATAAAGTGGCCGGTAAGTGTATGTAATTTTATATAGTCTAAAATATATTTATTCAATCTCATATATTTTCCCTTAGATTGCCTCTGTTAATGCAAACGATAACCCCTCTAGTGTCCTAATATATCATAACCATTTCTGCTCATTATCCAGATGGTTATGCCATTTGCATGAGATGTGATGTGAGCGGAGCAATTAATATTGAGTGTGTTGTTATTATTTTTGAGAGGTTTCTGCATTAAATCAGCCGTGATTTGAGCTGCCGTCCAGACATAAAAAAAGTAAATATTAAAGAGCATTTGAAGGCACCTAAAATGCATTCAGATATTCAAGCATTTAGTTGATGCCAAAAAAAATCAGTTTGAATGTTAGATGATGCCATTCAATCGTTTAGTTGTGAGATGTGATGTAAGCGAAGCAGTTAATAGTGAGCGTGTAATATTAATATTTTTGAGAGAATTTGAAAACCACAGAATTCGGATGAGAAATTGCATGAGATGTGATGGGAGTGGAGCAGTTGTTAGTGAGCAGCTTATTATTATTTTAGAGAGATTTCTGCATTAAATCAGCAGTGATTTATCCGGTGGTGCAGTGGATTAGAGTCCAGACATGGTGTTTATTTAAAATTGTTTAATAAAATTAAAATAATAAAGAGCATTTGAAAGCAGCTAGGATGCGTTAAATATATATTCAAGCATTTAGTTGATGCTAAAAAAAATCAGTTCAGATGTTGAATAATGCAAAATATTGACATTAAAACTTAAGTATCTAACATTGTAGAGAATTTGAAAACCACCCCCTAAAAATTTTCCTGTTAATGCAAACAATAACTGCATTCTTTAAAAGCATTCACTCTTATAGTGCTCCTAATATATCATAACCATTTCTCCTCATTATGCAATTGGCTATGCAATTTGCATGAGATGTGGTGTAAGCTGTGTTATTATTTTGGAGAGATTTTTGTATTAAATCAGCTGTGATTTGAGCCACCGTCCAGACTTCATGCCAAATATGTTGGATGATGCCATTCAAATATGTAGCATTGTGGCAAACACGATGGCAAAATATTGACACTAACCTAAAATTAACTAACGATATTGTTGAGCATTTGAAAAACATTTACCCATGTAATGCTCCAATATACCAAAACCATTTGTGCTCATTATGCAATTTGCTTGAGATGGGAGATAAGCAGAGCAGTTATAGGCAAGTGTGTTGTTGTTTTGGAGAGATTTCTGCATTGAATCAGCAGTGATTTAGCCGGCGATGTGGATACGAGTGCAGACGTGGTGTTTATTTAGAGTTATTTAAGAAAATTGAATAACATTAAAATAATAAAGAGTATTTGAAGGCAGCTAGGATGCATTAAAGATGCATATAAGCATTTAGTTGATGCCAAAAGGTCAGTTCAAATGGATGATGCCATTCAAACATTTAGTTATGGCAAAATATTGACATTAACCTGTAATTATCTAGCATTGTTGATCATTTGAAAACAGCAGAATTTGCATGGGAATTTGCATGAGACATGATATCAGTAGAGCAGTTAATAATGAGCATCTTATTATTATTTTGAAGGTATTTCTGCATTAAATCAGCAGTAATTTGAGCTGCCGTCCAGACATTATGCCAGAGAGAAAAAATAAAATGAGATACAATTAAATCAAAATAATAAAGAGCATTTGAAGGCAGCTAGGATGCATTAAATATTCAAGCATTTTGTCAGTGCCAAAATTCAATTCTGATGTTGGCATGATCCTATTGAAAAATACTTAATTATGGCAAAATATTGACATTAACATAAAACATTGTTGATTCTTGTTAATGCCAACAATAACTGCATTATTTGAAAAACATTCACTCTAATGCACCAATATACCAAAACCATTTGTGCTCATAATGCAATTTGCATGAGATGGGAGATAAGCAGAGCAGTTATAGGCAAGTGTGTTGTTGTTTTGGCCGGCGGTGTGTATAAGAGTGCAGACGTGATGTTTATTTAGAGTTATTTAATAAAATTATAATAATAGAGAGCATTTGAAGGCAGCTAATATGCATTGAAGATATATTCAAGCATTTAATTGATGCCAAAAAAATAAAAATAAATCAGTTCAGATTAGGGATGTTAACGATTACTCGATCATCGATTAATTGTCGATAAGCCTTTAATCGATAGAGCTTATCGATGACCGATTAAGCATGGACATTTAAAGGATAAGATATGCTTTGCACTGCGAGACACTTATTCACGACTTTACACATTACATAATCAAGTGTGTACAGTTTACATGACCAAGGAGTGACTCTCTTGACACTGCTTATTGGGCGATGCATAAAACCCGCCGGGATTTCGGTTATATTTACAGGTGCTGCCAATAATCTGCGGGTCAGGTAATGAAAAAATCGGTCTTATGATATTAAAGTATGGGTGGGTCACGCATGGATGAGATCATTGGTTATGGAAACTTTAACTATTTTCTCTAAAATATTAAGGTATTTTAAGCAATCTTGACAGACTGTAACAAATATGCTTTCATTTTAAAAATCGCTCATCACGGCCAGACATGCGGTCAAAATCACCGTTCTCAGGTTTCTGCTCTCTCATCATCAATCACTCTCAGTCTGGGAACATGTTTAGTGCTGCGAATTTTGTTAAACCTGTCCTGCTTAACAAAATTACTTGATTTAATGGAGGATATTGTGTATTGAGGATATAGGCAAATATATCGCAGAGAGCTGGGACCCATGACGACTTTAAAGACTATATAGCTTGTTTCGGATGATATATTACATGTTTTAATTACATTATTATATAAAATGAACAGCATTATTATTTTTAATCATCATCATTAATAATAAACGAACTACAAATAATTTAACAGCTTTAGCTGTTTACATCAACATCATTTGGCCGGCACTTTCGGACTTCAGCACCACGCATCTTTAGCTTGAACTGAAATAGAGTTTCCTTCCTAAAGGGAAAAATACAATAATTTTTTAAATTGCAAGGCGATTATAGACATGTATTCGCAATTTCACACACATCAGCATGTGAAAAATTTAATATTTGCATTGCGCTCTTTCTCTCTCTCTCTCGCAGCAGCAGACGCGCGCTGCACGTGAGGGCACTGCCATACACAGCCCCATCTCATAGCAAATTAATTTGCAACTTTGTTGCATAAAAATAAAAGGCTAAATAACTAAATTTAATTAACAGACAAATTAAATAAAGTTATTTGTAAAAATGAAACTACAGAAAAAAAAATGAAAAGAACTGAAACCATCTCAAATGATCTGTTCTGGAATAACAGGTGCTGCAATCGAATTAATTCGATGGAATGATAAACACAGACATGCGCATATTTCAGTAAATAGCCTATTTATTTAATTAAAAAATATGTTAGGCCTATAATTATTTATATAGGCTATATATATATATTTTTTTCTATTATATATTTTAATAGTCTATATTAAATTACCATTCGTTTTGGCTTTAACGAATTATTGAATTATAATTAAATTATTAAAGATTATTAATAACTTATCAAAGAACATTTTACTGAGCTCAGCGAAATGTTTTGTATGTAGGCTAATATTAGAGCCAGAGCTGCGGCGCGTCGGCAATAGTCTAAACAAAACTCTGACAAACAATAAACGCATATCCCAAGCGCAAAATTGTGTTAGATTTGAGCAAATACAGAGGTGACACTGTTAATGACTACTTATGTGATGATGATCAGACCTGAAGCCGCGGCGCGCTCTAATAAAAAACAAAACATGGATAAACGCACGCATAGAAACACGTGCAGGCGGTGAGTCCTCTGTCCGCCTCCCGTCTGAAAGGACTTTAATGCATGCATCCTTGTTTCTTCTGTGCGCAGATAAATATAATTTCATTTGCTTGCATCCATTTATATTAAATGCATTTTGCAGCAGTCCCGCTGATAACGGCATGGAGCCATCGAACCACCCGAAATCACCATCAAATCCTGTCCCGCGCCACACAGTTTAGCTGTAAGAGCGCGGTGATTTGCATTGGTTTGAATTATTTTCTGAGATAAAACATAATGGAAATGAAGTAGATTATTAAATAAGTTTTTAAAAAGCAGCCGAAAGTTTAGGCCTATTAAATACGTTTAAAAATGGTTAAATAAATTAGCAAAATAGAAACATAACACTGCAGCGCCCATATACCGTGTCGGCGATCTCACAGGGGGACTATATGGCAATCTGAAAATTTCCTATATTGCCCAACACTAGCCGTGAGATAGCATTGGTCTGTCATAGCCTAAATGGTTTGTTTTTCACTGAAGCTTTAACAGAAGCGTGTGCCGCATGTTCACCTCTGATGCATTCAGCCTGTAGCCTAGTTTGGGTTTTTTACATATAATGTTGATTACTTAAAATGTCTTATTTTTTATTTTTATAGTTTATATCTATAAAATGAATGCTTAGATTATTTCGTTGTGACGATTAAGCAAGAACCATAATGCATTGCATATTCGGCTCATTCTTCAGTAGCCTATTCGTATGTATTTTACAAACATATGGTTTATAAGGATTAACGATTAATCGATTGATTGATCGTTAATTTAAATGATCATCGATCATGGGATTTTGTAGAAACTGACATCCCTAGTTCAGATGTTGGATGATGCCATTCAAAGATTTAGTTATGGTAAAATATTGACATTATAACCTAAAATTATCTAACATTGTTCAGAATTAGTAAATTATCCTGTTAATGCAAACAATAACTGCATTATTTAAAAAGCATTTACCCATGTAGTGCTCTAATATATCTTAACCATTTCTCCTCATTATGTAATTGGATATGCAATTTGCATGATATGTGAGCAGAGCAGTTATAGGTGAGTGTGTTATTATTATGGAGACATTTCTGCATTGAATCAGCAGTGATTTAGCCGGCGGTGTGGAGTCTAGACGTAGTGTTTATATAGAGTTATTTAAGAAAATTGAATAAAATTAAAACAATAAAGAGTATTTGAAGGCAGCTAGGATGCATTAAAGATGCATTCAAGCATTTAGTTGATGCCAAAAGATCAGTTCAAATGAATGATGCCATTAAAACATTTAGTTATGGCAAAATATTGACACTAACCTAAAATTATCTAACATTGTTGATCATTTGAAAACAGCAGAATTTGCATGGGAATTTGCATGAGACATGATATCAGTAGAGCAGTTAATAATGAGCGTCTTATTATTATTTTGAAGATATTTCTGCATTAAATCAGCAGTAATTTGAGCTGCCGTCCAGACATTATGCCAGAGAGAAAAAATAAAATGAGATCAAATTAAATCAAAATAACAAAGAGCATTTGAAGGCAGCTAGGATGCATTAAATATTCAAGCATTTTGTCAGTGCCAAAATTCAATTCTGATGTTGGCAAGATCCTATTGAAAAATACTTAATTATGGCAAAATATTGACATTAACATAAAACATTGTTGATTCTTGTTAATGCCAACAATAACTGCATTATTTGACAAACATTCACTCTAATGCTCCAATATACCAAAACCATTTGTGCTCATTATGCAATTTGCATGAGATGGGAGATAAGCAGAGCAGTTATAGGCAAGTGTGTTGTTGTTTTGGAGAGATTTCTGCATTGAATCAGCAGTGATTTAGCCGGCGGTGTGGATAAGAGTGCAGACGTGATGTTTATTTAGAGTTATTTAATAAATTAAAATAATACAGAGCATTTGAAGGCAGCTAATATGCATTGAAGATATATATAAGCATTTAGTTGATGCCAAAAAAAATAAAAATAAATCAGTTCAGATGTTGGATGATGCCATTTAAATATTTAGTTATGGCAAAATATTGACATTATAACCTAAAATTATCTAACATTGTTCAGAATTAGTAAATTATCCTGTTAATGCAAACAATAACAGCCTTATATAAAAAGCATTTACCCATGTAGTGCTCTAATATATCTTAACCATTTCTGCTCATTATGCAATTGGATATGCAATTTGCATGATATGTGAGCAGAGCAGTTATAGGTGAGTGTGTTATTATTATGGAGACATTTCTGCATTGAATCAGCTGTGATTTAGCCGGCGGTGTGGAGTCCAGACGTAGTGTTTATTTAGAGTTATTTAAGAAAATTGAAAAAGATTAAAATAATAAAGAGCATTTGAAGGCGGCTGGTATGCATTAAAGATGCATTCAAGCATTTAGTTGATGCCAAAAGATCAGTTCAAATGAATGATGCCATTAAAACATTTAGTTATGGCAAAATATTGACACTAACCTAAAATTATCTAACATTGTTGATCATTTGAAAACAGCAGAATTTGCATGGGAATTTGCATGAGACATGATATCAGTAGAGCAGTTAATAATGAGCATCTTATTATTATTTTGAAGATATTTCTGCATTAAATCAGCAGTAATTTGAGCTGCCGTCCAGACATTATGCCAGAGAGAAAAAATAAAATGTGATCAAATTAAATCAAAATAACAAAGAGCATTTGAAGGCAGCTAGGATGCATTAAATATTCAAGCATTTTGTCAGTGCCAAAATTCAATTCTGATGTTGGCACGATCCTATTGAAAAATACTTAATTATGGCAAAATATTGACATTAACATAAAACATTGTTGATTCTTGTTAATGCCAACAATAACTGCATTATTTGAAAAACATTCACTCTAATGCTCCAATATACCAAAACCATTTGTGCTCATTATGTGATTTGCATGAGATGGGAGATAAGCAGAGCAGTTATAGGCTAGTGTGTTGTTGTTTTGGAGAGATTTCTGCATTGAATCAGCAGTGATTTAGCCGGCGATGTGGATACGAGTGCAGACGTGGTGTTTATTTAGAGTTATTTAAGAAAATTAAAATAATAAAGAGCATTTGAATGCAGCTAGTATGGATTGAAGATATATTCAAGCATTTAGTTGATGCAAAAGAAAATAAAAAATCAGTTCGAATGTTGGATGATTCCATTTAAATATTTAGTTATGGCAAAATATTGACATAATAACCTAAAATTATCTAACATTGTTCAGAATTAGAAAATTATCCTGTTAATGCAAACAATACCTGCATTATTTAAAAAACATTTACCCATGTAGCTCTCTAATAATAAACATTTCTGATCATTATGCAATTGGATATGCAATTTGCATGAGATGCTATGCAAGCGGAGCAGTTATAGGTGAGTGTGTTATTATTTTGGAGACATTTCCGCATTGAATCAGCAGTGATTTAGCCGGCGGTGTGGAGTCCAGATGTAGTGTTTATTTAGAGTTATTTAATAAAATTGAATAAAATTAAAATATTAAAGAGCATTTGAAGGCAGCTAGGATGCATTAAAGATATATTTACGCATTTAGTTGATGCCAAAAAAAAATCAATTCAGATGTTGGATGATGCCCTTCAAACATTTAGTGACATTAAAATATTGACATAAACCACCAATAAAATTATCTAATAAATAACGACGTTCTTTAAAAACATTCACTCTAATGCTCTTTATATATATATACCATTTCTGCTCATTATGCAATTGGTTATTCAATTTGCATGAGTTCTAGGCGAGTGTGTTGTTATTTTGGAGAGATTTCCGCATTGAATCAGCAATGATTTAGCCGATGGAGTCCAGACGTGGTGTTTATTTAAAGTTATTTAATAAAATTTAAAATAATAAACAGCATTTGAATGCAGCTAGGATGTTTAGTTGATGCCAAAAAATCAATTCAGATGTTGGATGATGCCATTCAAACATTTAGTAACATTAAAATATTGACGTTAACCTAAAATTAACATTTATTAAAAATTTGCATAGCACCAAAAAAGGATCTAAACAATAACTGTGTTCTTTAAAAAACATTCACTCTAATATATCATAACCATTTCTACTCATTATGCAATTGGTTATGCAATTTGCATGAGATGTAATGTAAGCAGAGCAGATATAGGCGAGTGTGTTATTATTTTGGAGAGATTTCTGCATTGAATCAGCAGTGATTTAGCCGGCGGTGTGGATTAGAGTGCAGACATGGTGTCAGAGTCTGTCTGCGCGGTCACTGTGATGTTGATGCTGTGAGTGAGACCGCAGGCTGCTGGAAATCTCTAATGTCTGAGAAAGTGAGACACAGGTTGACGCTGACTCTGTGCTGATGATGGATGTGATGGACAGTGATTTGTGACAGACAGCTTGCAGCAAGAACTCAAATGACCAGCAGGATCTGTGATGATGCATGTCTGGATCATGCCAGAAAACCGCAGCTAATTGCAGAATGCGGTTATTGGAGATGTGCTCTGCTTATTATGATGCATTGACAGCCAGTGGTGCGAAGTAATCAATTACACAGATTAATGTATTTGAGTAGGTTTTCTCAGGAATTGTACTTTATGAAGTCGTTAAAAATAAAAATGTGCACAATATATCAAAAAAGTCATCGCAATAATTAGGCCTGTCACAATAATCAATATATGGACTTACCACACAACACATGGACATGACCTCAATCATTTTTGGTGATGCATTATATGTATGTATGTGTATATAGTAGGGCTGGGCGATATGGCAAAAAAAAAAATCTAGATTTTTTCATAAAGTTTGACCGATTCACGATTTAGATTTAGATTTTTATTTTTTTAATTTTTTTTTATTTTAAATTTTTTTTTTTCTGTGTAACTATAGTCAAATTAAAACATTACAACAACATGACTAAAGTAACAATCTCTTTATAAGTAACTTGAAAAACCATCTGGTTAAGGAACATGTATTTTTAATGGCCATACATACATAAATTGGTCAACAAGGTGTAGCCTATTACATTCCTATAGACAAATTCCCGCTTGATGTTTTAGAAAATATTTGTGCGTAGCTACACCGGCCAGTATATATTAAAGATCACCGTGAACAACAAAAAACCCCACAGAAACCTGTTACATATCTATCTATATTAAATTGTCTATCTTATAGGGATGCTCAAAATAACCGTTTAACCGTTAACCGAAAGGGTGCGTTTGTAACCGATTAATGGTATCAGTTAAACGATTAAAAAATATTATTTATATATTTTTAAAATGTGGCTGCATAAGGGACCGAAAGCGTTTTATGCGAGGCGCATATTTTGAATGGTTTTAAGCGCTGTGTATGCGTCCTGCGCGCCTCACATTATGCCATTGCGCGCTGTGTGCTGCCAGTTGAAATAAAAGTCAACTGAGCCGAAAAAGCGTTTTACGTCAGTCGTCTGTTTCATTCTTCAATTATGTTATGCTGCTCTCCTATATGTGCTAAATATAGCTACAAGTCACAGCACCAGTATTTATTTAGTAGAGGTCATGTTGCGTGGCTCCGGGCAAATTTTGATTTGGAGGGAAAATGACCAAAATGTAACGTGATGATTGAAAATGACTGGCGGGAAAATAAATAATATATTTCAAATCTCTGTACATAACAGAAAAATAACCAATGATAATGCACCAAAAATAGTGCAGTTTTATTATAGTGGCAGAACTTGCCAATTTGTATATTTGCATTCACTTTTAAAATATATTTATTGTCTGCTTTTTAGTCCTGTCTGTAATTCTGTTGCACTGTAGAAGCTCTGTCACCAAAACAAAGTCCTCGTATGTGTGAACATACCTGGCAATAAAGCTCTTTCTGATTCTGATTCTGAAGTATATTTTTGGACCGGCATTGTCAAAAGTCAGCGGGCACTTTCACTTATAATAAATATAGCACTTAAATTATTTCATTTTTAACAATAAATTAAATTACACAGTGGTTTTATATCAAAAGTTGAAAATGATATAAAACATACTACACATTGATGGTAAAAAATAAGCTTTTAAGCGATGGCTTTTATTTGTTTCAGTATTCAAACATTAAATATTGAATGCATCAAGTTAAATAAAAAACGAATATGAAACAACACATGGCAGGATATAAAGCATATAAAAGACTATTATATTTAGCAAAATGTTGCTCTTTTTATCTTTGTATTTTTATCATTTTATTTCTGTTATTTTAATTATTTTTTTCTCTTCATAATTAACTAACGAGCTATAGACACATTCCCGCTTGACGTTTTAGAAAATATTTTGCGCAGCTGCCCAGTATATATTAAAGATAACCGAGAAAAAAAAAAACACAGAAACATGTTACATGTCCCCAAATGTCCAGCTTATTTAACTGAATCATATAATGGCCTAGGCCAGGGATGTCCAAGCTCGGTCCTGGAGGGCCGGTGTCCTGGAGAGTTTATCTCCAACAGGCTTTAACACACCTGCCAGGAAGTTTCTGGTATATCTAGTAAGTGCTTGATTAGCTGTTCAGGTGTGTTTGATTAGAGTTGGAGCTAAACTCTCCTGGACACCGGCCCTCCAGGACCGAGTTTGGACACCCCTGGCCTAGGCTATAGCTGAAATGTTGAAAATTGCTCATTTTATTTTTATAAAACATTTGTCAAGACATAATGATATTTTTTTTTAGTAAAATCAATACCGGCATTTAACAATCCATATTTATTTTATTTATTCATTCATTTGACTTGTTTATCTGTGCATTTATAGGCTATAATTTATAGCATTTATAGGCTATAATTTGACTTTGACTTTTGACTTTGATAATTTAAATCCAACACAATAATGAGCACCTCGGACAGTGCCACTCCGTAAAGCTTTCATGCAAAGTCCAAAACACTTAAGAAAGATTAGACTTTCTCCGGTGACGGCCAACACGCCGTAACCGTCTTTCAGGTGGTATAGCTGGGGTTAAATTACAAAACAAGCATGCTGCAGTCTGGTTTTTGAATAAAAAGTGCAATCATTTGCTCGTTGTTCAAGGAGTCTGCAAGTTTGTGTTCCATAGATATAGCGATCTTAAGCGTTTCTTTATTCGATGCGCAGCAGGAAAAAAAAGTTTTTTCAGCAGTGCATGTACTCGTTGGTAAAGTTCTCAGAGCGAGTTTTGTGCTACCAAATGCAGCACGGCATGCAATAAACTCACGTTTAGTCAGGCGAAATAAACATCTCTGCCTAGGATGTCAATCAAATTAAAGAAGCTCAAGCCACGAGTAAAACAATAGGCTATTTTATTACAGGGCTCGAAATTAACGTTTTTACTTGGTAGCACCGGTGCTCCCAACTTCAAAAATTCAGGAGCACCAGAAAAAATTCAGGAGCACCAGAAAAAATGTAGGAGCACCCACCAAAAATGAATGAGCACAACTGCAAATTGTATATTAATGGATTTATTGTATTTGAAAACAACATCAATCAGGACTAACAAAAACCAGAAACAACTATCTAACTAATGCTGTTATGACTTACTGATATTCGTGCAATAATTCCAAAATGAATGTCTAATAATTATAAAATATTATTAATGATGACGATGATGTCAATAATACTTACAATCAATTACATTTCTCATTATCATGCTGCCCTGAATGTGCTTGAATGTGAGTTATGTACTGTAAAAGGTCCTGCTGTTACTTTATGAAAAATACATTTATGGTTTGCATCAAACAAAAATGAAGCACTGCAGTAAGAAATATTTATTTTGTACTATTGTTTTTATATGCATATCAATTTAATAAATAATATTTCTGCTACAAAACAGATTAAACATAAAAGATTATAATAAATCATTCAATCTAATGCTGAAAGCTGCAAAGCAGTCATCAGTAACCAATAGAAAAATAATCTACATCTCAAGAAAGAACGGACAAAAGAAAGGAAGAAAAGTCTCACTTCTAACACTCTTTAAAAGTTTTGGTTTCGGTTTGTGTCTTTTTAAATGCTCTGTCTAGTTTTCATGCGCTGTTTGTGGAAAAAAGCAGGCTAGTCAGCCGACCCAATATATGAGGGGGCAGAGCAGGATTCTCGTGATGACCACCGGCGCAATACCGTTCTTTGTTATGAGCCGCAGATTCAGTTTAAACTTAGTAAAGGTGAGCTGCTTTGGGGATGATGTGTAAAGTGTTAGATTTTACATTTAGCGGACATTTGCGCTGAACACGCAGTGATTGCAACGCATCGAGATTCGGGCACCTTCTCCAAAAACACTCGATTGATCTCGGCTGGCGCCCTTATGAGCTCCCTGTTATCTGACAGCCGAAAGCCTTGAGTGATTGACAGCTAATATGAACCAATATAGCGGCAGGGAAGTCCGATTCAGCACGTTTTTAGAAAAAAATCGAAACAAGTCGCACTACAACCACTATATGCAGTCGCACAAATGCTCACAAATATATTATAAGGTCGCATAGATTCAATTTCGGGCGCATATGCGACCAAAATGGTCGCAATTTCGAGCCCTGTATTATTTTAAGATTTTAGATGACGGGTTCGTAATTTTACACGGGTAACTATATTCAAATCAATGAAATAATAACTTTGATAAATAAAATATGTTCGTAAGAATGTGGTGGGCCAGTGACTCCCCTCTCTGCCAGAGACTGCTCTGTGGTTTTAAAACCCTTTGCAAACTGTATTGTTTAGACCTGTATCAGTTTTTCATGTTAAATGTAGTGTAGTTTACTTGTGGAGGTCTGATGACTAGCGCGCTTCCGCTGAGCCAACTGTGGTGGCAACAGAGCCGCGACGTCAACACAGAATCTGTCGGCACAGTTCAGCACGGTTGTCTAACCCTGCCGAGAATGGTTTGTAATCGTGCCGCGCCGTTTCAGGCTCAGTGGAGAAATAACCGTAAACGTACCGAAGTGTTCTTAGAATGGTTTGGCACAATAGTGGAAAAGCGGCTATTGTCTTTCATCACATGCATCGCGCGCACATGAACGGTGAGTGAGAAGAGTGAGACAGAGGAAATTAGTCATTATGACATAATCTTTATGTAACCCAGGTTACTAGTGGGTAGTGCACAGAAATAGAGCAAATAGAAATACCACTATAAATATGAGACAAACATTGGTAGAATACTCGATTAAAATATATATTTAAAATTATTTATTTATATAAATAATTTATAATAGAGTATTATACAGCATCTAAGGAAATTGTGCAATGGAATGACATCATCGTGCCTTCCGCTATAGCAGCAGATCAGCTATACAGTACAAACAATAACAAATCACTCTTGTCGGTTGGTTTGTGTTTACCGTTGCTATGGAGATTCAGTATTCGCAAGGGAATGCAAGAGATGTAATGTAAGTTGTTATATTATTAACAGTAGAAAATTATTAGATTTATATCTTTTAATGTTTTAAATGCGTGTTAACTGAGAAATTGTACCATTAACAAGATGCTGAGATATCATATATATTTTTTAATGAAGGATCGAGAGAAAAACAAGATTTGTATCTGAGAAGTGAAATTAATGGTTTTTGCTTTGATTTTGAATGATTTGCCTTGGTGAGTTCGTGTTTTTTATTTGTTTTCATTATAACATGATTTAAACTAGTGTTAAGATGTGTTTTATTAAGTAACCATTTGTTTGGTCTAGTAAAAACCACAACAACGTATATAAGGGGTGAGATAGAAACAAAAACAGTAGTAATTCTTGTGAAATACAATGTTTATGTGTAAAACGGTATTGTACAAGTGATTGTGTAAAGTATTAGTGGAAGAATTTAAGTGAAAGGCTGTTTTTAAAAAGTAAATTTTAAATAAGCGAGAGAAATAGAAAAAACACACAGAAAGATAGAGCAGATAGATAAGCATATACATGGTTATTTATTGTTGCTGTTTATTTATAAATATGCTAAGCTGAGATAACACACACACTGTAAAATGCTAATGATTCCTTTGGCCTTGTGTTTTCAAGGCCAGGTTTTTTTGTTTTGTGTATTTTCTTCTGGTTTTTCATCGGTGAGATGTTCTATTGACGTTGATTGCTGAATGTGATCTGCTCTGGATTGGAATTGATTGAAGTGTGAACTGTGGATTGTCTCAACTTCCATCTGTGCATGTCTGATCGTGGAGTTGCACTGGAATGATAAAATAGTTTTAATATTATATTATTAGCTAACACTCACACATCTTTTATATAGTATTGTTATTAGTATATTAGAATTATATTTAGGCTAATGACTTCTATTAAAAATGTTAAAAGGGTTTTTGTAATATAATAATAAATAAATAATTCGTAAATTCGATTAATCAAAAAAATAAAAAAAATCACCCAGCCCTTGTGTGTGTATATATATATATATATATATATATATATATATATATAAAAACAATTCTAGCAACATTTAAGCTGATTGCGCAACATCTCTATCTCGATTGGAGGTGTCAGTGTGGTTAAAAAAACCTATTTACTGTAAATTACTACAGCTGACAGCTGAACATAGATCTAATAGCAGATATCACAGCCTCTGTTACTTTATACCTTGCACTTTTGTGTTAACATTTATTATTATCTATTAGGATATGCGTTTTCACATTCTGATTCCAATGCCTGATTATTCAATTGTTAAACAAAACTATAATTAAATAAAATATTCTTAAGAATACAATGTGTTCTTTGGAAGTGTGTATTTGCATTATGATGATATTATATTGTCATTCTGGCAATATACAGAGTGGGCCATTTATACGGATACACCTTAATAAATTACATAGACAATTGCCTTCAGATGACCCCAAGATAAAAGTCTAAGGGGGTCAGATCGGGAGACCTTGGGGGCCATTCAACTGGCCCACGACGACCAATCCACTTTTCAGGAAACTGTATTCAGGAATACCATTCCCATTTTATTAAGGTGTATCCATATAAATGGCCCATCCTGTATAATAAGTGACATAAAATGATAATAATATTGTTTATCGCAATATATTTTGGTGCAATATATCCTACAGCAAAAATAGATATCGTGACAGGCCTAGCGATAACAGTGTATGCAGTATCCATATCGCAGAATAGTGGAATTAATTATGTGTCAAGCATTTGTGTGCTGCATGCATAGGTTGTTTATAAAAATCTGATCTTAAAGCTGAAATTAAATAAGAATAAGAATTTCCGCCAAGGTTTTCAGTCATTCGTGGTGTTTTACAGTCTGTAATGTTTGCATCTTAATGTAGTTTTTTTAATTTTATTATTATTTTTTATTTAATTAGCTCATTTTAGCTTACTTTTAATATGATCATAACATAAATAATTTTTTTTTTTAATAAAAATGTAATTTTTCTTAGATCAAATAGCAATTTATTTTTATTGTAATATTGTTATCGCAACACTAAACATCACACATTTTTGCAGTATCGTGCATAGGGATTAGGCATGGGACGATAACCGTTTTCAAGGTATACCGTGGTTTGGAAAAGTCAAGGTTTTAAAAGTGCCTAAAATTTCTGTTATACCGTTCCTAAGGTATGTGTAAGATGTATTTATTTATTTATTTTTTGTTGTTGTTGTTTTTTAGGACAACAGTATCTCCAGCAGAAATTATCTCCAAAGATGCCGTTTTAAATTGTAAAGAAATCTGTGTTTTAGAAACTAAGTCAATGATTCATTTGAATTATTTAGCCTGACATGTTTAATGTTCCAAAATATTTAAAATGTTTCCTAAAATAAAATATATAGCCTCTGTCCGAAATCGCCTACTACTCAGTAGGTACTGCATTTAAATTAGAATTTACTACTCCACCGATAGAAAAGTACGTTCTATACATTATGAATGTGAGTAGTATGAATGAAACTCAGTTGTACTACATCCCCCGTTTTATAATGATCACGTGAAACACCCGCTTCACTCCCATTCATGATTTCTCTCGTTGTGCATCATGGGATAGCGTAGCGTGCATCGGATGCGCACTTCAGAATCTCGCCGGAAGTAGTAGGTCATTCGGGTACTTTTCACATACTGTTTTTCGATTTTTATGAATTCAGACATATTACTCAGCTCGCATACTGTTTTTAGCGTACTATATAGTATGGAAGTATGTAATTTCAAACGCAGCCATTGTGTTCAAAGTGGAAAAAAGTTCTTGTTTTTACCCAGACATTTTAAAAATAATATATATTAGAGCAGTAATCACAATACCGTGAAACCATGATATTTTTATCCAAGGTTTTTATACCGTTGGAATCTTATACCGGCCTATGCCTAATAGGGATGCAGCGATGATAGATTTTGGTTGTACAATTATAGTGTGAGGAATAATCACAGTTTCACAGTTATCATGATTATTATGCATTCATTAATTTCAAAACGCTGCTAGTTTAGAAAATCACATGAAAACCTCTTATATTTTAATGTGTTATTTATTGCTGCTTAGTCACCAATGAATACAGCGCTAAATAATAATAAAAAACAAACAAGTCCATTTCTCTTTGGACTTAAAAATAAGTGAAAAGGTTTTTAGGGATATGTGAACGGCCCTTAGTTAAAAGCCTCAGCCATGGTTAAAATCAGCCTTTAATCCAGTGTAATCCAGTAACAAGTTCTAAACTTTAAACTGGTGCGCAGTTGACGTAACTTTGATTAGTTGCAGCAGTTTTGTTCCATGCAGAAACGCATTGTTGAGAATTCTTTACGATTAATTAAGCGTGACGAATTAAAGCGTGGTTAATGGTGAAATTGGTTAATCATTGCATCCCTAATCATGCAGCGCTAATGTGAATATTTACTTTACATTTTTATGTAAACTATGTACAGTTGCCTTGAACTGGGCCAAAGCACTCTTGCCCCCCCTCCCGTCTCCCCCGATGGCCTGCACTCGCATTACATTCGGGCCTGGACACGCTTACGTCATCGATGATGCGCTGTTCAGTAAGCGCTCTCGCTCAGCACAGTGGAGATTTCTTTAGTTATATCGTTTAAGTCGTTTGATATTCGGTATACTAATTTAGACGCTCATAAACAATCATAAAGTTCTCGTGCTGCAGGTATTAGGAGGTTTGCTGAAGGTGCAGCTGTGGTGCAGTGAGGGGTTTGCGTCTTTAATAAACCACGACGTTCATTGAACAGTACGAATGATTAATCCATATCAAACAGTCCCTTAAAAGTCACGTCTCGCTTTCAGTTTCGGGCTCAGGCACGCTTTCACTCACACTGCAAGCGTACCGCGCCTGAGCCCAAGTGAACCGCGCTCAGGCCCACCTCTTCCAACCGGGCCAGGGCCGCCCAAGTGAACCGTGCCTGAGGCCGATTCAGAGCACTCACACTTCTCAAACGATCTGGGAAACGGGCCTGGGCACATTTCGGATAGAATAGTGTGAGTACGCCCTTAGTTAAAAACCTCAGCCATAGTTAAAATCAGCCTTTAATCCAGTGTAATCCAGTAACAAGTTCTAAACTTTAAACTGGTGCACAGTTGACGTAACTTTGATTAGTTGCAGCAGTTTTGTTCCGTGCAGAAATGCATTGTTGAGAATCCTTTACGATTAATTAACTGTGACGAATTAAAGCGTGGTTAATGGTGAAATTGGTTAATCATTGCATCCCTAATCATGCAGCGCTAATGTGAATATTTACTTTAAATTTTCAGTTCTGTATTAGGTACTTTTACGGTGCTATTTTCCTTCAACCTGTAGTGACTGCTTTATGTTTTAAGATTTCACACTTAGATATTGCTTGACACTAGTTGCAGGTTTGGCAGGCTGTCCCGGGAGAGAACCCTGAGCTCGGAGAGCTCCCGCCTGGTGATTTAGCATGTGAGGGGCTCTGTAATCTAATGTAACTTAAACTCAGCATTGATGTAAGCTACATTTTTAATTTGCAGGGTTGAGCACTTTTAGAAGAGCTACTTCTACTCAAACTTTCAGTGATGTTTAGAACAGATACTTTTACTCTCACTACTTTTCGGGCAAGTAATAGTACTTTTACTTGAGTATGATTTTTCCACCACTGTTGACAACATGAAAGGCTGGACCGGTCATGCAGTGCACACTAGGAGCTGTAGAAACGAGTGTGCTGTCTATCTAGACGTGTTCGGTGAACACTCCTGTGATGTGCAAATATAGGTTTAAATATTTCATTGATGCCAAAAAAAATCTATTTGACCATGCAAAGGCAGCTATGATTAATTTAAAATGTATTTGAGCATTCAAATGATACAAAAAATATATTCATCAGTTCTTATGTTACTGTGATGTTTAGGGATCTGTTTGTTTAAAGTGGAATTGGAAGTTGGGTGACGCAGTGGCTCAGTGGTTAGCACTGTGGCCTCACAGCAAGAAGGTCGCTGGTTCGAGTCCCGGCTCGTTTCTGTGTGGAGTTTGCATGTTCTCCCCGTGTTGGCGTGGGTTTCCTCCGGGTGCTCCAGTTTCCCCCACAGTCCAAACACATGCGCTATAGGGGAACTGATGAACTAAATTGGCCATAATGTATGAGTGTGAGTGTGAATGCAAGAGTGTATGACAGGGTTTCCACCAGGTCTTAAAAAGTCTAAAATTTAAAAATCTAAATTTAAGGCCTTAAAAAGTCTTAAATTGGCTGTTTTAGGTCTTAAATATTTTTCACAGGTCTTATTTTTCCATGTAACGCTACATCTAATGCTCATTTAAATTCTTTTTTGTTGTTGTTGCTTTGTTTTCGTGGTGTTGTAGTCCTTTACTTCACTAGTTCTAATGTAATTTGCGCTATTACAACTACAAATGAGACCAGCATGCAATAGCCAATCAGCTTTCTGTTATTGGGCCCAGTGCGCGCGGCGAATGTGACGTCATTGTTGTTTGCGGAGGTTCGCTTTTGGTGCACACGACATGATTTCGGCTGGTGGAGTAAACAGATTTCGGGTGAACAGTCCGTGCAGCGCTGCGTTTGATTTGAGTTGAGTATGAATCACTTTGAAGAGATTTTGTCTGAAACAGGTATGACTGTACACACATCTTCATTATGATTCGTCCATGCCTGATCATAGAGATAACCAGATGACCAATAATTCTTGGCTAGAAATTGCAACATCCGTGGAAAAGGAGGAAAGTTTTTGTAAAAGTTTAGAAAAACCTCAGGGATAAGTTTGTTAAAAAAAAAAAGATGCCATGGCAAAAGTAGAGACTCGTGGTTAATAGCTACAAACTAAAATTAAGTGACAAATTATGTCTTTGATAACTGGAAAAGAATATATGAACCTATCAGTTTACAATATACTGATGCCCAAATTCTGGCCTTTATTGGTGATAATGGTCAGGAATGTTGGACCATTATTGCCTTTTTAGCCTTTATAGGACAGAAACTAGCCAGACAATAATGTGTGAATTGTTGAGTGGCAAAATAAAATAAAAATAAACTTCAGTATTTTTTGTAAGTTTTTTTGCTTTTATTCTTACCATAATAAAAAATATAATTGTAGAGCAACCCATTTTCTCTTGTCATTGATATTTAACTTTAATAGGTAGAACTGTCCGAGATGAACAAAAGCAAGTGATGCATCAAAGTTTGATTTAAAAAATCTTGAAATGGTTATAAAAGTCTTTATAATCATTATAATAAATTATAAAAATAATAAAAAATAATTAGTTTTAAAATCTTGAACGATATTAATGCTATGACTTAGTTCCGGAAACGTACTACATCTCTGTTTATCCGTCTGACTTTACAGTGGGTTTCTTTTGACCGGCCCCTTTCGTTTTAAAGAATATCACAATGGCGAATGCATCAAGTATAAAAGCCTCGTCTGTTTCGTGAGGTACGTGCGTAGTCAGCGGAGGTGCGCGATGTGCCGCCAGCGAAAGTATAAATCAGCCTTAAGATGTTTTTGTAGCTCAGTGGTGCATCTAACCTGTCTTTAGTACAGTTCAGTTTACATACATTTATTGTACCACTAATTTTGTGGTAACCCTGCATACCTGCAGAAACCCTGGTATGAATGTTTACCAGTACTGCGTTGCAGCTAGAAGGGCATCCTTATGCAACATATGCGGAATAAGTTGGTGGTTCATTCCGCTGTGGTGACCCCTGATGAATAAAGGGACCAAGCCGAGGGAAAATGAATGAAGTGGATATTGCGGCAGATATTATTTTGGTATGAAATGGAATTTGGAGAAAAGGGCGGTGTTTATTTTTAAGCTCCGCCTCATCTTTCACTCACAATAAACTAGCAGTAGGAGGGGTGTGGCTAAGCGTATTCAGCCCAGTTTGTCAAACAACCAATATAATCTGCAAATGGAGTAAGATAATTTTTTTTTTCTTTCTTTGCATTTTAAACCAAAAAATTAGGAGATTCATTTTATTCAACTAGCATAAAGTAAATGTTTTTTTTCTTAAATACATGTGCATATTTTAACAATACCCCAATTCATTTTTCGTTTTCCTTCGGCTTGATCCCTTATTTATCAGGGCTCGCCTCAGCGGAATGAACCGGCAACTTATCCAGCATATCTTTTACACAGCGGATGCCCTTTCAGCTGCAACCCAGCACTGGGAAACACCCATTCACATTCACACACAAACATGGCCAATATGGTTAATCAATTCCCCTATAGTGGATGTGTTTGGACTGTGGAGGAAACTGGAGCACCCAGAGAAAACCCACGCCAACACGGGAAGAACATGCAAACTCCACACAGAAATGCCAACTGACCCAGCCGGGGCTCGAACCAGCGACCTTCTTGCTGTGAGACGACGGCGCTAACCAACATGTTTTCTTGATGTTGAAAATGCAACCATTGCGCATAAAGTTCTTTCTCATTTTTGGATGGAAACATAGCTACTGTCTTATTCAAATTAAAGTAAATCATTTGATTACTGATGTCCATGTAAAAAATGTCCACTGTCATAAAATCAAATAAATTATATTTGATTTATATTTTTGACACTGAACATCTTCAAGGTCACGTTTCGATGCTGAGATGAGAAATATCTCATGGAGGAAAATGCGAATGTGCTTCAGAGATTATGAAAAGAGAAATGATCTTTGTCTAAGCCTCCTCCTCCATCCTGAAAGCAGCTTTATTATGCGTTACACATTAGCAGTTGTTGATGTTGTTTAACTCTGATGATCATCATTTGTAATTGTCAGCTAAAAATGAATCATTTTGTTGGATGACTTCACAGCAGTTGTATAGATATTATTCACCCGACTGCGGCTAACAGATTATTTTTTATATTCAGAAAAGACCTTTGATGGGATCATCTCTGAACGGAGACGCTCATATAGAGTAGCCAGGACAAATATCTCCCACTGGAAGCTGGCATCAATATTAATATCTGTTTATTTATTAATTCGGCGTATGAGCGAGAGTTTGGGATTGTCTATTTCGAGGTGGTTTCGTGTGTCATACACTTCCTCTCTCGGTTTTCCATGAATCAACGTTTGTTTTCTTGGTTTGTTAATTTGTTTTCCTCTTTATCATGGATGTTTTTTGCAAACTGTGGGCGCTTTGTTGACAGCTGTGATAGATTTCACATTGTCGGCAGTGTTTTGAAAAGAGCTGCTAATTTATTTAGATCATTTTCGACCACATATTAACCACAAGTTTGACAGGAATCAGAGGAGAAGAGTCTGTGTTTTGCAGGATTTACATGTGCTTATGGGCCCGGGCCTTTGGATTAAAATGAGGGAAAGAATGTTTATTTGTGTCTGTCTGTCTGTCCATCCATTTTACATTTATTGATCTATCTATCTATCTATCTATCTATCTATCTATCTATCTATCTATCTATCTATCTATCTATCTATCTATCTATCTATCTATCTATCTATCTATCTATCTGTCTATCTGTCTGTCTGTCTGTCTGTCTGTCTGTCTGTCCTTCGTTCCATCTGTCTGTCAGTCTCCATCCATCCATCTATTTTACATTTATTTATTGATCTGTCTGTCTGTCTATCTGTCTGTCTGTCTGTCTGTCTGTCCTTCCTTCGTTCCATCTGTCTGTCAGTATCCATCCATCAATTTTACATTTATTTATTGATCTGTCTGTCTGTCCATCCATCCTTCGTTCCATCTGTCCATCCTTTGTTCTATACGTCTGTCTGTCTGTCTATCTATCTATCTATCTATCTATCTATCTATCTATCTATCTATCTATCTATCTATCTATCTATCTATCTATCTGTCTGTCTGTCTGTCTGTCTGTCTGTCTGTCTGTCTGTCTGTCTGTCTGTCTGTCTGTCTGTCTGTCTGTCTGTCTGTCTGTCTGTCTGTCTGTCTGTCTGTCTGTCTGTCTGTCTGTCTGTCTGTCTGTCTGTCTGTCTGTCTGTCTGTCTGTCAGCATCCATCCATCCATCCATCCATCCATCCATCCATCCATCCATCCATCCATCCATCCATCCATCATTTATTTATTGATCTGTCTGTCTGTCTGTCCTTCGTTCCATCTGTCCATCCTTTGTTCTATACATCCATCTATCTATCTCTCTGTCTGTCTGTCTTACATTTATTTATTGATCTGTCTGTGTACCCATCCATCCATCCATCCTGTTAGAATTCTTGTGTAGATTTCTTATGTCGTTGCCACAGAACTGCAACTTTTTTGTGCAAATGCAGAATTATAAGACAAAGACTGCTGGTTTTATTCTTTTTCTTTAATTTTTATTATCTTTTATCTAAATATTTAAAAAAAAAAAAACACTCTTTGCATTGAGAGAACACACCGCTTTACATTAAACATCAGGGTCTTTCTTCCTTTGCAAGTTTCTACTAGTTTTTTGCATGTGATGTGCTGTAATAAAAATGTACATTTTTATATATATATATATATATATATATATATATATATATATATATATATATATATATATATATATATATATATATATACAAGGTTTCTGTTACATTCATTCTACCATGGCGGGGCACCACACCAAAATTCATCCCGCCACGGCTACATTACAGCTTCAAAACATTGTCATTTTTTAAAAATAGCGGGTTATAATCGCACCAAAACGTATTAAAAGGTAAGTGAATTATAACAGCACAAGCCTTTCTGTAACCGTAGTTGTGCTGCGCGTTATTTGTTTAACCCTTTAAGGTGACATACTGACTGACTGACTGACTGGTGCGTGATGAGTTGAGGCCAGCAAACATGACGTAGCTTTCAGTTAGGATGAACACAGTTTCCATAATTATACTTTATTTATTGATAAAGGTCTATGGCTCTACATACAACAAACAAAGACTATCTTGCTGGAGTTTATAGCCGTTTCACTTTACTTCAGGACGCATTAATGCCGCTCTGTAGGTCTATTGGAGACGTTCATCAATATTCCTAGCAAATCTAATAAAGGTTGGAGACATATTCACTACATAAATGCGCTAAATCGCACTTGAGCAGCGTATATTTGAGGGCATGCAAGAAGTTTTGTGCACGAACAGAGGAAATCCTAGATAGATAGATAGATAGACAGACAGTTGAAGTCAGAATTATTAGCCTCCCTGTTTATTTTTTTCCCCAATTTCTGTTTAACTGAAGATTTTTTTCAGCACATTTCTAAACATAATAGTTTTAATAACTCATCTCTAATAACTGATTTATTTTCTCTTTGTCATGATGACAGTAAATAATATTAGACTAGATATTCTTCAAGACACTTCTAAACGGCTTAAAGTGACATTTAAAGGCTTAACTAGGTTAATTAGGTTAACTAGGCAGGTTAGGGTAATTAGGAAAGTTATTGTATAATGATGGTTTGTTCTGTAGACTATCTGAAAAAAATATAGCTTAAAGAGGCTAATAATTTGTCCTTAAAATGGTTCATAAAAAAAATAAAACTGCTTTTATTCTAGCCGAAATAAAACAAATAAGACTTTCTCCAGAAGAAAAAATATTATCAAACATACTGTGAAAATTTCTTTGCTCTGTTAAACATCATTTGAGAAATATTTAAAAAAGAAAAAACATTCAAGGGGGGCAAATAATTCTGACTTATATTATATATTTATTTATATATAGATTTTTTTTTTTTTACCCAGGGCTGACTCTCTATACCACTGATATGAATTGTGTGTGTTGTGTTTAGATTCCTTTATTTTTGTCATTCAAAACATCACAATAAATTGTAAAGCAGAACAAAATTACGTTACATCAGACCCAACAAGAGCATAAAAACAGCGAACGCTATAAAACCCTAACAGAAAGCTTTTATAGGTTCATAAATAAAGTTATATATTGTGCTGAACACTGCTCTGCTGTGTGTTTCAGTGCTGTGTGTGTGTGTGTGTGCGCGTTTGTACTAAATGCTCCTCCTCTGTGTGTGTGTATGTGTGTGTTTGTACTGAACGCTCCTCTGCTGCATGTTTCAGGTCTGAAGGGTGTGTGTGTTTGTCTGTTTGTATGTGTGTGTTTCCAGCGCTGTACTGAACGCTTCTCTGCTGTGTGTTTCAGCGCTGAAGGGTGTGTGCATGTTTGTGTGTGTGTTTCCAGCGCTGTACTGAACGCTCCTCTGCTGTATGTTTCAGTGCTGAAAAGTGTGTGTGTGTGTGTTGTGTTTTTGTGCTGAATGCACCTCTGCTGTGTGTTTCGGGGCTAAAGGGGGTGTGTTTGCGTTTGTGTGTGTGTGTGTGTGTGTTTCCAGCGCTGTACTGAACGCTCCTCTGCTGCATATTTCAGGGCTGGTGTGTGTGTGTGTGTGTGTTTCCAGCACTGTACTGAACGCTCCTCTGCTGCGTATTTCAGGGCTGGTGTGTGTGTGTGTGTTTCCAGCACTGTACTGAACGCTCCTCTGCTGCATATTTCAGGGCTGGTGTGTGTGTGTGTGTTTCCAGCACTGTACTGAACGCTCCTCTGCTGCATATTTCAGGGCTGGTGTGTGTGTGTGTTTCCAGCGCTGTACTGAACGCTCCTCTGCTGTATGTTTCAGCGCTGAAGAGTGTGTGTGTGTTGTGTTTTTGTGCTGAACGCACCTCTGCTGTGTGTTTCAGGTCTGAAGGGTGTGTGTGTGTGTGTTTGTCAGTTTGTGTGTGTGTGTTTCCAGCGCTGTACTGAACACTCCTCTGCTGTATGTTTCAGCGCTGAAGAGTGTGTGTGTGTGTGTGTTGTGTTTTTGTGCTGAACGCACCTCTGCTGTATGTTTCAGCGCTGAAGAGTGTGTGTGTGTGTGTGTGTGTTGTGTTTTTGTGCTGAACGCACCTCTGCTGTGTGTTTCAGCGCTGAAGAGTGTGTGTGTGTGTGTGTTGTGTTTTTGTGCTGAACGCACCTCTGCTGTGTGTTTCAGCGCTGAAGAGTGTGTGTGTTGTGTTTTTGTGCTGAACGCACCTCTGCTGTATGTTTCAGCGCTGAAGAGTGTGTGTGTGTGTGTGTTGTGTTTTTGTGCTGAACGCACCTCTGCTGTGTGTTTCAGCGCTGAAGAGTGTGTGTGTGTGTGTGTTGTGTTTTTGTGCTGAACGCACCTCTGCTGTGTGTTTCAGGGCTAAAGGGGGTATGTTTGCGTTTGTGTTTGTGTGTGTGTGTGTTTCCAGCGCTGTACTGAACGCTCCTCTGCTGCATATTTCAGGGCTGGTGTGTGTGTGTGTGTGTGTGTGTGTGTGTGTGTGTGTGTGTTTCCAGCACTGTACTGAATGCTCCTCTGCTGCATATTTCAGGGCTGGTGTGTGTGTGTGTGTGTGTGTGTGTGTGTGTGTGTGTGTGTGTGTGTGTGTGTGTGTGTTTCCAGCACTGTACTGAACGCTCCTCTGCTGCATATTTCAGGGCTGGTGTGTGTGTGTGTGTGTGTGTGTTTCCAGCACTGTACTGAACGCTCCTCTGCTGCATATTTCAGGGCTGGTGTGTGTGTGTGTGTGTGTTTCCAGCACTGTACTGAACGCTCCTCTGCTGCGTATTTCAGGGCTGTGTGTGTGTTCTGAACGCCCCTCTGCTGTGTGTTTCAGGGCTAAGTGTGTGTGTGTGTTGGGTTTTTGTGCTGAACGCACCTCTGCTGTGTGTTTCAGGGCCAAAGGGTGTGTGTGTGTGTGTGTGTGTGTGTTGTGTTTTTGTGCTGAATGCACCTCTGCTGTGTGTTTCAGGGCTAAAGGGTGTGTGTGTGTTTCCAGCACTGTACTGAACGCTCCTCTGCTGCGTATTTCAGGCCTGTGTGTGTGTTCTGAACGCCCCTGAAGAGTGTGTGTGTGTGTTGTGTTTTTGTGCTGAATGCTCCTCTGTGGTGTGTGTGTGTGTGTGTGTGTTCTGAATGTTTCCAGCGCTGTACTGAACGCCCTTCTGCTATGTGATGCAGGACTGTGTGTGTGTGTTTTCAGAGCTGTGCTGAATGCTCCTCTGCTGTGTAAGCGTGCGTGCGTGCATGCGTGCGTGCGTGTTCTAAATGCTCATCTGCTGTTTTTTAAGGCTAAAGTGTGAGTGTGTTTCCAGCGCTGTGCTGAACACTCCTCTGCTGTGTGTGTGTGTGTGTGTGTGTGTGTTCTCAATGCTCCTCTGCTGTGTGTTTCAGGGCTAAAGAGAGTGTGTGTGTGTGTGTGTGTGTGTGTGTGTGTGTGTGTGTGTGTGTGTGTTTCCAGCACTGTGCTGAACGCTCCTCTGCTGTGTGTTTCAGGGCTAAAGAGTGTGTGTGTGTGTTTCCAGCACTGTGCTGAACGCTCCTCTGCTGTGTGTTTCAGGGCTGCCGGTGATGCAGGTAAAGATCGACATCTCCAGACAGCAGGTGGAGAAGATCTTCGGTCTGGAGGATTACTGGTGTCAGTGTGTGGCCTGGAGCACTACAGGAACCCAGAAGAGCCAAAAGGCTTTCGTGCGCATCGCCTGTGAGTTCTGCTCTGCTATCTTCAAATGCAAACATCGGACCCAAGGCCACTTTATAATCTGTGATAATGTTATAAATGTAGAGCGCAGGGGGTCTCAACTGGTGGGACACTTCTCTAAAATGGGTCACATGTCAGTGTTGATCTAGAGAGAAGAGAAAATGAAAATGCAAAAGATAAAAGCAAAAATGGGGCATCACGGTGGCTCAGTGGTTAGCAATGTCACCTCACAGCAAGAAGGTCACTGGTTCGAGTCCCGGTGGGGGCAGTTGGCATTTCTGCATGTTCTCCTCGTGTTGGTGTGGGTTTTCTCCAGGTGCTCCGGTTTCCCCACAGGCCAAAGACATGCGCTATAGGTAAATTGATTAACTAAATTGGCCTTAGTGTATTAGTGTGTGTGTGAGAATGAGTGTGTATGAGTGTTTCCCAGTACTGGGTTGCAGCTGGAAGGGCATCCACTGCGTAAAACATATGCTGGAATAGTTGGCGGCTCATTTTGTGATATTTTGATTCAATATATAAGCAAATATGTTTGTTTTAATCTACTAAAATATCAATAAAAATACATTTGTTTACATTTTCATCATCAAAATTCGCCAGAGCAGAGATTAAGGCCCCATAATGCAATTTGAAGGAGTAAATAAACTAGTGCGTAAACTATTATCGGCTTTAACATGGTGCGTTAACGCAAGACTCTTTTCACGCGATGAAAAAAATATCGCCGTTAATCTATTCCCAAAGTTGGGTTGGGAGCTGGGTCTATTCTACGCAAGCTATGATGACTTTCACCTTGATATTTTAGCACGGATGTATACCTGAACGGTGAGCCGTCTTCTGGATCTTACTTACTTTGAAGACACTACTGATTACGCTTACATGAACATCTGTAATCTAGTTATTTGCCTTAATAGACAATAATATAATGAAGGTGTTTACGAGAAGTGCTTCATGTAAGAGTTTCCTGTAATTTTGGGTGACTTTAACTTAGTAATGGGCGATATAAACGATATGCGATATAAACGATACAAAATTGGCCTACGATAGAGATTCTAATTCTATTGCACTTTCGCGACAATGCATGTTTGATGACGCAATCTACCCGCGAAATTAAGAGCAACGAGCTGCAGCCGGCTGCAACGCATCATCTTGAATAAACAGTGCGACCATTTCGCTCGCATTTGCGACAAAAAATAATAAGCTCGATTGATAACTTAATTTACTCGGCCACGGTAAAACAACATGCTCTTCACACTAACTTATGGTGTATTACGTTGGAAATCTGTTGTGACTGTAGCACATGCTAAGCTCTCAACAACAGGACTAAGCAATGCATGGCACCGACTGGTGACGTGTCGCACAACTTGCGAGCCTCATGCATGGCATATTGAGGCTTGTCACACAGATTCCCACACAGCGCTTCCCACACAGATTTTACCTAGGCGGCCGATATATTATTGGGGCGGCCCGGTTCTGTGTTCGCGAGAAACTGAGAACACTCTGCCACAGACTCACATGCTCTGCATGCAGACCCACAGAGACGCGCTGGATACAGAAGAGCTCGAAGACTAAATGGACTGATCCAGCTCATTATTTGGGGTGACAATACATTTTCCCCGGACATGTCCAAGAATCTGCTTTCGCTTTCGATATTAATTGTATTCATTTTGGCATTACTTTATAAGCAAACTTTGTCTGGTGCGTCTCAATCTCTCAGCAGCACCAACACTACAGCAGACAGAGAGAGGGGGAGAGAGAGAGAAAGAGCAGATCAAGACACCAGTTTTAATTTCATTAGGAGAACAAAATGTTTAAAATCAAATGTGTTACCTTAGGCTGCAGGTTAGAAATATGTTTTTATTTAAAGTATCTGCAATACACAATTTTATTTGACTAATTTAATACTGGAAGTAATTTCAGTACAGTGTAAGTTCCTTAACTAAAAAGACACCAGTTTTTTTGTTCTCTGCAACTTGGCATTTAGGAACCAAGGACTTAAAAGAAAAGTATTTCTTTCTAAAAGGCACTACATTTAGATTATTTATCTGCAACATTGTGTTGTTTAATTACAGTTTTGCTTTTGCACAATAAATGTTCTCAAAATGACATGCAACGTTTCTTTATTTCTTAAAAAAAATAGCAGTTTGGCTTTCCTAAGGGTCTCTGTAACCTGTTCTGAAATGGTTCTATTATAATTTATATATCGCAATATATATCGTTATCGCAAGAGGCTGCAATGTATATCGCAATATGGATTTTAGGCCATATCGCCCATCCCTACTTTAACTGCAGTTCGGCAGTTTCACTTTAACTCATGAGCATTTCATTCATGCCCCCGTGACAAACTGGGGTATTAGACGCAAATAAGGAGTAAGGACTGGTGAGAGTGTGATGAATACTTTCCGGATGTACTGTACAACACCAACCCAGACAATATAGCACTGCAAACTATTACACGTGCTCATAAAAGTCACTTTTTCACACTTTTCAAGGTTAAAAGTTGTTGGAAGAAGGATCAAGGTCCTATAATGCAACTCAAAAGCATAAATAAACGAGGAAAAATAAAAACATGAATCACAAAATACTGAAAACTGCTAATTTACAGATATTTTTACAGTGTATGTAAACTGTGTTGGTAAAACAGCAGATCTAATGAAACCCATTTGTCTGTAATAGAGTTGGGAGGATGTTGACCAATTTAGCATTAGACATGTACGATGTCTAATGTGAAACATCGCGATGGACGATGGCATCGTCTTCATAGGCGGAGGTGAATTAATTATTTATGAATATTAATTAATTCATAACTAATTAATTATTTGTAGCCTACCGTTTCATCCACCACCGCGGTGGACGGTGGAGGGGTGTCGCGGACGAAAGTGAGCAGCGTGGGGGTGTTGCGGACGAAAGTGAAGAGGGTTGGGGAGTCGCGGAAGAAAGTGAAAATGAACAGCGGACAGGCGAGGAGGGCGGTTGAGGAGGGAGATCGGTAAAATGAGGTGCCAGATCCGGATCCGGCTTGTTCCGGCACAAATTAAGCCCTGGATAGAGACAAGATTAATTAAATATCACGTTTAACAACTATAGTGAGACACGATCCAGCGATTAAACCCTTGATAAACTGTCCGACGTACACTGTTCTCTGGAGCTCAGACGAGCGGATGACAGTGTGTGTGGCTGTGTCTGTGTGTGTGGGTGTGGTCACGTGATGTGTGTTTTCAGTGGACGGAGGGCTGTTCAGAAATGCTAGATGAAACGAGGACGTGGATCATTTTCGTTCTAAAATGCCATTTTAATACTAAGCTCCATTACTGTAAACAGGGTCTGAGTGTGTATTTTTCACAAGCGGGTTTGCGACGGGGGCGGGGCGGAGAATCGGCGATGCCGACTCAGCATCGTGATGTCTATCGGCCATTGGCAATGGATGATGGCATTGTCTATCGGCTAGGGGTGTAACGATACTTCGAACCGAAATATCGCGATACACCAACCACGATATGTATCGCGAAACTCTCGTGGCGTACCGCGATACTCTCACGCCCCCTGCTGCCCATTGTTGAGGTTGACGTCACTTGTCTCTAACTAATTAAACCAAATTTAAGCACATATTTATTTGATTACATTTGATTAAATTGTATTAGTAATGAGGTTTTGTTCTAAATATTATATTCTAAAGTTAGTATTTTCCAAGTGCATGTCATGTCATGTGAGTGCGCGATCACTCGATTACTGCATGGTTTCCGCTACATCCATTCTTTCATGGCAGGGCACCACACCAAAATTCACCCCGCCACTGACTGATGCTTGCGCACCGATTTTCTCTGTTGGTGCACGGGATTCTTGCGTGCCCTCGTGTATACTCTGTTCAAGTGCGCTTTCAAAAACACGCAGCTGAAGTGCGATTTAGTGTGTTTACGCATCACGCATCAGTAACTGACTGACAGGTGCATGCAGCGTGTGAGGCTGGCAAATACGACCGCTTTCAGTTAAGATGAACACAGTTTCCATAACTATACTTTATAGATAACAGATAATGCTTTATAATACTTTAAAATGTATAGATGAGGTTATCTTGCTGGACTTTATAGCCGTTTCACTTTACAGGGAGCATTAATGCCGCTTGGGTCTATTGGAGACATTCATAAATATTTCTAATGAAGGTTGGAGACATACATGTTACATAAACACACTAAGGAGCACTTGAGCGGAGTATATATGGAATATACGCAGTTTTGTGCATGGACGGAGAGAATAGGCGCGCAGGCAATATATTGACATCGCAGTTTTCAGCGCCGTGCGCCGCATTCTTCCCTATACTGAACTGTAGAATGAAATAAATACAAATATAACGTTCACCTCTTACCCGATGTCTTTAACAATACATTTTGTATGTGTTTGCAAAATGGAAGTCGTAAGACATCTTCCCTATCCACCTTACTCTGAGAAAAGAGTGAACTTGAGGAGGTATAGCTCAATGTAACGGGAAATAGCCAACAATAGCTGAGCCAAAAACTAACAAACAAATCAATCAAATTAAAAATGTACAAAAATCACAAAATATCTCAGAGTGGGCAAAAGTAATGCTAAATAATTTTGCCCAAACGAAAGTTAAGCAAAAACAACGAAAATCATAATCATGTTGACAAAATACACGAAAAACCAGATCAAAGGAAGATGCGCTCTTCTCCGCTTTTCCTGACGGGCTTTTTATATCCCCGTGCCAAGTCGCCCAGTGATGATAGATCATTCTCCTGACCAATTAGCTGTCGTGAAGGTGGAAATACAGAAATGACAGGCACGGAGAGAGAGAGAGTGAGAGATAGAGAGAGAGTGAGAGCGAACGGGAGGCTAAAATACAACCAGCTAGAACCGTAACATTAGTTTCAGACAAAACAGCAGTGTATTCTCTTTGCTTGCGCGCCGATTTCATCTGTTCGTGCGCAAAACTTCTTGCACGCCCTCAAATATACACGCTCAAGTGCAGATCTTTATGTGGGCTTTCAAATAACCGCGGCTGAAGTGCGATTTAGTGCGTTTTTGTGCGTTTTGCGACATTAACGCGTCCTGGGGTGGAGTGAGGCGGCTATAGACTCCAGCAAAATAAAGTCATTGTATGCAGAGCCATTGACATTTATCAGTTAAGTATAATTATGGAAACTGTGTTCATCTTAACTGAAATTAACTGAAGATTTCATATGTTCTTAGAGAGGACAAGCCTGTTTATCTTTCACTATAGTCAACACTGCAGTTATTTATTTAATTTGAGTTTACTTTCTTAAGATGGCTGCACTAAAGAGAATTGTTTTTTCTGACTAGTCTATATTGGAGGTATTTATTTCATTTTTGTTGTTTACTCTGGTATCCTGACTGTACTAAAATGTGATGGCAAAGTTAATAAAGAAAAAGTTTAGTTGTTCTTGTTATTAAGTGAATCTATTGTTCCTTAGCATTACTGTTAAGATGACATCAACCCTAACCCCACAGCAAACAGAAACCGAACCGAACCGTGGCTCCAAAACCGTGAACCGAACCGAATCGTGCCTTTAGTGTATCGTTACACCCCTACTATCGGCCCAATCCTAGTCTGTAATGTCTTTAAAATCTTCCACATGACAGAAGCATTTGCTCTTTTCATCCCTCCACCGCAGACTGTCTTGATAGTGACATACTTTCTATTAAAAGTTATTTTAAATTCCATTTAGCCAATCAATCTCGCCACTTATGTTGGGTTTTCTCCCCAAGGCTGATTGATTCAGCTGGTTTTATATGACTTATTTAATGTTTGATTGGGAAGTTTGATCAGGAAGGGCCTGTGGCAAGGAAATCTGCTAATCTGCAATGTAACACTCGGTAATTGCCTCAAGAGGGCTGGTGGTTTTGATATCTCAGTGTGATTAAACACCGGGAAACCGCAGCACCGCACGACTGGCTCAGAGCAAACATTAACACACACTGAAAGAAAATGATTCATTGGATTTACTCAATTTTGTTAAGGTAAGTGGTTGCAAACTATTTATATGGGCTGAATTTAAACAAACAAATTACTGCTACATTTAATTAGCTTGTTTAAATCCGGCGCATATAAATTATTTAGCTTAAAAAAAAATTGTAAATCCAATGAATCATTTTTTTCAGTTGTAAGAAATCAATCTACATTATAAGATCGATTAGGGATTTTATTAGCTCATATCAATGACTCGGATCTTGAAGATTCGAATCATTGATTCGACTCAATCGAGTCGGATTGAATCAGATCAAAGATTCAAACTTTATCTGAAGTTTGTCCCGCAAATAGAGACATCACGTTTTACTAATCTTGTCTATGTTATTTCCGTGGCAAACGATAATAACATAACACAGAATAGGGTTAACTTTTAGCAAGGTAACACGATCTACAGCTTGAGGCAAAGACTTAGAAGCACATAAACCAGAACACAGTTCTTACAAAAGGAGAACAAAGGTTTATTGAGCTACACTACGATACATGAGGCTAACTTACGTAATAAACAAACAACAAACAAACGCACACACACACTTTCACGCACACACACACACACACAGGCAGTTCAGAGGATGCAAAATGAGTTGACAAACAGTCCCAAGTCATCTAGAGTTTCGTACTAGATCTTAGAATCACCTGAGAAACCACAAAAGCAGAGATTTGACTCATCTTTGACTGCTTAAAATCATATGCACCAGATCAGGAAGAGACAACAGTCGTTGTGTTACTTGCGCAAGCTGTTGAAGTCTTCTTGATTCGAGTTTTCCCTCGCCGGGCTGGAGTGAGGAAACATGTGGCGCTCAAGGGTGGCTTCTCTGTGACATTGCTGGGATTCCTGCTCGGGAGCGAGGCTCGTTGTCTTGGGTTACCGGGGAGCCGACTCTGCCCAGAGTCGGTTTAGTGGAAGTTTTAGCGGTCCGAAACTTAAGAGGTTTGCATAAAGAGTTTGTGGTGACCCAATCGCGTGGTGGCGGCTGGGGGCGAATGCGACAGCGGGCGTAAACCGGCTTGAAGCTAAAGGCACAGATTTAGGGCTGCAAGGACGTTTTAAGGGACACGTATTGATCCATCCCTCTACACTGTCACCCAATGACCGACTGCCATGATGGGCGGGGCCACGCCCCGTACCAGCGTAGCCGGGGTCAATTATTAACAGACTTCAAGAGATTGAACGTAGTAAAATCTCTGGTAAGATTGTAACTATCTGACATAAAATGTTACAAGACGAATACAGTTCGTATTACTAAATTCTCATTTACCCCAATGTATTGCAAATAAAAAAAGGTTTTGTTTAAATCCAAACATAAAGCATTTCAGACACATACAGATCATTTCAGCCTGTTATAAGGGTAAAACCACATTGTTAACCTGGTTGGTTGGAATAAACACAGCACATCAGTGCCTATAAATGTCATTCAAATATCAAATTTTGCCTTGGTTATAACATTTATAAGAATTGTCTTAAGTCTCTAATTCATTTCTTTGACAGTAAATTCTGTCCATCTGGCTGAAATTAGAATGTCTCGTGGGCGAACACATGGCCACCAGATCACATGATCGGTCATCCAAAAGTCTCGTGATGGAGGTCTTGAAGGCTCCATTGTCTTGGACGGTTGATCATTTACGAAATTACTAAAAGCATTTCTGTCCATCCGTACCCAGGGTAGTGGGGGAAGAGAATCGATTGAATTGGCCCCCTTGTTATCCTGATGGTAGAAGGCCTGGAGCGAATGAAGCAATTTGCGCTCACAATTCCAAGCCTGATTCGAACTGGTTTTAATTAGGGATGCACCGATCCCGATACTTGGATCGGATATCGGTTCGATATTGCATATTTTTGCTGGATCGGGTATCGGCCTGCTGGTACCGATCCAAATCCGATCTTGCGCGTGCGCTGTATTTTGTGTAATTTATAAGCCAACAAAAGCCACGAAGGAAGCCTATTATAAAGCACTAGAAAGTTGACAAGCAGACCTACTATATCATAAATGTTCTGAAGCCATTCTATAGTTTAATGTGAAGCACAGATGAATATTCACGTGGTTAAATTCATGTTCACTTCAGCGCTTCCCGCCGCTGCACCTGTCAATCATTCTCCATTCATTCACAATTCAAGCTACGTGTCACGTTCATGACAGCACGAAAAACTCTCCATGACTATTTGTTCTTGTTAGTTTAAATAATCAGTGTGGAAATGCATTTAGTTTGGCATTAAATGGGTTCATTTTGAGCTGAAACATAGAGATCATTGCTGTTTCTAAATCACGCGCAGTGTCTGTTAGATCAGCAGATCGCATTCACAACACTGGAGTAGGGTTAGCCAGCCTATTATCTCCGCTTCACACACAAAGTAGGCCTACCTGAAACTTTAAATTAGAAAAGGCTCAATAATCATTGGACATCCTCAACGCACTGATTTCTCCCCTTTGTGCTGCTGTTTTGGAAGTGTCCGTATACCGGAGAGCTGCGCGCTGTGTCTCAGTGATGCAAGCGCTTCATTCAGGCACCGGCTGCGCAGACGCGACATGCGCCGCTCCGTAAGATTATTCTTATAATAGGCTAAGTTTATGTTATTATGTTCCTTCCACGAATGTTTGTTCCTTCTTATGTTTGTGCCGCGAAAAGTTTGTAAAGCCTGGCTCATTGTGGTTTAGTTGATTCAATTATTAAAAGTGAAAATGACGGCCCGGGGGGCATGTGAATTGTCATTAACAGAAAAGTATTTAGCCTAATATAGGCTGCTCTGAAACTGAATATTTCGCTGTAATTTTATATATATATATATATATATATATATATATATATATATATATATATATATATATATATATATATATATATATATATATATAAATATATATATATATATATATATATATATATATATATATATATATATATATAATATATATATATTAACATTTTATTTAATAGATCAGTTTGTCAGATTGTGCACTGAAGCATATAAGCGGACCTTGTTTTGAACTTCACCTCAAATATTCTTGTTTATTTTGTAGATAACTGACCAACAAAAATACATTAAACAAAACCAACAAATTATACCAAACGAAATTCGTTTAAAAAAGATAATTTTTCAAACAAAAAATTATTTTACAGACATTCTTTCAGTTTCTCCATCTCACGCGGCTATATAGGCGAGGGAATGTTTATTAAGTAAAACTGCCTCAGATGGTTTAGTTTAGTCTGCTTCAAACCTGCAGGAAAATATCAGGCTTTGCTAAAAGGCCGATTGTTTTACCAATGATTAGGGTCAATAGTGGTAGCCTATTACAGATTTCAAAGAAAAATCTGAATATTAAAAAGGAAACATAGGCTGGACCACATCAGATCAGTGTCATAATGAATGCTCAAATAATGTAGTCCATAGTTTATAGCAAGCATCATATTTAGTTAAATTGTGCCATCTGTCATCTACAGTAGCCCTGTAGGTCTGTTATTTTTACTAAAGAAGATATATTATTTGAGTTAATCAGCAGAACTATAGAAACCATATTATGTTAATAAAAAAAAAAATAATAAAAAAACAGCACAATATCGGGATCGGATCGGTATCGGTCGATACTCAGAATTTTAGTATCGAGATCGGATCGGTTTCAAAAAAATGGTATCGGTGCATCCCTAGTTTTAATTCAGCGAGTCCCTTCACAGTGTACGGACACACTTTATAGAAGACCGTGCAGGCTTGTTTCAGTGATGTCTACAGCTGGGATTTCAGTATTGTTTGGGATTTATCACAGTGTGATTCTTATAACTATTCTAAATATATGTTTCTTTGGTCTAGATTCACCTTAGATTTCACTTTCAGAGGGCTTTCACTTTTTGTCAATCTTTAAGTGACAAGAGGAGTGGGATGCATTGAAAAATAACAAACTGTATGAAATACAACCTGAAATCTTAAACCGTTTTAAAGGGCACCTATGATGACCATCATCTTTTGGGAGCTGTTTGGACAGAATTGTGTGTAGTATAGTGTGTCCACAGTCATATTGGAGTAATCAAAACTTTTTTTAATTTTCTGACGTTAAAATAGGATCCAAATCCCTCCCATTTTGAGGCCGACTGCAACGGGATGTAGGAGTGCGGTTTCCCGCCCACTGAATTGATTGACGGCCGCATATCAACCTTAGTAATGCATAAAATCTTATCCACAAGACTGGGGTTGCTAGATCTGTTCAGCTCTCTGTGATCATCAATCATCATCAAATGTGATCAAGAAGCAGTTTTACAAGTTCAAAACGTTTTTAAAACAGTGCATGTGTGTAATAAAGACGGTAAAATCACTGTAATTCATCACCACAGCCGCATGTCAGTGCAATTACAAAAGAAGACTCTTCAATCTCTATTTGTGGATGTTAGATCAGGTTTATTTTGTACATTAACATAACAGATATCCATACAGCAGTGGATATTAACCTCTATCCTGTCACATTTGCTGTGTAAAAACGCGTGCACTGTGTATGTGTGTCAGCTCTGTGTGTGTGTGTGCATGAACTTTGTAATGACATTGTGTGACTGATTGTTGCAGCTCTACAACAAATACATCTAATAATCATGGGGAACTGTAGTATTTCACACAAATGTTACTGATCTGCTTCCTTCATGTCTGTCACGATGCTGTTTATCTGACGCAGACAGAGATTGAGGCACACTCTGACAGGCATGTGGGAACGGTGGGCGGGGAGAACTAGCATTAAAGACACAGGCCACAAAAACGGCTTCTGTGTGTTCAGAGCAGAAAATCCAATATTCTGAAAGGAGTAATACATAATCTGATGGGTGTTTTGAGCTGAAACTGTACAGACACATTCTGGAGACCCAAAAGACTTGGAAAAAGGGGTAAAATAGGTGACCTTTTAAACATTTTAAGATTAAATTTGATCAAGTGATTTTTATTTTTTTACCAGATGTTGTGTTGGACATACAGTACAGTACAACAGGACTCGAAATTGCGACCATTATGGTCGCATATGCGCCCGAAATTTAATCTATGCGACCTCATAATGTATTTGGGAGCATTTGTGCGACTGCATATAATGGTTGTAGTGCGACTCGTTTCGTTTTTTTTCTAAAAACGTGCTGAATCGGACTTCCCTGCCGCTATATTGGTTCATATTAGCAGTCAATCACTCAAGGCTTTCCGCTGTCAGATACAGGGAGCTTATAAGGGCACCAACCGAGATCAATCGAGTGTTATCGGAGAAGGTGCCTGAATCTCGGTGCGTTGCATTCACTGCGTGTTCAGCGCAAATGTCCGCTAAATGTAAAATTTAACACAGTAAAGGCAAGCTTTTTTGGCGATGTGTACAAAGTTTAAACTGAATCTGCGGCTCATAACAAAGAACGGTATTGCGCCGGTGGTCATCACGAGAATTCTCCTCTGCCTGCTCTTATATTGGGTCGGCTGAAACACAGAAAAATGAAAATAAGCGCATAACGAGCATTTAAAATGACACAAACTGAAACCAAAACTTTTAAAGAGTGTAGAAGTGAGACTTTTCTTACTTTCTTTTGTCCGTTCTTTCTTGAGATGTAGATTATTTTTCTATTTAGTTACTGATGACTGCTTTGCAGCTTTCAGCATTGGATTGAATGATTTATTATAATCTTATGTTTGTTTTGTAGCAGAAATATTATTTATTAAATTGACATGCGTATAAAAACAAGTGCAAAATAAATATTTCTTACTGCAGTGCTTCATTTTTGTTTGATGCAAACCATAAATGTATTTTTCATAAAGTAACAGCAGGACCTTTTACAGTACATAACTCGCATTCAAGCACATTCAGGGCAGCATGATAATGAGAAATGTTATTGATTGTAAGTATTATTGACATCATCGTCATCATTAATAATATTTTATAATTATTAGACATTGATTTTTGAATTATTGCACAGATATCAATAAGTCATCACAGCATTAGTTAGATAGTTGTTTCTGGTTTTTGTTAGTCCTGATTGATGTTGTTTTCAAATACAACAAATCCCTTAAAATACAATTTGCAGTGGTGCTCATTCATTTTTGTGGGTGCTCCTAAATTTTTTTCTGGTGCTCCTAAATTTTTGATGTTGGGAGCACCGGTGCTACCAAGTAAAAAAGTTAATTTCGAGCCCTTTACAAGAATAATGTCGTTGTAAGTGTCAGAAACGTGCACTTTAAAATACATTTTTTAAATTTAACACCATGCATTATCATGTAAATTAAAAGGCAAAATGCATAAATGCAGTTTAAATCAGTGTTTGAATTGTATGAATGCCCCTTGAGTCCATTTGTTATTTTCACAATATTTTTTTTTTACCTTTTTACTGACACTCATTCGCTTTTTGATTTATAATCTGCAGGTTGCAAATGAAGATTATATTTTAAGATAAAACTTGCATACGTCTAAATTCTAAAACATTTTCACAATCATGTTTGAACCCGGCCTGATAAAATCCCTGACTCGCACTGCCCCGACAATGGAAATGTGGCTGTTGTTTACATAGTATTCAGATAAGCGATATTAACATCTATGATGGTGAACACCTGTGCAAATCACTTTATTTTATTCATTCATTCATTTTCTTTTCGGCTCAGTCCCTTTATTAATCAGGGGTCGCCACAGCGGAATGAACCGCCAACTTATCCAGCATATGTTTTACGCAGCGGATGCCCTTTCAGCTGCAACCCAGTACTGGGAAACACCCATGCACACTCAATCACAGACATGCACTAAGGCCAATTTAGCTTACTCAATTAACCTACAGCACATGTCTTTGGACTTGTGGGGGAAAGCGGAGCACCTGGAGGAAACCCACGCCAACACGGGGAGAACATGCAAACTCCACACAGAAATGACAACTGATCCAGCTGAGGCTTGAACCAGCGACCTTCTTGCTGTGAGGTGATTGTGCTACCCACTGCGCCTCCGCATTTTATTTTATTGAATCTATAATTTTTGCAATTAATAAACCATTAACTATGACTTACCTTAAACTTCCAATTTGCTGCTTATTAATAATTATTAAGGTAGTAGTTGGGTTTAGGTAGAATTAGGGATGTAGAATAAAAGATTTAAGATAAAACTAGCGTGAACCTTAATTATAAAACAGTGTCACAATCATGTTTCAATCACAATCAGTCCTCCATTTAATTGTGAAACCGCTATGAAATGTGCATGAGGCAATGGTATTATGTTCATTTTTTAAATGATATTATTTCCATGATCATTTACTCACCCAAGAGCATATTTAATAATCCGGATTTCTAAAAAAGGTTCATAAAAGTTATGCAGTGCACAAATTGTAATTACATACAGTTCAAGTGAATTATTAGCCCCCTGAATTATTAGCCCCCCAGTTTATTTTTTTCCCCAATTTCTTTTTAACAGAGAGCAGATTTTCCCAACACATTTCTAATCATAATAGTTTTAATAACTCATCTCTAATAACTGATTTATTTTATCTTTGCCATGATGACAGTAAATAATATTTGACTAGATATTCTTCAAGACACTTCTATACAGCTTAAAGTGGCATTTAAAGGCTTAACTAGGTTAATTAGGGTAACTAGGCAGGTTAGGGTAATTAGGCAAGTTATTGTATAATGATGATTTGTTCTGTAGACTGTATCGAAAGAAAATATAGCTTAAAGGGGCTAATAATTTTGACCCAAAAATAGTAAAAAAAAAACAAAAAACTAAAAACTGCTTTTATTCTAGCCGAAATAAAACAAATAAAACTTTCTCCAGAAGAAAAAATATTATCAGACATACTGTGAAAATTTCCTTGCTCTGTCAAACATAATTTGAGAAATATTTAAATAAGAAAAAAAAAAAAAATCAAAGGGGGGCGAATAATTCTGACTTCAACTGTAAAACAGCAGACTTCGAGTATACACTATTTATAATTATATATTATTATAATTCTAAATAAAAAATGTTCATAAATTAACATTTTTTTTTCGTATTATAATCCATTTTTTTATTATTAATATTTATTTATTTATGGTTTTTATTGCATTGTGGGACCTCCAACAACTTTTGATGTTGAAAAGTTTGAAAAAAGTGACTTTTATTGACATTTTCAATAGTTTGATGTGGTATATTGTCTGGTTTGCTGTTGTAAATTACAATACAAAAGCCTGGTAATAAACTGCCAGTACTTTGTCCTCCTATTTTACAGATTTATTGTTATTTATTATATAATATAATGTTTCAAACCACTAAAACCATTGCATTTATCATCAAAAGTCGATAGAGCAGAGATCAACATCCCATAATACAATTTACATCTGTAAATGAACAGAAAAAAAAATGGAAATCATGAAATACGGAACTTGTAAATTAGCATATTTATTTTTATAGTGTATTTATAATAGACAGAATAATATGGAGCGTTTTTATGTCAGCTGCATAGTCCTTATCAAAGCCTCAGATCTCCTTCTTTGTAACTATACTATAGACTGAACTATTCCTTTAACGAAACCACTTGAGTTTTCCTCTCAAAGTCATGCCAATGTCATCTCAGGACTTGATGGCCATCTAATGCTCCGTGCCTCTCCTATTCCCATTAAATCCCCTTTAATTAAATTGAATGTCAAAGAGGCCTCTTCACCTCTTAATGTTTGCCAAGGCCTGATTGGTGAAGACAGGCATGACATCTGTTTTGACGAAGCCAAATGACTGGCAGCGTCTCTGTTATTGAGAGAGATTTATTCCCCAGAATCATATAAGAAAGTTAGGCCTGTCATGATATCTATTTTTTGTTGTATGATATATTGCACCAAAATATATTGCGATAAACAAGGTTATTGCCATTTTAAGACCGTTTTATGCCACTCATTATATAAGGCCAGAATGACAATGTAATATCATCACAATGCAAGTGCAGTCCTCCAAAGAACACATCATATTTCATTCTTTAAAATGATATATTTAATTATAGTCATTTTAAACAGTTTAATAATTATGGAATCAGAATGTGACAACGCATATCCTAAATAAATAATAATAAATGTTAACATAAAAGTACAAGGTGAAGAGTAACAGAGGCTGTGATATCTCTATTTTCAGCTGTCAGACACCCACATGATAAAATACTGTAGTCATTTACCTCCAATAGAGATAGAGATGTTGCACAATCAGCTAAAATGTTGCCAGAATTGTTTCTGTATGGGCAATATACACTCACCGGCCAGTTTATTAGGTACACCTTACTAGTACCAGGTTGGACCCCCTTTTGCCTTCAGAACTGCCTTACGCCCTATTCACACAGGGAGTCAGCTTCAACGCTTCCCATTCACTTTCAATGGGTGACGTCAGGCGTTGCCGAACTGCATTGTGGATCTGTCGGCGCCGCTTCAGAGGCGTTGCTCGTTGCAGAAGTTGGGACATGCTCAACTTTTCAAGCGCCGACGGAAGCGTCAGCCTATCAGATCGCTGTATGCAAATACACCAGCTCCAACAGTGGCCTATTGCTGACTAATATCATTGGCTGACGCTGCTATGACGATCGCGTCAGCCCCAACTTCAGACACGCCCTCTGTCAAGCGTTGAAGCTGAAGCCTCGTGTGAATGGGGCGTTAATCCTTCATGGCAGAGATTCAACAAGGCTGATATATTTCTCAGAGATTTTGCTCTATATTGAAATGATGGAATCGCACAGTTGCTGCAGATTTGTCGGCTGCGCATCCATGATGCCAATCTCCCGTTCCACCACATCCCAAAGGTGCTCTATTGCATTGATATCTGGTGACTGTCGAGGCCATTTGAGTACAGTGAACTCATTGTTATGTTCAAAAAACCAGTCTGAGATGATTCACGCTTTATGACATGGTGCATTATCCTGCTGGAAGTAGCCATCAAAGATGGGTACACTGTGGTCATAAAGGGATGGACATGGTCAGCAACAATACTCAGGTAGACTGGGGCATTGACACAATGCTCAATTGGTACTAATGAGCCCAAAGTGTGCCAAGAAAATACTGTATCCCCCACACCATTACACCAGCACCACCAGCCTGAACCGCCGATACAAAGCAGGATGGATTCATACTTTCATGTTGTTGACGCCAAATTCTGACCCGACCATCCGAATGTGGCAGCAGAAATGGAGACTCATCAGACCAGGCAACGTTTCTCCAATCTTCTATTGTCCAGTTTTGGTGAGCCTGTGTGAATTGTAGCCTCAGTTTCCTGTTCTTAGCTTACAGGAGCGGCACCCGGTGTGGTTTTCTGCTGCTGTAGCCCATCCGCCTCAAGGTTGGACGTGTTGTGTGTTCAGAGATGCTCTTCTGCAGACCTCGGTTGTAGCGAGTGCTTATTTGAGTTACTGTTGCCTTTCTATTAGCTGGAACCAGTCTGGTCATTCTCCTCTGACCTCTGGCATCAACAAGGCCTTTGCGCCCACAGAACTGCCGCTCACTGGATATTTTCTCTTTATCAGACCATTCTCTGTAAACCCTAGAGATGGTTGTGCGTGAAAATCCCAGTAGATCAGCAGTTTCTGCAATACTCAGATCAGCCCGTCTGGCACCAACAACCATGCCACGTTCAAAGTCACTTAAATCCCCTTTCTTCCCCATTCTGATGCTTTGCACTGATGCTTTGAACTGCAGCAGATCGTCTTGACCATGTCTACATGCCTAAATGCATTGAGTTGCTGCCATGTGATTGGCTGATTAGAAAGTTGCGTTAACAAGCAGTTGGACAGGTGTACCTAATAAAGTTGCCAGTGAGTGTATGTTGCATCACCAAAAATGATTGAGGTCATGTCCATGTGTTATGTGCTGTCTCAAACACCTCCTTTCCGAAGATTTTCCATGTCGTTACTTATTCTGATGTTATAATTAACATCAGAATAATTAGCCTACACATCTCATTATTTATTATCTATTTATGTGTTCCGATTGCATTATTGGACCTTGATCTCTATAGGAAATGTTTGATGTTGAACATTTAATTCTGCAGTTTAACAAAGTGACTTTTATTGAATTATCCATTTTTTTTGGTAGCTTGAAACACTTATCTTTGCCATTATGACAGCACATAATATTAGACTAGATATTCTTCAAGATACTAGTATTCAGCTTAAAGTGACATTTAAAGGCTTAATTAGGGTAATTAGAGTAAAGTTTGGGTAATTAAGCAAGTCATTGTATAGCAGTGGTTTGTTCTGGAGACAATCCAAAACTAATATTGCTTAAGGGGGCTAATAATATTGACCTTAAATGAGTTAAAAAAATTAAAAACTGCTTTTATTCTAGCTGAAATAAAACAAATAAGTCTTTCTCCAGAAGTAAATATTATACGAAATACGGTGAAAAATTCCTTAATTCGTTAGATTTCACTTTTAAGAAAAAATGGCTAAAATTTTGGCCTCAACTGTATAAACGTTTATGCAAATATTGTTTTGAAATGCTGCCATGCCTAGTCAGGAGGCCACGAAAGCCCTCCATCAAGAGTAATGCAATTTTGACGAGCAAATACAATTGGACTTGCATCAACACTTGTCCCGGGGGGGTTAGGTGGAGTGGGTGGTCGTGTTTTGCTATGGAGGAGAGCAGGAAGATAATGCAATTCCTCTTTTGTTGATGCTTTGCCCGGAGGCTGCAGACAGCCTTTCTCTGAAGCAACCAAGCGGGGTCTAATAAGCACTCGGGTCTGTGATACGGATCCTTCAGAGAGAAAAAAAACGCCGCTCGAGGCTCCTGTTGAACATACACAGCGCAAACAAGGCCTGAGTTATATATGGAGCAAAAAAAAACAAAACACATGGCTAAATATAACATGGATAATGCTAGATTGCAACTTCCTGGAGATGCGTGTTCAAGTTCTGATTCAATTTATTGGAGAGTTTTAGTCAATATCCTGGCGGGGAGGAAAAAAGGAATCTAGAGGCCCTTTCATACACCCGGCGCAATAAGGCGCAAGACGTGTTTGGCTTGATTTGTTGCTATTTTCAGACCAGCGCAACTGCAATTTTTATTAGGGGTGTGAACCTACATTGGTCTCCCGGTTTGGTTACGGTTATCATGCCATCGATTTGGTTCAATTCGATATCACGGTGCAATGATGATGCTTTCCATACACAATTAGATTTTTTCTTCTCAGCATAATTTTTTTTTTTTTTATTAAAATCTAGAAATATATTTATATTTATGCATTATTTGTAATACAATTTTGTCCTTTAATACAAGCAGAGATGCAGAGATGGAGTTTTAGCTTTCATTTCTCTTTAGTAGTTAAATAGTGGCTCGTGTGCTGTACATTCTTCAGTGTCAGTAAAAGACTGTCCAGCAAACTCACAAGCAGTGAATTGTGCACAATTATCTGCTTTTTAAATAGTTGGAGCGTTTTATTTAATCGCCTTCACCTCCTTCCCCATAGTATTCTACCATGACATAGTGCATGGGAGATAAATGACGTCAGTAATAACCGGTTATGATCTACTACTGAAGCGATATCGAATTGTTCATGTCTGCATCGTGGTGCATCGTGAAAACTAGTGTAAATTTGTCCACCTGTGGGGTTTTGGAGACGTCTGCATCACCATATGAGGCATAAGAACAGGACGCGTGTTTGGATATAACCACACTTTTTGACCACACTTCATTATTATTGTTCATTCATTCCTTTGCTGGAAATTAGAACTGAATTTAGAAATAGTTTTGAAACAAATCTTTGCTCTATACAAAGAAAATTAAATATGTGAACTAATGGATGTGTTCAGCGTTTCCTTACTCCACCAAAGTAAAGGAGTAAAGAGTAAAAGTAAAGTAAAGAGGCTGAATGGAGGAGGCTCGTTCTTTATCCTCGCACAGATGCTCTGTTTAACTTACAAAGTCCGCCATGTAAACAGCAAACGTGCCATGGTGTGAGGCAACTGACTCTTAAAGTGAATGAGAGATGAGACTCTGATTGGTTTAATGCACGTTATGCTCAAAACACACCCAGAACTCCTTAAGAGAATAAGCACAACCCTGTTAGACCATGCGCCGGGGCGCAGAGCATATTTATCCATCCTTAAAATAGCACAAGTTGATTCGGACACTTAATGCTTTTGCACAATGCGCTTTAGACTTTGCACCTGGATCATTAAAATAGAGCCCTCGAAGTCACAAAAATCATGTTGCAATGTGGAAATCTGTGCCTACTATTTTTATTTTATGAAAAATAAGTTGCAATGTGTCTAATTTGCATTGTTGAAAATAAGGCTGTATTGATGCACGAGTCACATTTTATCTTTTAATTCAAAGGAAAATAAAAAGGCTTCTGATCTAGATCTGAAAATATGTGCCTACATTTTTCATTCATTCATTCATTCGTTTTCTTATCGGCTTAGTCCCTTTATTAATCAGGGGTCGCCACAGTGGAACGAACCACAAACTTATCCAGCGTATGTTTCATGCAGTGGATGCCCTTCCAGTTGCAACCCAACACTGGGAAACACCCACACACTCTCACACTCACATACACTATGGCCAGCTTAATCAATTCCCCTATAGCGCATGTGTTTGGACTGTGGGGGAAACCGGAGCACCCGGAGGAAACCCACGCCAACATGGGGAGAACATGCAAACTCCACACAGAAATGCCAACTGACCCAGCCGAGGCTTGAACCAGTGACCTTCTTGCTGTGATGCGATCGTGCTACCCACTGCGCCGTGACACCCTTACATTTTACTATTTCATTAAAGAATATACAAATAAATAAGCTTAAGATCTACAATTATTATAACTGTGCATTATCGTTGAAAACAACCGCGTCATTTATTATTTCAAGCTTTGTTTCTTCCGAGCTTATCTGAGTGCTCTATTGATTTATTTAACTACAACTGTTTATTAAGTTAAAGGTTTGATACTGATTAGAACTTGAAGTGACGATGAGGTCTTAAAATATTCTGAGAAGGTCTTAAAAAGATATTGAAATTTCCTTTAGGATTCCTCCCTGATTATATTAGGGGTCCCTCTCAACCCAACAACAAATTCTTCATAGATAATAGTGTTCAGGAATAAACATAAGTACATAGGAAACACCAATTGTAGTGGCATCGTGAGCATGCTTTCCTTGATGTAAATTGGATTATATACTGTTAGAGCATGTTTCAGATAAATAAAAAAAAAGGTTTTTATTCTTGAAAAAAATTGGCTAAAGAAAATAATTTTAAAAGTATAATAATAATTGTACAAATATATGATTATTTATTTTTTTTTTGCTGCCAAAACAAATCCCACATAAATTGAAGCAGTGCATAATTCATCATTCAACATGCACATTAAGGTCAACTGCACATACTTGCCTTTTCCACTGACAATATTAACCAAATTTAGTAACCAAATTAATGTTAGACTAATTAATAAAATGTTTAAAGGGGTCATATTATGCCTTTTTTACAAGATGTAATTTGAGTCTCAGGTGTCCTCCAAAAATGTCTGTGAAATTTCAACTCAGAAGACCTCACAGATCATTTATTGTGTCAGCTACTGGATGTTTTAATGGATGTTACTCTATTCTTCTGCTCTCTTATTCTATTCTATTCTGTTCTGTTCTGTTCTATTCTATTCTGTTCTGTTCTATTCTATTCTGTTCTGTTCTATTCTATTCTGTTCTGTTCTGTTCTATTCTATTCGGTTCTGTTCTGTTCTATTCTATTCTATTCTATATATCTGAAATGCCCTTATATATAACAATAATAATAATAATAATAATAATAATAATACTCATTTTGCTGTGCAGATCTGAGGAAGAACTTTGAGGAGGAGCCTCTGGGTAAGGAAGTGGCTCTGGATCAGGAGCTTCTCCTGCGCTGTCATCCTCCTGAAGGTGTTCCTCCAGCAGAGGTGAGAGCAACAAGTAAACACGCCAACATGCTAATTATCCGCTCATTATGTAGTCTCACAAACACACTGCGGAGCCAGAGATCTGCCGTCTCTCCTCATCCTCCGTCTGGACGTGCACGAGGAGCCATGCGGGCTGATTTGGCAGCTTTGCGAGTCCCATCAATAATTGTGTGTATTTTTGCACTGGTGCAGGACTAGAGCAGCTGTCCACGCTCAAAAACGTCCAGAGACAATATTTCACTCCAGTTTCACTACAAAAAAAATGACTGATATATTATACCTCTTTTTATTCTGTCTCTTGTTTTCACACTGTTAAAATATCAGCTCATTAGCAGTTGCTCATATCCAGGGGCCAGACACAATCTGTGGACATACTTGCACAGAATTTTGTACAATAATCTGCGGGTTTATGTGGGATGATTTTGAGAGTGTGGTAACTAAATACTTAAAGTGTGAAATAATATAAAGAAACTTTTTAGCTTTAAGGTTTACAATGCAGATACAACTAGATTAACCGGGTTTAACCCCGGCATCCTGGCCAAATTTGCCCGCTGGTCTCTGTCCATCATGGCCTCCTAACCATCCCCATATCATAATTGGCTTCATCACTCTGTCTCCTCTCCACCAATCAGCTGGTGTGTGGTGTGCAGTCTGGTGCAATATGGTTGCCGTCGCGTCATCCAGGTGGATGCTGCACACTGGTGGTGGATGAGGAGACCCACCCCCCCCCCCCCCCCCTCATTGTGTAATGAGCAATCCATCTCATGCACTCTTCCCATTTTATGATCTCTTACCCTCCGGCAGAAGATACAGAATCCCTCGATGCAAGCGGAACAGGCTCAAAAACTCTTTTACTTCAGTGTCACTCAGACTGTTGAACACTAATCAGTGATGCGTATATCTATGTATGTGTTTCATGTGCATGTTTTTAATTCTTTACTGCATCAGACTATGCTCATGAGTCCAAATAGGGGACATTTTTCCTTCTTAGGGGGCAATAAAGTATACAAACAAACAAACAAGCAAACAAACAAACAGATCCACTTGTTTGGCAAACAAAGCAAGTCTCTACTAAAAGACAGAAAATATGACTTTAATATGCAGATGTTTAAATGGTTTATTTACAATACGGTTTGTAGTTATTAAAATGACTGCAATCAATATAAAAACTGATTAAGTATATATTTACATAAGTAAATGCACTCAATCATGGGCTAAAACATCTGTGTGTTTATGTGGGATGATTGTGAGAGTTTAATAACTAAAAACTTAGTTGAAATAAAAAAATAACCTTTTAACTTTAATATTTACAATACAAACACAATTAGATCTACATGTTTGGCAAACAAAGCAAGTCTCTCGTCTTATATATCTACTAAAAGACTTCAAATAAGACTTTAATATGCAGATGTTTAAATGATTCATTTACAATACGGTCTGTAGTTATTAAAATGACTGAAATCAATATAAAAACTGATTAAATAGATGTTTACATAAGTAAATACACTCAATGATGTGCTAAAACATCTGCAGATTTATGTGGGATGATTTTGAGAGTAAATAAACTGTAAATGTTAAATTTTAATTAAAAAACTAACTTTTTAACTTTAAGGTTTATAATGCAAACACAACTAGATCCACTTGTTTGGTTGGTTGGTAAACAAAGCAAGTCTCTTGTGTAATATATCTACTAAAAGATAAATAAAACATTAAATAAAAGTTAATAAAATGACTGAAATCAATATAATAACTGATTAAATATATAATTACACAAGTAAATGAACACACTCAATGATGGGCTAAAACATCTGTGTGTTTATGTGGGAGGATTTTGCGAGTATGGCAACTTAAAATGTAAAATAAAATAATAACTTTAACTTTAAGGTTTGCAATGCAAACACAATTAGATCCACTTGTTTGGCAAACAAAGCAAGTCTCTTGTCTAATATATCTACTAAAAGACATAAAATATTACTTTACAAACTGTATTGTAAATATAATCATTTGCATATTAGTCAATAAAATATAAAAACTGATATATATTTACATGAGTAAATGAATACACATGGTCTAAAACATCTGTGTGTTTATGTGGGATGATTGTGAGAGTTTAGTAACTAAAAACTTAGTGTGAAATAAAAAATAACCTTTTAACTTTAATATTTACAATGCAAACACAATTTGATCTACATGTTTGGCAAACAAAGCAAGTCTCTCCTCTAATATATTTACTAAAAGACTTCAAATAAGACTTTAATATGCAGATGTTTAAATGATTCATTTACAATACGCTCTGTAGTTATTAAAATGACTGAAATCAATATAAAAACTGATTAAATAGATGTTTACATAAGTAAATACACTCAATGATGTGCTAAAACATCTGCAGATTTATGTGGGATGATTTTGAGAGTAAATAAACTATACATTTTAAGTTTTAATAAAAAAAATAACCTTTTAACTTCAATATTTACAATGCAAACACAATTTGATCTACATGTTTGGCAAACAAAGCAAGTCTCTTCGCTGATATATCTACTAAAAGACAGAAAATACAGGTGATTTGGCCCATCATTGAGTGTATGGTAAATATATTTGCATAAGTAAAATAAATACAAAATAAATCCACAATGGCCTAAAACATCTGCAGATTTATGTGGGATGATTTGGGGAGTATAGAAACTAAATGTGACATAAAAAATACTTTTTAGCTTTAATTTAAAGTTTGCAATGCAAACACAATTAGATCCACCAAGCAAAGCAAGTCTCTCGTCTAACATATCTCTACTAAATGACAGAAAACTTTACTTTACAAACTCTATTGTAAATAAATCTTTTTAAACATCTGAATTTTAGTTAATAAAATTACCGAAGTCCTAGAATTTCTGGTTAATATGTTTTTTATTTCTTTTTTTTTTTTTTTAGGATTTAAAAGCATTAAAATAAATTGTTGTAATGTTTGCATTTAAAAAAAAAAAAAAAAAAAAAAAGTGCTAATCCACTTTCATCGTGCTCTGAAAAAAGCATTTATATTGTGCATTTATTCTGTATGGTCAATATGACAGCCCATAAAATTTGAAAATGTAAAAAAGTATAAATTATTTAATAGTTTTTATTGCATAGTAAAATTGTCCAAGATTTCTTTTTTTGTCCCGTTTCTGATTCCAGAGCATTAAAACAAACTATAATAATGTTTTGCATTTACAAAAAAAAAAAAAAAAACCAGAGAAGAGCACTGCTAATCCCCTTTCCTCCTGGCCGCTCCGGTCTGTAGTGTGTGCCAGAGCTCAGCATGCCGTGGCCTCGGGATCTGGCCAGAATCACCCGCTGGATCCCAGTGTTTTCTCTCCGCCACAGCTCAATTCCATTCAAGTTTATTTGTACAGCGCATTATTTTCACAATAGTTATTGTTTCAAAGCAGCTTTACAAAAAGGGCACATTATTGCATTACATGGCGCAGTAGGTAGTGCTGTCGCCTCACATCAAGAAGGTCGCTGGTTCGAGCCTCGGCTGGGTCAGTTGGCATTTCTGTGTGGAGTTTGCATGTTCTCCCTGCGTTCGCGTGGGTTTCCTCCGGGTGCTCCGGTTTCCCCCACAGTCCAAAGACATGTGGTACAGGTGAATTAGGTAGGCTAAATTGTCCGAAGTGTATGAGTGTGTGTGTGGATGTTTCCTAGAGATGAGTTGTGGCTGGAAGGGCATCCGCTGCGTAAAATCGTGCTGGATAAGTTGGCGGTTCATTCCGCTGTGGTGACCCCGGATTAATAAAGGGACTAAGCCTAAAAGAAAATGAATGAATGAATGAATGAACTTTATTAGTTACTAATAACTTTAAGCAATTAACTAATAGCTTTTAACAGTTAAACTTATTATATCAGGGTGTCTGCAGGGTCTTAAATGTCTTAAGTTTCATATACAAAATATTAGGCCTTAAAAAGTCCTAAATTTACTGAAATATTGTCTTGTAGGTCTTAAATCATTTTAAACTGGTCTTAGTTTCCCTTCGTTTATGTAAAGCTACCCAATCACCAACAATACATCTGAATAAAACTCTTAGCAAAACTATATTCATAACTACAATTATTACAGTCTGTTTTGCATACATTTAGTTTTTAAAGAGTTATGTTGAATAAAAAATGTATGTATGCAACTAGGGTCTGCTTGTTTTGACACATTGTGGAATGACTAATTAGACGTCCAGTGAGTGGTACGGTACGGGTCATCAGGCTTGCGTTTCCACTGCCAAAAGGGTACCAATGGTGGGTGGGGTGTATGACAAAGTTTCAGTCAACGTCATTCTCGCTCAAGGAAATGTCACAGTAAAGCTGTACGGGTTGTTCACATATCATGTGAGCAGCTCTTCTCACAAAACAGACGCTTTATACACATAAATACTTGTGTATAAATGTTCATTACTAACTTTTCTATGAACAGGATTTGACTATAACTGCAAATCAATGATCAGTGTGAAATATCCTACTGTAACGTCTGCAATTATATACAATAAATAAATGAACATATTAACACATACAGCCCCTTACAGTCTCAGATATGTTTTCAATTACAGATAAACTACACACAGCATTTAGTCCACGCAACATATAGCCTACAGTCAGTGCAAACCTCTCATCTATGTCTGTAATCTTCCTCAGCACATGTGACCTCTGTTAGAGAGTAATTCTGTCATTCTGAGTTCATAATAGTCCAAAAGGTGATGATAATAGTTAAACATGGCAGTTTGTTCATGTTTTAGGTCGCTGAAAGAATCATTTGTTTATTTTTTCCGGCTGCTCCTTTGTTTTTTTTTCACGCTTCACTCTCACGTTTGTCCGTTTCTGACAGGATCAGATGTCAGAATCACTTCAATAATCACGCACACGTTATTATATCCGCTCAAGAAATTTGTTATTTCCAGTGTAGATGCACACCCAGTGCACCTACTGTTATTACGGTGTAATGTCTCGGCTGTGTATTTAAAAATGCCGCTTACTTTGTTTTCATTCTCCTGGCTTGTGTATGTGTGAGTGCCGTTTCTTTGTAAACCAATAGCTTTCAGCTTCGCGTCTGGCTCTGCCTTTTGGTACTCGTGTTGTGCTAGGTACCCTTTGCAAAGGGTACCCAAAAAGTGGTATGGTATAGTTTGCTTTTTGGTATCTTTTGACAGTGGAAACGGCCATAAAAGCGTACCGAATCGTACCACTCAGTGGAAACGGGTCATTATATATACAGGGAGTGCAGAATTATTAGGCAAGTTGTATTTTTGAGGATTAATTTTATTATTGAACAACGACAATGTTCTCAATGAATCCAAAAAACTCATTATTATCAAAGCTGAATATTTTTGGAAGTAGTTTTTAGTTTGTTTTTAGTTTGAGCTATTTTAGGAGGATATCTGTGTGTGCAGGTGACTATTACTGTGCAGAATTATTAGACAACTTAACAAAAAACAAATATATCCCCATTTCAATGATTTATTTTCACCAGTGAAACCAATATAACATCTCAACATTCACAAATATACATTTCTGACATTCAAAAACAAAACAAAAACAAATCAGTGACCAATATAGCCACCTTTCTTTGCAAGGACACTCAAAAGCCTGCCATCCATGGATTCTGTCAGTGTTTTGTTCACCATCAACATTGCGTGCAGCAGCAACCACAGCCTCCCAGACACTGTTCAGAGAGGTGTACTGTTTTCCCTCCTTGTAAATCTCACATTTGATGATGGACCACAGGTTCTCTATGGGGTTCAGATCAGGTGAACAAGGGGGCCATGTCATTAGTTTTTTTTCTTTTAGACCCTTTCTTGCCAGCCACGCTGTGGAGTACTTGGACACGTGTAATGGAGCATTGTCCTGCATGAAAATCATGTTTTTTCTTGAAGGATGCAGACTTCTTCCTGTACCACTGCTTGAAGGTGTCTTCCAGAAACTGGCAGTAGGACTAGGAGTTGAGCTTGACTCCATCCTCAACCCGAAAAGGCCCCACAAGCTCATCTTTGATGATACCAGCCCAAACCAGTACTCCACCTCCACCTTGCTGGCGTCTGAGTCGGACTGGAGCTCTCTGCCCTTTACCGATCCAGCCACGGGCCCATCAAGACTCACTCTCATTTCATCAGTCCATAAAACCTTAGAAAAATCAGTCTTGAGATATTTCTTGGCCCAGTCTTGACGTTTCAGCTTGTGTGTCTTGTTCAGTGGTGGTGGTTTTTCAGCCTTTCTTACCTTGGCCATGTCTCTGAGTATTGCACACCTTGTGCTTTTGGACACTCCAGTGATGTTGCAGCTCTGAAATATGGCAAAACTGGTGGCAAGTGGCATCTTGGCAGCTGCACGCTTGACTTTTCTCAGTTCATGGGCAGTTATTTTGCGCCTTGATTTTTCCACACACTTCTTGCGACCCTGTTGACTATTTTGAATGAAACGCTTGATTGTTGGATGATCACGCTTCAGAAGCTTGGCAATTTTAAGAGTGCTGCATCCCTCTGCAAGATATCTCACTATTTTTGACTTTTCGGAGCCTGTCAAGTCCTTCTTTTGACCCATTTTGACAAAGGAAAGGACGTTGCCTAATAATTATGCACACCTGATATAGGGTGTTGATGTCATTAGACCACACCCCTTCTCATTACAGAGATGCACATCACCTAATATGCTTAATTGGTAGTAGGCTTTCGAGCCTATACAGCTTAGAGTAAGACAACATGCATAAAGAGGATGATGTGGTCAAAATACTCATTTGCCTAATAATTCTGCACTGCCTGTATATACATAGTCCTATATTTGACTTAGAGAAACCAGCAGAAACCCTGTATATATAAACATAGTAAACCTGCAGTTATATAATATATACAGTTGAATTCAGAATTATTAGTCCTCCTGTATATTTTATTCCCCAATTTTTTCCCAACACATTTCTAATCATAATAGTTTTAATAACTCCTTTCTAATAACTGATTTATTTTATCTTTGTCATGATGACAGTAGATAATATTTGACTAGATATTCTTCAAGATACTAGTATTCAGCTTAAAGTGACATTTAAAGGCTTAACTAGGTTATTTAGGGTAAAGTTAGGGTAATTAGGCAAGTCATTGTATAAGAGTGGTTTGTTTTGGAGACAATCCAAAACAACTATTGCTTAAGGGGGCTAATAATATTGACCCTAAAATGGTTTAAAAAAATAACAGCTTTTATTTAGTAGCTGAAATAAAACAAATAAGACTTTCTCCAGAGGAAAAAATTATTATAGGAAATACTGTGAAAAATTCCTGAATCCGTTAAACATCATTTGGGAAACATTTATAAAAGAAAAAACAATTCACAGGAGGGCGAAGAATTCTGACTTCAACTGCATGTATTGTCCTCGAAGTCTTGGATGGTTGGCATCATCTCTTCACAGCTGTAAAATGTTTTCTCTGGCGTGTTTTTTTTTTTTTTTTCCTCCAGGTGGAGTGGCAGAGGAACGAGGAGCTGATCGACCCCAAGACTGACCCCAATTTCTTCATCACCACAGACCATAATCTGATCATCAAACAGACTCGTCTGGCCGACACCGGCAACTACACCTGCGTGGCCAAGAACATTGTGGCCCGACGCAAAAGCTCCTCAGCCACTGTCATTGTCTACGGTGTGTTTCTTCTCATACTTTTGTTCTATTCTTCACCTTTCAGCTGTCTGACCCAAGTTTGCAATGGTTTTGACCCAGAGTCAGGGCTAATTTACTGAGAGCTTTAGAGCAGTGCTGATGGACAGCTCTGTTTTGATCAGACTTTGACTCAAAAAAAAAACAACATTCTCTGACAGTTTTTGCAGTGTTTTATTATAATATTTCTAGCTGTAGACTTCATCCATAATTTCACATGTGGCTTTAGGATGCAATTAACTTGCAGCAGGGTGAAATTTTTATTTTAATCAGTTTATATTTTAGTAATTTCAGGGTTCCCACAGTCCAGGAAAACGAGACTAGAAATATAAGGCAATTTTAAATGCGTTATTTCCATGATTGAATGTGAACTGATGCAATATTTAATGAAATGAATATGCTTTTTTTAATAGTATAAAAATTCAAAATGTGTGTTTTTTTAAATGTGTATATATGGGGAGAATAATAAAAGGAATTAATTAAAAATAATACAATTTTGCTTAGATTTGCATGGTTTATGGTTTAGTAATATAATATAATATAATATAATATAATATAATATAATATAATATAATATAATATAATATAATAATTTCATATAATATAGTATAATATAATATAATATAATGTAATATAATATATTATAATAGTTTAATATAATATAAGATAACATAATATAAGAAGGTAATATAAGATAATATAATAATATAATAATTTAATATTATAAAATATTATATAGTATAATATAATATAATATAGTATAATATAATAATTTAATATAATATAGTATAGTATAATATAATATGATATAATAATAATAATATAATATAACAATTTAGTATAATATAATATAATATAATATATTATAATTTAATATAATATAATGTAATATAATATAGTATAATATAATATAACTTAATATAATTTAATATAATATAATTTAATATAATATAGTATAATATAATATAGTATAATATAATTAGTGGTGGGCCGTTATCGGCGTTAACGTGCTGCGTTAACGCGAGACTCTTATCGCGCGATAAAAAAAAATATCGGCGTTAATCTATTCTCAAAGTTGGGTGAGAGCTGGGTCTATTCTACGCAAGCTATGGGGACTTTCACTTTGAAAGTTTAGCGCGGATGTATACCTGACCGGTGAGCCGTCTGAGAATGAAGTGCCCTTCTGAATCAAATCAGCAGGATGCCTGACTTTAACTGCAGTTCGCCAGTTTCACTTTAACTCACGAACATTTAAGTCATGCCTTCGTGACAAACTGGGGTATTAGATGCAAATAATGAGTAAGGACAGGTGAGAGTGTTATGGAATTTAATAACGAACGCCAAATGAGAAGAAAAAGAAACTTCCGCATTTCGCGATGTGTGTGTGTTTGTGTGTGTGCGTCTGTGCGGTCCTTTACTGACAGCCGCCTGTGTGGATCTTGTCGGAAAATATGGCGAAAAGTCCTACATGATGGTGCTAGTTTGTCAGTATTGCCACTAATATCTGCAAACTCCACGTATTAATTCCATTTCTGTGTAGTTCAGTTATGACTGAACTACATAACTACAGTTATGACTAGTTGCATTAAGGTAATCAAAAATCGCTGTTTACATGGTAGACTCTTAATCAGAGTATTGTTTTAATCATATTAAAATCGTATTAAAGTATTGTTGCCCATGTAAACATACTCAATGTTTGACACCGTCTGGGCTCTGTGAACTTGCCTTTGTGAAGCAGCATTTTCTGTATGTACGTACATCAAAAGCAAGTATGAAATCCCTGTTTGGAGCTTATGTAGGCCTACAGTTCAACATTCATGTTTAACTGAATAAACAGTTAGTAAACACAAGTACATCTTATTGAACATCATTTATTTTCATCACCAATTATCATAGTAGAACAGTTTCCCTGGTCTAATGCGTCACCTGGCTTGAGAAACCCGTTCTCAAAGACTTATTATTTGGGTAACACACATATTCTGAATGCCTTCGGCAGAATTCAAATGAGCTATTTTAATCTAGATTAATCTAGATTAAAAAAATTAATCTATGCCCACCTATAAATATAATATAATTTAATATAATATAATTTAATATAATATAGTATAACTTAATATAATATAATTTAATATAATATAATATAATAATTTAATATAATATAATTTAATATAATTTAATATAATATAATAATTTAATATAATATAATTTAATATAATTTAATATAATATAGTATAACTTAATATAATATAATTTATTATAATATAATAATTTAATATAATATAATTTAATATAATTTAATATAATATAATATAATTTAATAATATAATATAATATAATATAATATAACTTAATATAATTTAATATAATATAATATAATTTAATATAATATAATTTAATAATATAATATAATATAATATAATTTAATAATATAATATAATATAATATAATTTAATAATATAATATAATATAATATAATTTAATAATATAATTTTATAATATAATATAATAATTTAATATAATATAATTTAATATGATATAATACAGTGTCACGTTCGCGTAGTGGGTAGCACAATCGCCTCACAGCAAGAAGGTCGCTGGTTCAAGCCCCGCTTTCCTCCGGGTGCTCCGGTTTCCCCCACAGTCCAAAGACATGCACTATAGGTAAATTGGGTAAGCTAAATTGTTTGTAGTGTATGAGTGTGAATGAGTGTGTATGGTTGGGTTGCAGCTGGAAGGGCATCTGCTGCATAAAATTTATGCTGCATAAGTTGGTGGTTCATTCTGCTGTGGCGACCCCTGTTTAATAAAGGGACTAAGCCAAAATGTAATATTTTTTTTTCTTTCTGTAAACTACTATTGATTGACAATAGCCACATTTATATCACCCTGCAGTCTAAGAGCAGCTACTCACTGAAGCTAAGCAGGGCTGAGCCTGGTCAGTACCTGGATGGTTGACCACATGGGAAAACTAGGTTGCTGTTGGAAGTGGTGTTAGTGAGGCCAGCAGGAGGCGCTCAACCTGTGTTCTGTGTGAGTCCTAATGCCCCAGTATAGTGAAGTGGACACTATACTGTCAGTGATCACTGTCTTTCGGATGAGATGTTAAACCGAGGTCCTGACTCTCTGTGGTCATTAATAATCCAATGACACTTCTCGTAAAGAGTAGGGGTGTAACCCCGCTGTCCTGGCCAAATTCCTCCATCGGCCCTTATCCATCATAGCCTCCTAATCATCCCCCATCTACTAAATTGGCTCTACTTCACCTAAAGCTGGTGTGTGGTGAGCACACTGCTGCTGTTGTCCTATTGCTGCTGTCGCATAATCCAAGTGGATGCTGCACATTGGTGGTGGTGTAAAGTGGTCATGATTGTGAAGCGCTTTGTGTGTATGGCCATACACAATAAATGTGCTATATAAATACACACTTCACATTACATTGGTTGTAATAACTAATTAATTTATATTAGTTTATATTTATTTTTTTATAAAACAATACCAATTCTGTTATTCAGTTAATCAATATTTTAGGAATTCAGTCATATTGATCACAACTAATAAAACAAATGATCTGAAATTGATGGTAAAGTGTGGGAACCCTGTCCATTGAGTACATTTATTTACAATTTAATGAAGTAACATCATAATAAACACATTTATGATAACGTACTGTATATTTACATGCATATTTGAGTGTGGCTTAAAGAGATGGCTCACCCAAAAATGACAATTCGATTATCATCAACTGACCCAACCGAGGATCGAACAAGCGACTTTCTTGATGTGAGGCGATTGTGCTACCCACTGCATCACCACGCCACAAATTCAAACTATAAAACCAATCAAAAGCATCAGAATAGCACCGCTTTAATAAATGGCCTTAGCAGAAGGCATCGATCAAAAACAGGCAAAGCAACAGATTATTATTATTCAACATATCCCAGATTTTTAAAGAATATTTTTAGATGTAACCCCATTTGTAATCTTTACCATTTTCATAAGTAACTGTAATTTATTAACACATTTTTCTCAGTAACTGTATTTATTTTGTAATTAAATTACGTAATGCGATTTGTAAGGTCCAGCCAGTTAGTCCAAGGTTCACTGCATGTTCGGTCTTTCCAGTGCACAATGTTGATTTACTTTAAATTTAACTCATATCTGACTCCAATTTTACTATGAGGTGGTTTAGAATATTAATATATTTATCCTCATTTTATCTGACTCCAATTACAAAACAATGATAAGATTATTTTATTTCTTTTTAATATTACTTTAGATTATGATTGAATATTCTCTTCGATTCGTTATTGTATATTATCCTCGTTCATTTGGATTCCTAGAACATCCTGAGTCTTGTACTGGCCGAGTATACAATCTCTTAAACAGAAGCATGTCAGTCTTGGTCACTAAACAGAGGTGATTAACCATTATTCTAAAAAGGCAGAACCCTACTTACTCAGTTTAGAATATTTTTTGTGTGGTCCCCATAGATCTGCTATCTACTAAATCAAAACAAAGCTATTTAGGCCCAATCCCAATTCTATGTTTGTACCCCTTCCCCTTGGCCCTTACAACCGAGGGTTAAGGGGAAGGGCTTTAAAATTTACCCCTAAGAATTGGGACAGCACTACAGCACCTGTCATCATATGTCGTCGCGATCTCTTGCTTCATATGAAATCAGACGATGGCGACTGCTGTAGTGATTCCAGTTGTGTTGTTTTTTTAGTATTTATCTTCAGGAAATCACTGAAGGCATATATTATGTTATCATAACGATATAATGTGGCAATAAGATCATAACTGTACTGTGCATTTACACCGTGGCCATATTCATCATGTAAACACACTAAAACAACATTAACATTATAGCAGACACTGTAAAAGCTTATTCCCAGCCACTAGACTTTTCTGACAGGGGATTCGAGTGTCATCGAGTGTCAGAATGTTGTGGGACTGCTGTACAGGAGTTATGATTATGGATTATAGATCGCCAAATTTTGCTTTTTTTTTTTTTTTACATTTTTTTTTTAAAGCATGACAGTAAAACACGAAATTGGTAATAATGACAAAAAATAATAATTTGTGGATCTCCTTACTTCTGGGCTCAGCAATCCTGCCGTGTGGCTGGTGTATTCTGGGAAATTTTCTTACCCCTTGGTTTTGAGTGTGGTCCTGAAAAATCTTCGTTTGAAGGGCTATTCACCCCTTCCCCTTAGCCCTACGCCTTCAAGCTAAAGAGAATTGGGACACTAATAGTTTAAGTAAATCGGTCTGCTTAATTCTTTAGTAATGATCATAGTATGACTAAGGCCAAATCCCAATTCTACCCATTAGCCCTTCCCCTTACCCCTAACCCTCGTTTTGCACCTTCACGTAAAGGGGTAGTGGTAAGGGGAAGGGCTAATGGGTAGAATTGGGATTTGGCCTTAGTCATACTATGATCATTACTATAGAATTAAGCAGACCGATTTACTTAAACTATTAGTAACTTTGAGTAATCACTATATGATTTAAATAGTATTATGAGTTTAGAGATGAAGGCCTATCCACTTAGATAGGTCTTTTACAGTCTAAGTATACTTGAATTAATGCCAATGTGCAGTCGGAGGTCTAAGAACATAGTAAAGTGTTCCACGCTGCTCCGTCTATCGTGTTTTAGTCCGTTACTAACCTGTATAGGGGTTTGTGGTGCTATACACTTAACGTAATCTACTACAGATAATAACACGAACTGTGTTTGAATAATTCAAATCATAACAATTTAGTAGTCAGGTAAATGTGTATTATGCCAATTCATTCAGTCAATTCATAAACGATCAATACAAAACATCAAATTCTCAAAGATAATCCAAGATCAAAAGATGCATACCTGACTTCAAAATATACATAGCGTGGAGCATGAGAGCTCCATACTACGGGCTAATCTGGGTACAGAATCGCCCCGGCATTTGCATTTTAGATCTGAAGAGTTTCTGCCTATAGGGAACAAATGGTAATTGGAATAAAGGCCCCCTAGGTAAAGGCACACCCTTAGCAGTGGGTCAAAAGATGCCTGTAGTAATATATGTATTATTTTGATTATGTCTATTTCTGAGGGAATGAGACCAATGTACCAGAGACATTTCAAATGATATCAAACATGATAGTTAAAGTCACTTGGATTGGTATTGGGCCCCCAACCTGCGGTCTGTGTGGGTCCTAATGCCCCAGTATATTGACGGGGACTCTATACTGCTCAGTGAGCGCTGTCTTTCAGATGAGATGTTAAAACCGAGGTCCGGACTTTCTGTGGTCATTAAAAATCCCAGGATGTCCTCTAAAAAAAGAGTAGGGGTTTAACCCCGGCATCCTGGCCAAATCTGCCCACTGGCCTCTGTCCATCATGGCCTCCTAACCATCCCCATATCATAATTGGCTTCATCACTCTGTCTCCTCTCCACCAATCAGCTGGTGTGCGGTCTGGCGCAATATGGCTGTCGTCGCGTCATCCAGGTGGATGCTGCACACTGGTGGTGGATGAGGAGAATTCCCTCATCCCCCATCCTATGTGTAAAACGCTTTGAGTGCCCAGAAAAGCGCTATATAAATGTAAGGAATTATTATTATTATCATACTTTGAAATGACCATTCTGTGGGAGTATGTATGAAGAGAGGGTGAGTGAACAGAGGGGTTGCGGGGATGCTTCAAATGTAAATGAAGGAAAGGAGAGGAGTTGGCTTTCCCGCATTCCCACCTGGTGAGGTGTGGAGCCTGTTGTCTCTTTGTTTCCAGTATCAAAGTATTTGTGGTATCTCAAATCTTACACCGTTACATCGTCCCCAACACTGCCGAAAGGTACTAATGTCCACCTGCATGGTACATAAGTCTACCTTTTAAAAAAGGTACCACCCCAGTACCTTTATTTCTGAGTGTGTGGAAGTAGATGTGTACTAGCATTCTTCAAAATATCTTCTTTTAGTCTTTAACAGAAAAAAATAACTTTATAAAGGCTTAAAACCACTTGGGAGAACAAATGATGAGACAATCTTCATTTTTGGATAAACTATCCCTTTAAGCATTCAAATGCTCCCACGCTCTTTCTTGTTAAAGCATATTATTTCAGCACTTATTAATTGTTTGCAACCACTTACCTAAAAAAAAAATGTAGTAAATCCAATGAATCATTTTTCTCAGTGTATTATGGTAAGCGTAGCTCCTGTAAATCTGCTCACGCTGTGAATGATTGCGGAGACATTACCACGTATCAATTTGGGAGCAAAGCGGTGTCTGAAATCTCCACAGAGCTGACAAACACTCACACTGTAGTTGAGCTTGTTGAATTAATGGCAGAAAGTGGCTAATGAATGTGCTTTATAAGCTCGCTGACCTTTATTAAAATGCACAGCGGCGGAGCGTCTGTAACCCCGGAGGGTCCCAGGACAAGCGGCGGTATAAAGGTAGCACGTATTACAACCCCGAACACGATCACTACTGATCCGGCCGAGTCAATCACACACCACACACACACGCTGTACAGTAGTGGGACACGCACACATTCACAATAGCAAGTCGAGCATAGTTACGTTTTTGCACATCTTACAGTAACTTTCGTGCAAACCTCTCAATAATAAAAAATTAAATAGTTTGACTGAACTCATAGACTGAACCCAAACCTATACAAATGCAATTTACATGTATGAAATTATGAAGAATCCAGACAAATTTTGTTATGTTAAGCATAATATACTCCCCGGCCACTTTATTAGGTACACCTTTCCAACTGCTCGTTAACACAAATGTCTAATCAGCCAATCACATGGCAGCAACTCAATGCATTTAGGCATGTAGACATGGTCAAGACGATCTGCTGCAGTTTAAACTGAGCATCAGAATGGGGAAGAAATGGGATTTAAGTGACTTTGAACGTGGCATGGTTGTTGCTGCCAGACGGGCTGGTCTGAGTATTTCAGAAACTGCTGATCTACTGCGATTTTCACGCACAACCGTCTCTAGGGTTTACAGAGAATGGTCCGACAAAGAGGAAATATCCAGTGAGCGGCAGTTCTGTGGGCGCAAAGGCCTTGTTGATGCCAGAGGTCAGAGGAGAATGGCCAGACTGGTTCCAGCTGATAGAAAGGCAACAGTAACATAAATAAGCACTCATTACAACCGAGGTCTGCAGAAGAGCATCTCTGAACACACAACACGTCCAACCTTGAGACGGATGGGCTACAGCAGCAGAAGACCACACTGGGTGCCACTCCTGTCAACTAAGAACAGCAAACTGAGGCTACAATTCACACAGGCTCACCAAAACTGGACAAGAGAAGATTGGAGAAACGTTGCCTGGTCTGATGAGTCTCCATTTCTGCTGCCACATTCAGATGGTTGGGTCAGAATTTGGCGTCAACAACATGAAAGTATGGATCCATCCTGCCTTGTATCAATGGTTCAGGCTGGTGCTGGTGTAATGGTGTGGGGGAGATTTTCTTGACACACTTTGTGCCCATTAATACCAATTGAGCATCGTGTCAACGCCACAGCCTACTTGAGTATTGTTGCTGACCATGTCCATCCTTTTATGACCACAGTGTACTCATCTTCTGATGGAAGTAGGGAGAAGAAGGGGAGGTGGGGGGGTTTCTTCTAGACGAAGATGGTTGTAGAAAGGAATGATGATATATATATATATAGTGACTTGGGATTCTTTGATTGGAGGATCATGATTATCTAATGTGGGCCAGCTTGGTTAATTATGAGCACGTGCTCCTCTCGAAATTAGTTCAAAATTAAACGTCACAAGTTCAAAGACATGAGGTATTTTATATATATTTTTATTATACTTATATTTTTATTTATTTTATTGCCGTCAACAAAATAGTTTTTTCACCAATAGTTTTAGCCTTAGTAATTTTTTGTGTTCACCAAAATAACCTTGAGTTTTATTATGAAGCATTTGCGTGAGGAACAGCAATTAATGCAGAAGTCAATCAGCGCAATCAGTGTGTTGTATTTAAGAAAGACAAAGAAAACACGGCAAACTGACAATTACTGCTCAGATGAAGAGAGATTAGATAAGCACCAGCATTGGTTTGTAACAGCGTGATTTGGACAGAAGTGAGTGGAGACTATTGTTTGCTTTTTATGCCGTCAATCAATGAAGCCTCACAATGTCAGAAAGAGAAATGAATGCTAGGTGCGGCGCCTCACAATTTCAGCCCGTTTCAAATCCTGCAATGTTCCCCAAGCAATTTGCTACCATTGTAGGAATTAATTAAAGAAAAATTCCCCGTGAATACCTTTTGATCAAAAGAACTATTAGGCATGGTCCTTTATGCTATTCTTTCTCTTTTTTCCCTCCCCATGGCTTCGCATTAAAATGTCAGTTTACTAATTTGAGGTCTTGCAGGCTTGCTTATTGGCTGAGCTGTAGGTGGTGTGAGAGCTGTTATTAGTGCTGCTGGACGGAGGCCGAGATGAATTTTAACAAGGCCGGACTCCACGTGACACTACGGTGTGCTAAGAGGTAATCAGGACTCGAGTCGCTGCGCAATTTCCTTCTTTATGGTGAGCAATCAGCGGTGGAAGAGAAGCTAAAGAATTGATTTGGTCTGAGATTTCAGCTCTATAGACTCTAAGCGGCGATCCAGAGACAACAAATCGCTCGAGTTTTCCAGGAGAAATCAGATTTGCTGTGAATTCTGCCACCGAGAGAGAGAGAGAGAGAGAGAGAGAGAGGAGGCTGGGAAGTTGATTAAAAACCCTGCGTGATCTTTGGACTCGGGATCATCCAGGAATCAGTCCAGGATTATGCATTTTCAGTGGCTGGGATATTGGTGCCATAAAAACCCACACAGCGTAGCAGAAAAGCAATATACACCCGGTGTGAGAGCAGATCAGGGTCGTTCCCTGAAGACGTCTGACCGCCGTGTGTGTCTCGTTTCACCCAGTGTTGACATTCGTTAATAAACAGCTTGTACAGGAGATTGAGTGATGGACAAGGGCAAGAGCGGAGGAGGACGCCTGCTTTCTTCATCTAGATGTGGCAACAAGGGAAAAACACTGCAAAATAGTCCTACACGATGTTGAAAAAATCTGATATTGCGATATTTGTCTGTGATAAATATTATGATATGAATAAAGATACACTAAAGTGCATAGTTTGAATGAGCAATATCACACTCGTAGCAGTGTGATTTGGCTGTATATCAGCACTATTGGGAGGCGTGCATTGGCTCGAGGCCATGATATACAGCCATATCGCACTGCTATGAGAGTGATATTGCGTTTATACAACAGTTCGGCGGCATAATCGTGTATATAAAAAAGGAAATCAAACATGGAGAGTCTAAAAACCCTTTTGTATGAGGAACCACTTTCTTCCGCCATTCATTCACATCTGCAGCTGACGTCAGAACAGCAGAAGCCGCTGCTACTTCACCAACATCACTTTAGAGCTAGTGTTTGAATGATTCTCTAGCGTAATGTCTAGAACAGGGGTGCTCAACCCTATTCCTGGAGATCGACCTTCCTGCAGTTTTCAGTTGCAGCCCATATCAAACACACCTGCCTGTAATTATCAAGTGCTCCTCAGGTTCTAATTAATTGGTTTAGGTGTGTTTGATCAGGGTAGGAGCTGAAATCTGCAGGAAGGTCGATCGCCAGGAACAGGGTTGGTCACCCATGGTCTAAAGCAGGGGTGGGCAAACTTGGTCCTGGAGGCCAGTATCCTGCACAGTTTAGCTCCAACTCTAATCAAACACACCTGCTTATAGATTTCTAGTGATCTTGGAGACACTGATTAGCATGTTCAGGTCTGTTTGATTAGTGTTGGAGCTAAACTGTGCAGGACACCGGCCCTCCAGGACCGAGTTTGCCCATTTCTGGTCTAAAGTGATGACAAAACAGCTGATTTTGCTTACATTTTAGGATTATGAAGCTGAACAGCATGAAATGTCATCAGTCTACAGAGATTTCCCAGTATTTATCTGTTGCAATCGGGAGGTCACAATAATTAACCCCCGAAAAAGCCAGAGCAAAGCAAACACTTGCAGATTACTATGGTATAAATTCAGTACTACAAAATACAAAAGAGAGAGATCGACTTAGAACGTCACTTACCTGTTTTATAATGATTTGATCAGCTGTGGTTTGAAATATAATTTTTTTTTAGTTTTTCTCCTCTAAGGACTTATTATGCAGTCTCTGTCGCCATCTTGTGGTGGAACGTCAACCGGCTTTGCTCTGCTCAGCATGACAGGCTGATGGATGCCGACACACTGTATCTCTGAAATTATGAATATTTTAAATAGGCACTATCCTTAGAAATAAACGGCATAGTTGCAATCTAAACGACTACATTCTCGCCTAAAAAGTCTCAAAAGTACATTATGTTGTCCAACAGCTGCAATATTTGTCAAACTGTAGTCCTCCACTTGCAAAAAAAACAGTTTGACGTTATTTAGTATTAAAGGTGCAGTAGGGGATCTGCCAAAATGCTCTACGTTAGCGTCATTTTTTTAAAACACAGTCCCTCCACTGCTATCCAAAGTCACGCCTCCTGAAATCACGAGCTCACATCTTAAAGATGACAGAGACCCACAAGATCATGTCATTCATCAGTTTGAAAACTTGACAGTACTTTATAATACTACAATTCCTAATGAAAAACTGTATTATATCTAGCACGTTTTAATTGTGTAGCAGCATAATGTGCAATATTTCATGCATGCAAGGATCGCTGGTCTCACTCTCTTCAGCACTTTGTCCTAAAGCCACTACTGTATGCTCAGTGTTTGGCCGTGCAGGAATTACACTTATTACTAAGCCATACTTACATGCTATTTCAGAGTAAATGTTCAGAGTAGCGGTGAACAATATAGGGAGTGCATCACAGGCTGTCACAGGCGGAATATCGCTATTTACTGATGTTTTGTTGTTAAACGAAATCTAAATCTACATTATCGATGCTGTAAAAGGACCTTATGAAATTGAAAATAGTGACATCAATCTTTCAGCGGGAGATTTCAGTGACTGGACAACACTTCTGTGCATATAACCCATTCATAACAACACGATCTACATCAGCTTTGCGGGATTAAAAGAGTTTTAAAACAGAACATGACCTGTCTAACAGAAACACTTCAGCCATGGTGGCGTCCATCCTCCAGCATGCAAAACTCACTCCAATATTGATTCAGGAGTTGATTCAGCATTTGTTTTTACTGCTGTCACTCTCTCGTGTGCACGTGCAAATGGCAGATCTGCATGAACGGCTGCAGATTTACAACTCTACATTTGCTGTCAGACAGTTTGGGTTACTTATCAGAATTATGGGAATTATAGGCCAGACAAATTTTTTAGTCTTCTGCCTCACCCAGAATATAAAAACACATATAAACACATTTAGATCATTTACTTTAATCCTTACTAGTGGAATATGAAGAGACTTTCAACCAGCACAACAAAACATGTTCCTGAAGACGATCACCTACTGCACCTTTAACACAACAGCTGGACTTTGTAAAAAAAGCAAAGTTTGACAAAGTTACTACTAAAATTATTGGGGAGTTTTTAAAGAAAACTTTGTTATTCAACAATGCATTAAACCAGGGATTCTCAATCCTGCAGGTGGGCCGCGAGCTTAATTAACTCAATATTAATATGCTATATTAAAATGATCAAGTAATGCACTTTCTCCTGTTCTCTGATTGATTACTTAGGGCGTACTCACACTATGTACAGTTGCCTTGAACCGGGCCAAAGCACGCTTGTCCCCCCTCCCGTCTCCCTTGACGGCCCGCACTCACATTACATTCGGGCCTGGGCACGCTTACGTCATGATGCGATGATGCGCTGTTCAGTAAGCGCTCTCGCTCAGCACAGTGGAGATTTCTTTAGTTATATCGTTTAAGTGGTTTGATATGTGGTGACACGCAGTCTAATATTTTGCCGAACAGATCAGCCACTTTTGACCCTCATAAACAATCATAAAGTCCTGGTGCTGCAGGAATTAGGAGGTTTGCTGAAGGTGCAGCTGTCGTGCAGTGAGGGGTTTGCGTCTTTAATAAACTACGACATTCATTGCGTTCATTGAACAGTACGAATGATTAATTAGTCCATATCAAACGGTCCCTTAAAAGTCACGTCACGCTTTCAGTTTCGGGCTCAGGCGCGTTTTGCACTCACACTGCAAGCGTACCGCCCAAGTGAACCGCGCTCAGGCCTACCTCTGCCAACCGGGCCAGGGCCGGCCAAGTGAACCGTGCCTGATCCCGATTCAGAGCACTCACACTTCTCAAACGACCCGGGAAATGGGCCTGGGCACGGTTCTGATAGCATAGTGCGAGTGCGCCCTTAAAACTCTGAGCAAAAACAGCCTCATGATCGCGTCTGCAACTAGTAAACACACGCCTGTTCATTCACAAACTATGCGTGAAGTGAAAGTGAAAGTCTCTCTTTGTGTATTTTTGTGTGAACTATTTATTATATCTACATAGTTGTCCAAATTAATGTCCTGTGGGTGTTTTATAATGGACGCGCGCCCATACAGGAGGATCTAGCGAGGCTCAGTGGTGTTTCTGCCATAGAATGTAAAATAAACTTACATATGAGCTTCAGACGTGCTCTGGTGGAGCTGTTCACTGTCAGCGATCTCCCAATAATATCCAGCTGCAAACTCAACCATCATCAGATCCATGAATTTCAACAGATTTAGGATATTTTACTGTATTTTACATTTGCCTGCATATTTATGAATAGTAGATGTTTAATAGTAGATATTCAGTCAGTCCAGTTTAAAGCAGAAGCTGGTCTTTTGCAGTCTCCCTGTTGACCTGTGGTTCACTTTGAATCTGTGTATGTTTTTAAAATATATAGATATTTATTATTTATTAATTTCTTTTAATATATAATATATATTATATAGTTTTAGTTTTACATATAACTAAATTTAAATAAAATTATATATTCATTCAGTAATTTTCTTTTCGGATTAGTCCCTTTATTAATCCAGGGTCACCACAGCGGAATCAACCGCCAACTAATCCAGCATGTCAACTTATCCAGCATTCCATGACCCCAGAATGAAAAAGGTTGAGAACCCCTGCATTAAACAGTATTGAACTGATCAGAAACGACAGTAATCATACAAGCACAGAGAGCTCATCCACACTGTATATTGAGTTTAGCCTAGATTCAGTGATGTTGGCGTTTTGTGGCCGTGGCCTGCTCATGTTTGTGCCTGTATTTTTCGTGCTTGTCGGGTAATCCTGACCGGCTGTATTCGTTTTCCTCTCCTTTGCACTTGGCGCGGGGCAGTGAACGGTGGCTGGTCCACGTGGGCCACGTGGTCGTCCTGCAGTGCTGTGTGTGGGCGCGGGTGGCAGAAGAGGAGCCGCAGTTGCACCAACCCCACACCCCTGAACGGCGGGACGTCCTGCGAGGGCCAGAGCCTCCAGAAAAGCGCCTGCACTGCCACCTGTCCAGGTAACGTCCACCGGGCGCCGCTCACTGCAGAGTAGAGCTAGCTTAGCATTAGCGCACTGACCCCTGCACGGCCCTAATGTTCGGTCTGCCATTCGCTTTTGTTATTGTGCTTGAGCAAAACTTTTTCCTTTGCTTTTTTTTGTGAAAACCATTGAATTATTCATAGATAAAGCAGTGCTTGTGTCTCCATTCCGGCCGTCATGTTTCTTTCAGATTTTGTGCTGCTTTGGCTTTTGCTGCATGAGGTCTTTTTTGTGTTGGGTTGTAAGCAGGTCCAAAATTAGCTCGCCTGGCCATGGTGTTCACCTTGCTTTTACAATGAGAAGTGGATTTTCACATTTGGTAGTTTAATGTGAGGAGTTTTCATGTGGAGTTCTGGGATATTTTCATTTCACTTTTAAATTAAAGGGATAGTTCATCCAGAAATCAACATTTACTCACTGTTTGTTCAGACTTTACTTGTTTCAAACCTTGATATCGTATGAGTTTCTTCTCTTCACAAAAGAAGATATTTTGAATAATACTGTAACCCTTGACTTCCATAGAAGGAAAAACAAATACTATAGAAGTCAATGGTTACAGGTTTTCAGCATTCTTCAAAATATCTTCTTGTGTGTTCAACAAAAGAAACTCACAAAGGTTTGAAACGGGTAATGGGTGAGTAAAGTATGACAATTCTCAATTATACACAGTTGAAGTCAGAATTATTAACGCCCCTGTGATTTTTATTTTTTTATTTTTAATAATATTTCCCAAATGATGTTTAACAGAGCAAGGAAATTTTCACAGTATGTCTGATAATATTTTTTCTTCTGGAGAAAGTCTTATTTGTTTTATTTCGGCTAGAATAAAAGCAGTTTTTAATTTTTTATGAACCATTTTAAGGTCAAAATTATTAGCTCCTTTAAGCATTTTTTTCCGACTGTCTACAGAACAAACCATCATTATACAATAACTTGCCTAATTACCCTAACCTGCCTAGTTAACCTAATTAACCTAGTTAAGCCTTTAAATGTTACTTTAAGCTGTGTAATTCACAATTCTCAATTCTCAAAATTGACAATTCTCAATTTTTGGTGAACTATCCCTTTAATTAATGACTTTCATTTTTTTTTTTTTATTAAGTTCTAGTTTTAATTAAATTGGTTTAAAAGTTTTGGGGAATGTGTTGTAAAATCTAATGTAATCCCGTGACGTAAAGTTGAATTTTCAGCATAATTTCTCCAGTCTTGTGGATTGTTTTGTGAATATATTTTCAGTTCTGTTCAATATTTCAAGTAGAATCTTTGCAACTATATTAAAATTTTTCGGTTTTATTTTAACCATTCATTCATTATCTTTTCGGCTTAGTCCCTTAATTAACCCGGGGTCACCACAGCAGAATGAACCGCCAACTTATCCAGCATATGTTTTACACAGCGGATACCCTTCCAGCTGTGACCCATCTCTTTGAATCATCCACACACACTCATTCACACTCATACACTACGAACAATTTAGCCTACCCAGTTCACCTGTACCGCATGTCTTTGGACTGTGGGGGAAACCGGAGCACCCGGAGGAAACCCACGCGAACGCAGGGAGAACATGCAAACTCCACACAGAAATGCCAACTGACCCAGCCGAGGCTTGAACCAGCGGCCTTCTTGCTGTGAGGCGACAGCACTACCTACTGCGCCACTGCGTCGCCTTTATTTTAACTGGTTTAATGCAATTAAATTAAATAAATTAAATAATTAAATAAAAATCAAAAATTATTTAAAAGCACTGCAAAAAAGTCCAAATATCTACAAATTCTTAAATCAAGAAGCTTTATCTGGACAAGTAAAAAATATTGTCTTGTTTTCAGAAATAATATGCCAAAATGAAGTGAGTTTTTCCTTAAAACAAGCAAAATAATCTGCCAATGGGGTAAGAAAAATTATCTTGTGTCAAAACTAAAAACTAGAAAACTTAGTTTATCCCATTGGCAGATTATTTAGCTTGTTTCTAAATACAAAACAACATTTTTATTACTTGTCTATACAGTAGAAGCAGCTTTTTGATTTCAGAACTTTTAGATATTAACCTACAAAAGGACTCCTTTAAATGTTATCCGACCTCTTTTACTGCTGCTGTTTGTGTCAAATAAGTATCAAGTATCAACCGTCTTCATGAAAATAGAAAATGATTCTTTTTTTGGTCCCACTTTATATTGTGTCGCTTATACCTGTGAACTTACATGGTAATTAGATGTGTAAGTAGTATGTAACTACAGTGTATGTACACACGTTTACATAGTATTTACTTTTGTATTACTGGTGTAACTACATTCATGTAACAACCCACTGAATAGTATGTGTAAGTACAAATGTGTAACAGGACATTGGTAACAACAGTAGGAAAGTACACATCTGTAACAAGAATTATGTAAGTGCATTGTGTAACAACAATATGTACTTGCAGATGTTTTCCCACTTCCACACCTGTTTGCAGATCATGTACTTGTGAACACTGTATGGCAGAACTAATGCTGCATTAGAAGGTTTCACCTTGTGATACAAGTGTACTTACATGGTAACTCCACAGGATCCACTCAATATAAAGTGTAAAATGGTCACAAATTACTGTTCATACATTCATTCATTTTCTTTTCGGCTTAGATGGGTTGCAGCTGGAAGGGCATTCACTGTGTAAAACATATGCTGGATAAGTTGGCGGTTCATTCCGCTGTGGCGACCCCAGATTAATTAAGGGACTAGGCCGAAACGAAAATGAATTTTATTTTAAACTTTATATTGTGGACTGTTCCTGTGGAGTTACCATGTAACTACACTGTTATTAAAGTGTTGCATAGAAGATATTTCTACAAGTTACACAGTAATTTGTGACCATTTTACACTTTATATTGTGGACAGTTCCTGTGGAGTTACCATGTAAGTACACTGGTATCACAAGGTGAAACCTTCTAATGCAGCATTAGTTCAGCCATACAGTGTTCACAAGTACATGATCTGCAAACAGGTGTGGAAGTGGGAAAACATCTGCAAGTACATATTGTTGTTACACAATGCACTTACATAATTCTTGTTACAGATGTGTACTTTCCTACTGTTGTTACCAATGTCCTGTTACACATTTGTACTTACACATACTATTCAGTGGGTTGTTACATGAGTGTAGTTACACCAGTAATACAAAAGTAAATACTATGTAAACGTGTGTACATACACTGTAGTTACATACTACTTACACATCTATTTACCATGTAAGTTCACAGGTATAAGCGACACAATATAAAGTGGGACCCTTTTTTTTTTCTGATGTTGGGGTTAGGGTTTTAGAAAATGTCACCACACTTCTAGATAAAGCATTGTTATTTTTTTCTGCTGTTAAACTGGTGCTCATCGACAGGAAGCTTACTTTTAACTTTATATCAAAAAACAAGACAATATTCATTTAAACTTGTCAATAGAAACTGGTTTTTGTTATCAGTAATTTTAGAGATTTAAACTACAAAAAAAAGGACTCCTTTAAAAGTTATCTGACTCTTTGCAGTTATTTGCATGTCAAATAAGCATTAACCGCTGTACCCTAAATGTATGCAGACTTCATAAAAATTATCCTTTTTTTCTAATGTCAACCAATCAACCAATTTGGCATTGTTCGACGTCTGATGTGAAACATTGCAATGGACGATGGCATTGTCGTCGTAGGCGGTGGTGAAATAATTATTTATGAATAATTAATTAATTCATAACAAATTATTTATTTTTTTGTAGCCTACCTTTTTAACATTGTCTTTGTTTTACCCATAACCAAATCAAAAATTAATAGTGACCACAAATAACTACCTGTCAATCACTTTTCCCGCAGGACTATGGGCATGAATAGGCAGAGTGATCTGTGTCGTTATAATGGCGTCCACAAACTTGGTTGGTAAAAAGGTGCCCAACCAACAGGAACCAACCAACAGTATCTGAGGTTTTCACTAAAATTACTAAGTACAAGCGTGAAAGAGAAAGACTGAAGCGGTGTACTGATGCTGTGACATGTTACCTGATAGACTCAAAAGACCGAAGAGTCTATAGATGAAAACAAGATTAATTAAATATCACCTATAACAACTATAGTGAGATGCCGTCCAGCGGTGTATCCTTGATAAACTGTCTGACATCCACTGCTCTCTGGGGTTTTATGCTCAAAGCACCAGCTGACTGCCTGCCGTATTTCTCCCGTATTTTCAGTCTTTCTCTGAAGGGTGGCAATAAACATTAAAGAACGGAGCCTCCCTTTATGCAACCCAACCCAGGGAGTTTCCATTTAGGTATGCGCTGGCAAAATAAACATACAGACGCAGGGGAGAAAGACAGTGACTGTGTTTACATGGACATCATAATCAAATTACTTGCCGAATTATTAATTTGTCGACTTTAACTGCAGTTTGGCACTTCCACTTTTTATTTAGGAACATTTCCTGCATGTCCCCCGTGACAAAGAGTGGAGTTTTAATAGAAAGTTTGATACCGCACAACGTAAAAAAAAATCCTCCGCATTTCTCAGTAACTTAGGGTGCTTTCACACCTGCCTTATTTAGTTGGGTTGAATCGCACTAGAGTTCGTTTTCCCTCTTGGTGCGGTTCGTTTGGGCAGGTGAGAACATAGCAATCACACTCGGTGCGCACCAAAAGCGCACCAAAAAAAGCGTACCGAGACCTGCTTGAAGAGGTGGTCTCGGTACGCTTTCAAACGAACCCTGGAGCGGTTCGTTTGTGGTGAGAACGTTATCCAAACTAAAACAGACCCAACCGCAAAAAGTACTGCGCCTTTTTGGACTAATCCAGCTGCCGTAGTGCGATGCGCTGTCTATCTTATGGGGTTTGGAGGAAAAATATTTGTTGACAGCGCTTTACCAACAGTTTTAAACAGAGAGAGAGAGAGAGAGAGAGAGAGAGGGAGGGAGAGAGAAACATTACCTGATGGATCATTGGTGATATTTCTGAAAGATGACCATGTCGCAGTTTAGCTAAATTATTTCACGGCTTCTCCTAATGCTTTCGCCGATTGCAATGCATTAAAACATTGTTTTCCAGCCCCAGCCGCCCTTCATTCTCCAAATGTATAGTTTGTCTAAAGTGATGCATACAAACTACATAGTATACTATGAGCAGGGATACTGCGTCAGCCAGCGCAGCGACATTGTGTGTCTGCTGGTTTGTTTATTTACAGTAGTTCCACGTGAATTCTGACCAATTGTAAAGCAGTTTAGGAAATGCGTTCAATAACATCTGGCCAGTGAGTGATGTAGATTTTGTCACATGACTGCATTTTGGTTCGTTTCAACTGGTTCGGACCAAAGCAATCAGTGTGGTGTGAAAGGGACCCAAAACGGCAGAAAAATGCTACAATGTATCCTTTGTTGCCTTTGGTCCGGACCAAATGAACCGAACCACATATGTGAAAGCACCCTTGGATGCACTCGGTAGGTAGCGTCAGAAAGCCATGTGTGTATAGACTATCCTGTCACAAAATACCGCGAAAATCCTACACGACAGTAATGGCTTGATTGTACTGTTTACATTCGGAGAGCGGCAGTTACAGCGGATCTTTCAGTCTATAATATTGTACTATAATATTGCAGTGATATTAACATACTGTAAACTTAGTAACTAAATCATTTTGACTGAGGTATGTCTTTAAAAACTGAAAGAGCACTGCTGACGATACGAAGTAACTTTGCCATCTGAATGAACAAACAAAGGGCACTGCTCTCACACACATACCAAATCTGTAGAGACAGGACAATCAAAATGGAGCTGTGTCTTTTTTTAAAAGGAGACGAGCGGCAAATCCGGATTTCATCACTTCCAGATGCGAAAAATGTTCCTTACGAAACGCATTCTGTCGCGTGCACTGTAATCCACACAGGAGTCCAGCAGCGCTCTCATAGCGGGAAAATGAAAACAAAACCTTCGTTGCAGCACAATAATAAACACAGCGCAATAATAAATGCAACACCGACGACTGTGTCTCCAAATTCTCGTTCTTTCACTTGTTTTGTCAACACAACGTGGCGTCTCTCTGCCGTCTGAACACTGTAACAGGTAAACAGTCTTCGAAGCTATCATGCATATTAATGAAGTTGCAATAGAGCGCGCTGATTGGTTTGAACAAAGTCTTTCTCATGAATTAATGCCGCACCCTCAGAGACGTCATGATGTACTCGCAGGTACAGACAGCCACTCTCCATGCTGGATTTAAACGCAAGTATCTCATGGCCGTGACGCAGCTTCAAAAATTAGTTTCAAACCGGAAGAATGCATTTGCAAAATAACGCAAAAACAACCAATTTTCACTTTTTAGTGAGATATATGTGTCCTAATAGTGTTTATAGCAGCGTGGGACACATATATGACAAAAAATGTGTTTTGGTGTTTCGTGACCCTTTAAATGTTATCCGACCTCCTCCACTGCCGGTTTTTGTGTGTTCAATAGTGATCTTACAGCTTAGTCTTAGTTGTTTAATTGTGCAGACTCTCCTTATCTTGAATTTACTGTGATGTTTATTCATTTTGGAGGCATTTTAAAAAGTTATCCGACCTCTTTTACTGCCGTTATTTGTGTGTACAATAGTGATCGTGCAGTAGAGAAAGAAAGAGGAAGCAGGGAAGCAGTTTTTCCTCAGCATTTATCGACCGTGCGCAGTTTGAAATGGAAGTCAGGACGCTTCATTTACAGGCTGACATTAGATTCAGGTGAAGGGGGAAGGGCTTCTCTTGATTACTGCGATAGTGAGTGTATTTCAGCGGGGACAAAAATGGCATTATGCAGGCGCTGCTGACCGGCGGAAAATATCCACGCTTAGTAAACAGGAGAGAAAATCGAAGCTTTTGTCAGCTACAACTCACCCACTCGCTCTCTTTCTCCTCTCTCTCCACTGAGAGTTTTATCTACTTAAGCCAATCTCTTGTTTCATTACAAAGCATCCAGTGAAATTTAATAAGACGCCACCTTTACGCCGCTCGGTAAGTAACGTGCTCTGAGAAGTATGGCTCTTTTGATGAGCACAAACGCACAAAGCATGGGGGAACGCTTTCTGACAGAGCTCTGCAGGGATGGATTTCACATGATTACCACCCAAATAGCATTTCTGTGGGGGAGAAGAAGAGAGACGGAGGGGGAAATAAAGCCTGTTAAGGAGAAACACTGCAAGTGCAATTTGGGAGGGAAAGCAGCGGTGGAAGTGAAAGCATGACAGCTGTTTGAGTAAATGCAATTATCTTTCAGGTATTTATTCAGATTTATTTTGCATTTGGAATTTTATAAAATAGATTTTTTAAGGGGTCATGAACCCCCCCTGTCTCAGCAGGGTGTTTTCACACCTCTAGTTTGAAAAAAAGTGAGGAAAGTGGGTGTGTCTAGCTCTGTTTAGGTGGGAGTGTTGAGGAAGGGAAAGAGGGAAGGTTTTGCATAAAAATGGGAGTTTTCGGTCCGAGCACGCGCTGATTTTCACAGAGGCAAAACAACACGCAGATGCAGGAGAGAAAGACAGTGACTGTGTTTACATGGACGTGAGTAATCGAATTATTTGCCAAATTCTTAATTTGTGGACTTTAACTGCAGTTCGCCACTTTCACTTTCATTCAGGAACATTTAATGCATGCCCCCTTGACAAATGAGTTATTGAATGTGAGGAACTGCTGGAAGAGTGTAGTTTTAATGGTATGTTTGATACCGCACGGTGAATGGGAGAAAAAAAATCCTCCGCGTTTCTCAGAAACTTAGGGTGCTTTCACACCTGCCTTATTTAGTTGGGTTGAATCGCACTAGAGTTTGTTTTCCCTCTTGGTGCGGTTCGTTTGGGCAGGTGAGAACGTAGCAATCGCACTCGGGTGCGCACCAAAAGCGCACCAAAAAAGCGTACCGAGACCTGCTTGAAGAGGTGGTCTCGGTACGCTTTCAAACGAACCCTGGAGCGGTTCGTTTGTGGTGAGAACGTGATCCAAACTAAAACAGACCCAACCGCATAAAGTACTGCACCTTTTTGGACTAATCCAGCTGCCGTAGTGCGATGCGCTGTCTATCTTATGGGGTTTGGAGGAAAAATATTTGTTGACAGCGCTTTACCAACAGTTTTAAACAGAGAGAGAGAGAGAGAGAGAGAGAGAGAGGGAGGGAGGGAGAAACATTACCTGATGGATCATTGGTGATATTTCCGGAAGATGACCATGTCGCAGTTTAGCTAAATTATTTCACGCCTTCTCCTAATGCTTTCGCCGATTGCAATGCATTAAAACATTGTTTTCCAGCCCCAGCCGCCCTTCGTTCTCGAAATGTATAGTTTGTCTAAAGTGATGCATACAAACTACATAGTATACTATGAGCAGGGATACTGCGTCAGCCAGCGCAGCGACATTGCGTGTCTGCCGGTTTGTTTATTTGCGGTAGTTCCACGTGAATTCTGACCAATTGAAAAGCAGTTTAGGAAATGCGTTCAATAACATCTGGCCAGTGAGTGATGTAGATTTTGTCACATGACTGCATTTTGGTTCGTTTCAACTGGTTCGGACCAAAGCAATCGGTGTGGTGTGAAAGGGACCCAAAACGGCAGAGAAATGCTACAATGTATCCTTTGTTGCCTTTGGTCCGGACCAAATGAACCGAACCACATATGTGAAAGCACCCTTAGATGCACTCGGTAGGTAGTGTCAGAAAGCCATGTGTGTACATAGACTACAATGGTAATACACGACGGTAATAGTTTACACTCGGAAAGCAGCATTTACCGCGGATCTTTCAGTCTATAATATTGCAGTGATATTAACGTACTGTAAACTTAGTAGCGAAATCATTTTGACTATGGTATGTCTTTAAAAACTGAAAGAGCACTGCTGACGATACGAACTAACTTTTCCATCTGAATAAACAAAAACAAAGAGCATTAATTGCACACTTACCAATCTGTAGACACAGGACAATCAACACCAACTGGAGCCGCGTCTTTTTTTAAAAGGAGACGAGCAGCAAATCGGGATTTCACCATTTTTCGGCATTTCCAGATGTGAAAAGCTCTCAGGGAAAAATGTTCCTTACAAACTTATTTTTACTTAATTCGCTGTAGTGTGTGTGAAAAAGAGTGTGTATGGGTATTTCCCAGTATACTGGGTTGCAGCTGGAAGGGCATCCGCTATGTAAAATATATGCTAGAAATTGAGACTAAGGCCCGTTTACATTTAACTTTTGCTACGGTTACGCCTTCCATCCACACTACCTCGGAGTTTTCAAACCCTTAAAAGGGAGCGTCTTGGAAATGCTGAAGAGGCCGGTTTTAAATCGCTGCTGCTCCATGTCAGTGCGAATGGGGGGCAAACAGAGACATCTAAAAACATGGCTGCAGGCTAAAGGCATGGCTGCAGACATTCGCCTCTCTGATTGGGGCTTTTTCTCAATATTGAGTGCACAAAGTTCAGTCTTGAATCCTTTGCTTGTAAGTTCAGACTTCGCAAGTTTGATATGGAAAACACTCTCGAGGACACGTCGGGTAAATCTTCAAAGGGAACAGTGTACTTTATAACCTCATTCACATCACCCTGGCTACGGTGTTTCACTATCTTTACAATAAAATAAAAACATCATATAAGGAACTGCCTATTTTCATTGTGATATTAACAACTTAACAGACACTAAAAATGTTGAGGCGTCGTGTAGCTACATATTTATATGAGCGTAATCTTTGGGGAATATGTTGTTAGATAGAGACAAGATGAATTAACCCCCAGGGGTCGAAGCCCGCGTATACGCGTTTTGACATGTTTTGACATGAAAACTTAAATGACACTTTCAGTTTTGATCGTACACATATGAGCAATACATCAATGGAATCTGTTAGGTGTCTAGTTTTTTGTGTACACTCACAATAACAACAAAAGTGTGTGCTTTTGCAAAATAAGGAAAATAAACAGTGAAGCCACTTTCTCTTTTCTCTCTCCGTGAACTGTTTTTACAAACGCGTCAGTAATATGCACTGAAACTCCGCGAAAACTAAACACACAGACGTAAGACATATCTATAGAAAGCTAAAAGTGTCTACTTTTAAATGCAGCGGTGCATGTTGAAAACGAATATTGCTTGATAAAGTAATCAGTATGAAACCAACGCAATGTCTAGTTTCTCTGTAGAAGCTCATTAGTTTTAATGCGACCACGCCCACGAGGCTTTGTTATTACAATCGTCCACGTGAGACTCGCGCGGCATGTAAACTGAGGTCAGAAAAAACTGCGGAATCTCCACGAATTCATGAGACATACACATGACAGACATACCTGCATAAAGCTTGGAGGGTGAACTTTCCAACTCATTTTGAAAGCAAATGTTGTCTCGCTTGGTAATCCATACAGTTCTCCCGGCAGAGCGCACATCACGCCGGCTCTTCCCACTTCCACCATTAATACAAACAATGACGTAAGCTGCCCACACGCCCACAGCGCACTGGCTAGAACGTGACGCATGTTATACGTGTTATTAATTACATTTTTATTTATTTTATCGTAGTTGAACCTGTTGAAGTTTGGAAAAAGTTAACTAAGGCTGAAACTATTTGGGCAAAATATATATAAATGGTCCTAAAATATTATTTTGATTATGCTTGTGTTTTGTCATTACGCCAGAGTCATTCAGAAATTATTATTAAATGCTGCATTAATGCGCAAGAAAGTTTTTATTACAACAGTTTTGCAAACACGTTTTATACCATTTCAAATATTTCCCTCCATTTCTCAGTGAATATAGGCAGTGTATTTTGATGCATTTAAACAAAACAGATTTATTAAACAAATATATTTATTAAAATAATATTTTAGTCACCAAATATATTCAGAAATTGAAAGATAATACAATAAAATTCAAGCAAAATAATGAAAAAAAAAATTTACAACCTAAAAAATTTTAACAAAATGTAACAAGCATTTAGTTTGGGCTAGCTTTTGCAGATGGACATTGCTTTCCAATGTCCTTGATGGGGGAGTGGGGGAGTGTCTTTTGTCTCTCCAGGTGTGAATTATTCATGACCATTGTTACTCGCGCATAGACCTGAGATGAGCCAAACAAACTTAACAAAAATAAATCTTTATAATGTTTCCTTTGAGTGAGAGAATAAAATAATTTTTACATAATTGTGAAGTAAATATTCTAGCCTACCAGACTGGTCACTCAAATTCTTGCTCAGGCACATTTAGTGTGTTTTTGGACCTTATTTCAGCTACATTTTTTTCTCCAAATCCTACTAACCATGCATAATATTTTTTTTCTAAAAAAAAAAAGCATGTACATCAATAATTGTCACATATTGTTGTAGCACAGTTTGTGCTGAATACAAATAAAATATATGTTGGCCAATACTGTATTAAGTAGCTGAAATTAGCACAAATGTCAGAGCATGTCAAAACATCTCAGGGGCCCCAAAATCACCTCAGACCCCTGAGGGTTAAATATCACGTTTAACAACAATAGTGAGATGACCACTATAGTGAGCGCATGCCAGAGTGTGTGTGTGGTCACGTGGTGTGTGTTTTCAGCGGTATAGTGTGAATGGAGATCTTTTCAGAAACGCTGGGTGAAATGCCAGTGTGGACGTGGATTGAAATTAGTGTAAACGGGGCCTAAGCCGAAGGAAAATTAAACTGTCTTGCACACCTAGGCAGAAATTACAATTTTAAAAACCAAACAATATAACGTTTCAGTATTTATTAATGTTAATTTAGAATTAGATTATGTACATTTTTATTTCCACAGGATGTAAAACAGTGTCCTACTGTATGAGTGTTAATAATAGGCAGGTAATAAGAATTAGTTAATAGCATGAATTTTGACTTAAATTAGAGTGTTTTCATTATGACTCCAGTGATATTACAAGTTCTTTAGGCATTAAATATAGCCTAGTTAATGTCACCCAACTTTTAGTTTTCTGTCTCTTTGCTATATAATTATATAATACATTTAAGTGATATTAAATGACCTGAGGGAAAACACATTAGCAGTAAATGCAGGAAACCATCCTTTTATTCACAGCAGTCATAGTAGTTTAATTGTGCAGGGACACTTTTAGCTCCTCTTATCTCAAATTTACCATGTATATTTGTTCATTTTGGAGGCTTTTTTTGCCATAAGCTCTTATTAATTTTTAACTCCAGAGAGATAGAAGAAAAACATGTAGAAAGGAGGTTCGCTGTGTTTTCCAGTGCAGGTTTTTCTAATAGCCACAGCCATATCACCCTGCAGCCCAAGACCGGTTACTCACTGAAGCTAAGCAGGGCTGAGCCTGGTCAGTACTTGGATGGGAGACCACATGGGAACACTAGGCTGCTGTTGGAAGTGGTGTTAGTGAGGCCAGCAGGGGGCGCTCAACCTGTGGTCTGTGTGAGTCCTAATGCCTCAGTAAATGTGAAGGGGACACTACACTGTCAGTGGGCGCCGTCTTTCGGATGAGACGTGGTCATTAAAAATCCCATGGCACTTCTCGTAAAGAGTAGGGGTGTAACCCCGGTGTCCTGGCCAAAGTCCCTCAATTGGCCCTTACCCATCATGGCCTCCTAATCATCCCCATCCACCGAATTGGCTCTATCACTGTCTCTTCACTCCACCAATAGCTGGTGTGGGGTGAGCGCACTGGCGCCGTTGTCCTGTGGCTGCCGTCACATCATCCAAGTGGATGCTGCACACTGGTGGTGGTGTGGAGAGACCCCCCTCATGATTGTGAAGCGCTTTGGGTGTATGGCCATACACAATAAATGCACTAGATAAATGCATATTACATTACATAGAACTCATGTTGATCTTTGACTGCTGTAGCTGTGAAATAACTGAGTTAATTCAGCGTAGTGATATGGTGCTGTAATGTACTCAAAACCTGCCGGAACTACTTTACCTGTGCGTTTATCTAAAAATTACGGCTTTACACTTTAGAATCATCATCAGCCAATTACACTTAAGAATAATCATCAGCCAATCAGAATCAAGCATTCAACAGTTCTGTGGTAAAGAAATAAGTAATAAAATTCTGATATTAAGTCCAAATTTCTGGTATCATTCATTCATTCATTTTCTTGTCGGCTTTGTCCCTTGCGGGGTCGCCACAGCGGAATGAACCGCCAACTTATCCAGCACGATTTTACGCAGCGGATGCCCTTCCAGCCGCAACCCATCTCTGGGAACTTCCACACACACATTCACACTCATACACTATGGACAATTTAGCTTACCCAATTCACCTGTACTGCATGTCTTTGGACTGTGGGGGAAACCGGAGCACCCGGAGGAAACCCACGCGAACCCAGGGAGAACATGCAAACTCCACACAGAAACGCCAACTGACCCAGCCCAGCCGAGGTTCGAACCTACGACCCAGCGACGTTCTTGCTGTGAGGCAACAGCACTACCTACTGCGCCACTGGGTTGCCTCAAATTTCTGGTATTCTTAATAGAAAATACCTGTACTATTTATGTAGGAAATATACATATTTACTATCATGTATGTAGAGACAACTTAATCATGACTTCAGTGATATTACAAGTTCTTTATGCATTAAATATTGTCTGCTTTTCACTCAACTTGCTCATAGATATCAGTCTAGTTGTATAATACAATAAAGTGATATTAAAGGGACTTGAGGGAAAACACATTAGCAATAAAAGTTCTTTTTGTGTGGTAAACCATCCTTTTATTCACAGCAGTCATAGTAGTTTAATTGTGCAGGGACACTTTTTGCTCCCCTTATCTCAAATTCACCATGTATATTTGTTTATTTTGGACCCCATAAGCCCTTATTAAATTACCAACTCCAGAGAAACATGATGAAAGCAGGTTTGTGGTGGTTTCCCGTGCAGGTTTCTCTGATTTTTGACTGTTGTAGCTGTGAAAAACAGAAATCAATCATTCAGCGTAGTGATATGGAGCTGTAAATTGCTCAAACCCTGCCGGGACTACTTTACATGTGCACTTATCTGAAAATAATGGACAGTGCCTTTACTATTGATGTTGGTTGGATTTTCAAGTGATATTACAAGTTCTTTAGGCATTAAATATTGCCTAGTTACTTTTCACCCAACTTGTATATAGTTTTAGTCTAATTATATAATACAATTAAGTGATATTAAATGACCTGAGAGCAAACACATTAGCAGTAAATGCAGGAAACCATCCTTTTATTCACAGCAGTCATAGTAGTTTAGTTTAATCGTGCAGGGACACTTTTAGCTCCTCTTATCTCAAATTTATGTGTATATTTGTTCAATTTGGATCCCATAAGCCCTTATTCATTTCCAACCCCGGAAAGATGGATAAAAAACATGATGAAAGCAGGTTTGCGATGGTTTCCAGTGAAGGTTTTTCTGATATCTGACTGTTGTAGTTGTGAAAAACAGAAATCAATCATTCAGCGTAGTGATATAGAGCTGTAATGTGCTCAAAACCTGCCGGAACTACTTTAGCTGTGTGTTTATCTGACAATAATGGACAGTGTCTGTACTATTGATGTTGGAAATATGCATTAGAGACTGTTTTCAAGTGATATTACAAGTTCTTTGTGCATTAAGTATTGCCTAGTTACTTTTCACCCAACTTGTATATAGTTTTCAGTCTAATTATATAATACAGTTAAGTGATATTAAATGACCTGAGGGAAAACACATTAGCAGTAAATGCAGGAAACCATCCTTTTATTCACAGCAGTCATAGTAGTTTAATTTAATTGTGCAGGGACATTTTAGCTTCCCTTATCTCAAATTTACCGTGTATATTTGTTCATTTTGGACCCCATAAGCCCTTATTAATTTCCAACCCCAGAGAGATAGAAGAAAAACATGAAGAAAGGAGGTTCGCAGTGGTTTCCAGTGCAAGTTTTTCTGATAATACTCATGCTGAGCGAGCTTCTGGACGTGGATCCTGCGGTGGCTTTATTCCCTTCTCGTATTCCCGAATCTCCGACTGATTAATCCTGACACAGGTCACACAACAGAGGCACCGTGTCCTGCCACGGATGACTTTTAGTTGTGTTTCCAATCAAAAAAAAACAGGCTTCGGCGTCTCAAATCCTGTCAGCTAGAGAGACGGTGACCATCCCGCTCCATTTATCACCATACAAAGACACGCACGGACAACTGCAGGCCCCAAAAATTACATCTGAGACTTCATCCCGATTCATCAAAACGTGACTTGCGACTGCAGGAGGGATAAATCATCATTTACAGACGGCTGCAGGTAGAGGAGTGTGTTCCTGGAGCAGCGGGAGACAGAAAGAGAAACAGCAGAGCTTTGATAAATGACTCGGTGTGTGTGTGTGTGTGTGTGTGTGTGTTTGAACACAGCCCATCGCTGCTTTACACTGATCCTCAGGACAGGCCACTTTAAAGGACGGGACGCTCTGCTTTGTGTAATACAGCGAGTGTGTATGAATGCTGATGAAGCTCAACTATTTCTGTAACGCCAAATAGGCTGGAAGAATATTTCCAAAGTCACTGAAAAAAAATGATTCATTGGTTAGCATTGTGGCCTCACAGCAAGAAAGTCGTTGGTTGGAGTCCGGGCTGGGTTAGTTAGCATTTCTGTGTGGAGTTTACATGTTCTCCCAGTGTTGCCGTGGGTTTCCCCCACAGTCCAAACACATGTGTTATAGGTGAATTGATTAACTAAATTGGCTGTATGAGTGTGTATGGGGGTTTCTCAGTACTGGGTTGCAGCTGGAAGGGCATCCGCTGTGTAAAACATAAGTTGGTCATCTGGTTGCCAGTCATCTGGAATGGCAAAGAAAGTTTTCTTGCAGGACTCCCAGAGTTCATCAAGATTCTTTGGATTCATCTTCAATGCCTCCTTTTTCATCTTACCCCAGACATGCTCAATAATGTTCATGTCTGGTGACTGGGCTGGCCAATCCTGGAGCACCTTGACCTTCTTTGCTTTCAGGAGCTTTGATGTGGAGGCTGAAGTATGAGAAGGAGCGCTATCCTGCTGGAGAATTGTCCCTCTCCTGTGGTTTGTAATGTAATGGGCAGCACAAATGTCTTGCTACCTCAGGCTGTTGATGTTGCCATCCACTCTGCAGATCTTTCACACGCCCCCATACTGAATGTAACCCCAAACCATGATTTCTCCTTCACCAAACTTGACTAATTTCTTGAGGAATCTTGGCTTCATGCGGGCTCCAGTAGGTCTTCTGCAGTATTGGTGATGATTGGGATGCAGCTCAACAGATGATTCATCAGAGAAATCCACCTTCTGACACTTTTCCAAATGATCAACTAGAAGTCGAGTTATTATTTGTTGCTCTTACAACTGGGATCCACCACAAGACTTTTGTCATGCTGTGTAGTTGTGAAAAACTGAAATCATTCAGCGTAGTGATATGGAGCTATAATGTTCTCAAAACCTGCCGGAGCTGCTTTACCTGTGCGTTTATCTGAAAATAGCAGACAGTGCCTGTACTATCGATTTTGGAAACTAAACTTGATGGATTTGTGTTGGGACAATATGAATGACAGCATTTTTACAGTGAAACTACAGGCAGTGCAGAACTATTAGGCAAATGAGTATTTTGAGCACATCATCCTCTTTATGCATGTTGTCTTACTCCAAGCTGTATAGGCACGAAAGCCTACTACCAATTAAGCATATTAGGTGATGTGCATCTCTGTAATGAGAAGGGGTGTGGTCTAATGACATCAACACCCTATATCAGGTGTGCATAATTATTAGGCAACTTCCTTTCCTTTGGCAAAATGGGTCAAAAGAAGGACTTGACAGGCTCCGAAAAGTCAAAAATAGTGAGATATCTTGCAGAGGGATGCAGCACTCTTAAAATTGCCAAGCTTCTGAAGCGTGATCATCCAACAATCAAGCGTTTCATTCAAAATAGTCAACAGGGTCGCAAGAAGCGTGTGGAAAAACCAAGGCGCAAAATAAACTGAAAACTGAACCATGAACTGAGAAAAGTCAAGCGTGCAGCTGCCAAGATGCCACTTGCCACCAGTTTTGCCATATTTCAGAGCTGCAACATCACTGGAGTGCCCAAAAGCACAAGGTGTGCAATACTCAGAGACATGGCCAAGGTAAGAAAGGCTGAAAAACCACCACCACTGAACAAGACACACAAGCTGAAACGTCAAGACTGGGCCAAGAAATATCTCAAGACTGATTTTTCTAAGGTTTTATGGACTGATGAAATGAGAGTGAGTCTTGATGGGCCCGTGGCTGGATCGGTAAAGGGCAGAGAGTTCCAGTCCGACTCAGACGCCAGCAAGGTGGAGGTGGAGTACTGGTTTGGGCTGGTATCATCAAAGATGAGCTTGTGGGGCCTTTTCGGGTTGAGGATGGAGTCAAGCTCAACTCCCAGTCCTACTGCCAGTTTCTGGAAGACACCTTCAAGCAGTGGTACAGGAAGAAGTCTGCATCCTTCAAGAAAAACATGATTTTCATGCAGGACAATGCTCCATCACACGCGTCCAAGTACTCCACAGCGTGGCTGGCAAGAAAGGGTCTAAAAGAAGAAAAACTAATGACATGGCCTCCTTGTTGACCTGATCTGAACCCCATAGAGAACCTGTGGTCCATCATCAAATGTGAGATTTACAAGGAGGGAAAACAGTACACCTCTCTGAACAGTGTCTGGGAGGCTGTGGTTGCTGCTGCACGCAATGTTGATGGTGAACAGATCAAAACACTGACAGAATCCATGGATGGCAGGCTTTTGAGTGTCCTTTCAAAGAAAGGTGGCTATATTGGTCACTGATTTGTTTTTGTTTTGTTTTTGAATGTCAGAAATGTATATTTGTGAATGTTGAGATGTTATATTGGTTTCACTGGTGAAAATAAATCATTGAAATGGGTATATATTTGTGTTTTGTTAAGTTGCCTAATAATTCTGCACAGTAATAGTCACCTGCACACACAGATATCCTCCTAAAATAGCTCAAACTAAAAACAAACTAAAAACTACTTCCAAAAATATTCAGCTTTGATATTAATGAGTTTTTTGGGTTCATTGAGAACATGGTTGTTGTTCAATAATAAAATTAATCCTCAAAAATACAAGTTGCCTAATAATTCTGCACTCCCTGTAAATGACTATATGAGCAGTAATCCCCTACATTAAATTTCATTGGATAAGTAGTTTAGTCAGAGTAACTAGTTACTTCATAACACAGTTCAGAAGTGCTGTAAAGCAGGAAGTGAAGTGTGTGCAGTGAAGCGCTCAGGTGAGGGTTGTGGTTTTTTTTTCATGACGTCTGTAGATGAAGCGCTCTCCACTGTGCTAAAGGTCTGTAATTCAACGAGAGCCGCTACAAGAGGCTCATCAGGGTCAATTAGCCCTTTAAAACCACTTATTACATTAGACTCTTCACAGCTGAACTCATCTGCTGATTGGCCAATTGTGTTAAGTTACTGGTTTGTTCCTTTTAAAAAAAGATTTGAAGGAAGAAAGAAACCCAAGTACTATTGATTTCTGAGACTATGCTAATCATTTTCCATGAAGGAAAGAAATAGAGAGAGAGACTCACTCTGAATGGATCATTTGAATTAGTGAGTTGTTTACTGTAGACCTACTCTGAATGGATCATTTGAATCAGTAAATCATTACTGGAGACTGACTCTGAATGGATCATTTGAATCAGTGAATCATTTACTGGAGACTCACTCTGTATGGATCATTTGAATTAGTGAGGTGTATACTGTAGATTTACTCTTAATGGATAATTTGAATCAGTGAATCATTACTAGAGACTCACTCTGTATCATTTAAATCAGTGAATCATTTACTGGAGACTCACTCTGAATGGATCATTTGAATTAAGCTGCGATCACACTAGAGTTTGAGCTTGCGAAATTCTGTCGTACTGCGCTGCGAAAAGGGGCGGGATTAATAAAAAGATGATTAGACATTAAAAAAAGCGAGCGATTGCTCCATATTTTAAATTCTTGTCCAGAGAGGTCATGTTTTGATCCTCATTCATCAAGCTTGAACTTTCCAACGCAGCTATCTCTGAAACTTGCGCACAACCTTGCATTTCCGGTCTGAAGCATTCGCCTGCGTATGAATGGAAGTCTATGGGGAGAAAAGTCCAGTGTGACTGCAGCTTTAGTGAATTGTTTACTGTAGGCTTGCTCTGAATGGATCATTTGAGTCAGTGAATCATCTACTGGAGACTCACTCTGAATGGATCGTTTGAATTAGTGAGTTGTTTACTGTAGGCTTTCTCTGAATGGATCATTTGAATCAGTGAATCATTACTGGAGACTCACTCTGAATGGATCATTTGAATTAGTGAGTTGTTTACTGTAGACTTGCTCTAAATGGATCATTTGAATCAATGAATCATTACTGGAGACTCACTCTGAATGGATCGTTTGAATTAGTGAGTTGTTTACTGTAGGCTTTCTCTGAATGGATCATTTGAGTCAGTGAATCATTTACTGGAGACTCACTCTGAATGGATCGTTTGAATTAGTGAGTTGTTTACTGTAGGCTTTCTCTGAATGGATCATTTGAATCAATGAATCATTACTGGAGACTCACTCTGAATGGATCATTTGAATTAGTGAATTGTTTACTGTAGGCTTTCTCTGAATGGATCATTTGAGTCAGTGAATCATTTACTGGAGACTCACTCTGAATGGATCATTTGAATCAATGAGTCATTACTGGAGACTCACTCTGAATGGATCATTTAAATTAGTGAGTTGTTTACTGTAGACTTCCTCTAAATGGATCATTTGAGTCAGTGAATCATTTACTGGAGACTCACTCTGAATGGATCGTTTGAATTAGTGAGTTGTTTACTGTAGGCTTTCTCTGAATGGATCATTTGAATCAATGAATCATTACTGGAGACTCACTCTGAATGGATCATTTGAATTAGTGAATTGTTTACTGTAGGCTTTCTCTGAATGGATCATTTGAGTTAGTGAATCATTTACTGGAGACTCACTCTGAATGGATCATTTGAATTAGTGAGTTGTTTACTGTAGGCTTGCTCTAAATGGATCATTTGAATCAATGAATCATTACTGGAGACTCACTCTGAATGGATCATTTGAATTAGTGAGTTGTTTACTGTAGGCTTTCTCTGAATGGATCATTTGAATCAGTGAATCATTACTGGAGACTCACTCTGAATGGATCATTTGAATTAGTGAGTTGTTTACTGTAGGCTTTCTCTGAATGGATCATTTGAATCAGTGAATCATTACTGGTGACTCACTCTGAATGGATCCTTTGAATTAGTGAGTTGTTTACTGTAGGCTTTCTCTGAATGGATCATTTGAATCAGTGAATCATTACTGGAGACTCACTCTGAATGGGTCATCTGAATCAGTTTGTTGTTGACTCATGAACACTTAAGTTTAATTACCAATTCTCACTATTAACTACTGTTTTATTACCTGCCTATTATTAATATAGTTGACATTTTATTAGTAATTATAAAGCACATATTCTGCATGATATTATTATACATCCCTGCCAATTACCTAAACTGGTATATAATGGTATGGTATAGTATAAACTGGTATATAATACTACTATCTTAAACTCCTAATTTACTGCTTATTAATATTTTTGAGGAAAAAACGGAGGATTGCTTGGGTTATTAGTGGTGAGAATCATACCTTGCAATAAAGTGGTGACCATTGATTACTTTCTAAATAAATATATAATTTAATGAACACTGCTTCTGAAGCTCAGAGAAACTTGCCTTGAGAAGTTTTAACAGGACAAACATTAGCAAAACAAAAGTGAACATCCTGAAATGCTGTGTTTTTCTCCTGATGTGTTATCATTGGTCTGACGGAAGCGTGTCTTAACTGATGGAGAACAAACTGCGTTTCCAGCTTACTCTGCAGGATGTTTTCAGCATGTTTCTCAGCAAATGTTTTCCGCCTCAACTTTTATCTCTTAGCATTTTCACCCCCTCTTGAAGTTTCTGAGCAGATAAAGTGTTGGCCTGTGTGAATATGAATTAGGTTGGGAGGAAGGCTCGCAGCCAGGAACTGGAAAACTCTTATTTTATTTTTTGCACATGTTTTTGCTCACACTGGCTCATTTGCTTCGTTCTCCAATATTTGTTTTATTCTTATGACTTTTCTGTTAACTTTGAATATGCATGATAGGGTTGGGCCGATAGACGATGTCATCGTCCATCGCCGATGGCTGATAAACTTCACGATGCTGAGCCGGCATCGCGATCCATCGCCCCGCCCCACATGTATATTGATATATAACTTATTATTTGCATGTCATCTTGATAGCAATAACGGTCTTTTCATGAGCTGTGTTATATTATAGCTGCTGTTTGCACCGTGACAGCATCGTGAGGTTTAAATACATCGAGAGGATTATACAGCACCTCTCACACTTAAAATGTGTAGATACAGTGGCAAACGCTGTTACCTGTAAACCCCGTCCCACAGACTTTACACTGAACGGCTTTAGTTATTTTCATAGCGGACTTGAAGCCACTGGAAGTCTTTTATCCACTCTTGGAAAAGTGTAAATGGTGGATTAACATTCAGCACATGATCACTAATAAGATGTGCCATTATTTAACTTTAGGTGGTTTCTAAAACTAAATCTGTCAGTGTTATTTTCATTCTCTCATCTTCAGCGCGTCACATTTCCGCGGCTGTTGCTCCTGTCATGTTAAGGCAGAAGGCGTTGACTGAGTGATTGACAGCTGATATTAACCAATCCATTCGCGTTCAGTTCTAGCGCAGTGGGCCAATAGGAAGAGCACAAGGGCGGGGCAAGCTTTGCGGGCTTTTGTACTTCAGCAAGTTCACATGACAACTGTTTTAATCTGTTCCTGAGCGCTGCGTTTGGCGTCTTTAGGTGCAAAGATGCATTCTGCATAAATGCCTCCTAAATCCGCGCACGCGGTGAGGATTTTGCAGTGAAAACAGCTCGCACTGTAAAAATGTATGCACTAGCACAAATGCTTTCAAATACATATTTTAGGTCGCATAAAATATCAGGCGCAAGTGTGACCAAAACGGTCGAGCCCTAGCATCTTTACTTGTTATTATGTCCTCATAATAATAATAAAATAAGGAAGTTATCATTAATCACAATACAAATTACAGTGAACTCCAAATGAACTCTCGTCTCGTCTCCTCCACCAGCTGTGGGGAAAAGCCATTATGACACAGATCACTCCGCCTGATCATGCCAGAGTCCCGCGGAAAAAAAGTGATTGACAGGTGGTAATTTGTGTATAACTTTATTTATTTATGGTTTGGTTATGGGTAAAGCAAAGACCATGTGGGTCAGGTAGTGAAAACGATAGGCTACAATTATTAAATTCGTTATGAATTAATTGATATTTAACAACAAAGACCCCCACCCCGCCTACGACGACGATACCATCGTCCATCGCCGATGTTCACATTCGACATCGTACGATGCCAAATTTGTCAACATCGCCCAACCCTAATGCATGGTAGTATAACAAAAACAGAATATGTATTTGAAAGCGTACTGTTTTTCTTTCTTATGGCAATACCTCTTCAATTAATAGTGATAATTTGTTCTTATTTTGGTCAACTGTTTTTAAAAAGTTTTCTTTTGAAGGCGGGTTGCTGAAAGCAGATATTTTAGGATAGTTTGTGGTTTGCTCATAGTGATTTGGAGTCTCTTCACTACTCCTGATGTTTCACTGATTTAAGAGTAAAGGCCCGTGCACACCTGGACGCTTTTTGCTCACGTTTTCCGTCGACGTTTAACGCCTCGTGACTAAATAAAAGGCGCCAGTGTGATCGTGCACACCAACACGCAAAACGGCAGGCGTAAAAGCTTCATTGCCTAATGCTCGTCTTTTTGTTTTGACGGGCCACGTCAAAACCTTCTTCACCAGGTTGGCACTTTTGTTCACGTGCACGGAGCTGCTAAAGTTACAGTAAACAGCACTTGGAGGCGCTCAAGCGCTAAACTGTCAATGAGAGCGCACACTGAAGAAGATGCCCAGAGGCGATTATGAACATGGAGCTGCTTATTGCACTGGTGATCAATAATCATTTCTTCATCGCTAGAGCTGGAGCTGCTACTTGAACCATCTATGCATGTTCGAGTCGCCAGTAACTTTAACAACAATCGTGTCAACGTTCTCTCCTCTTCGTCTGCGTTACAAGCGGGTGTCAGAAGCTTAAAGTTGTGTAGCGCCATCTAACGTCAAGGAGTGATTTTGCATACTTTTCTGCTCGACGCCTGTGAAAATCGCTTGGGTTTGATTACGGAAAAACGTCTCAAAACGCTGACGATAAACGCAAACGAAAAGCGTCCTGGTGTGTACGAGCCTTTAGGTTTAGTACTAAAACATTATTCTACGAAATTTTCTCAGAGCAAAAAATACGAGTAGATGAACTTGACTGTAATCTTTACATCAAGAACCACAGTGAAAACTAGTTTTTAAAGTCAAGTTGTTGTGCGTATTCTGGCCAAATTCAGTGTTCACTTTTTTCTGTCCAGTAAAAATAAAGAAGAAAGCAAGCTGAACTTATATGTAATGTAAGGACGCTGACAACGGAGATTCAATTAAATTAACTTCATCTTTATTTCTCTAGCACTTGTAGATTGTGTCAAAGCAGCTTAATAGAGAAGTTCTAGTAAATCAGTCCAGTTTTCAGTTCAATTTAGTTAAGTTTGGTTTAATTTTCACTGCTGAAAGTTCAAACACTGAAGAGCAAATCCATCGATGCGCAGCTCCACATGTCCCAAACCAAGCAAGCCAGTAGCGACAGTGGTGAGGAACAAACTTCACCAATTTGCGAAAGTGAAGGAAAAAACCTTGAGTGAATCCAGGCAGATCCACGTGCAGTTTTATTTGGTCAAGCAGGCAACGGTCAACAGGTATAAACTGAGGCATATAGACAATCCAAAGAGCGTGGATAAAAGCAGGCAAGAGATCGATACAGGCGGCAAAGAATCAATAATGGAAAAACCAGACAAGGATTAAACTCGGAATGACTAGATAGGATAAACGCTTCGTAATGCTACAATAACAGTAAACAAGACTCAGCCCAGAAGTGTGTGTGCGTGTTGTGTAAATATTCTTTGTAATTAGTCACGATCATCTTGCTGTATGTAATCAGTGGGAAACAGGAACCGGTGTGTGCGAGGTGCATGCTGGGAGTTGTAGTTTGTTAATGTGGTGTGTGTAGTTCTCCAGCAATCCACAGCCGCTAGATCGTTGGTGATCGTAACTGGATAGTTCACCACATAACGTAGTCACCATTTACTAATCCTCAAGTGGTTTCAAACATTTATAAGTTGCTTATTTTCTTTTGAACACTAAAGATACTTCACTCTAAAAATATCAGGTTATTTCAACCAAGTTCAAGGTGAAATAGGGACTAACCCAACTACTGGGTTAATTTTTAAATCCAATGTTTGGCTTAGTTGATATTTTCAGTCGATTCGAATGTTATCACTGGATTAAATAAGCGTTATCAGTGGTTATCAGCTGATCGATATGGGCCAGTAGGGGCCTTCTGCACCTACTTGTAGGCTCAGAAGGCTGTTATTATCAATTCACAAGGCTAATCAGCTATAGATTATTTAAATTATTTTATTCATTCATTGATTTTTGGCTTTACCCTTTATTAAGCAGAGGTCGCCACAGCAGAATGAACCGCCAACTTATCCAGCATATGTTTTATGTTTTCAGATGCCCTGGAAAAATTCATATTATTTATATTATTGTTTATAATAGAAGGCAGAAGGCCCCTACTGGCCCATATCTATCAGCTGATAACCACCACAATCGATTAATAACTTTCGAAGCAGGTTATATTTTACCCAATTTGGGTTTAAATAACCCAGCATTTCTTTGAGTGTTTGACGAAAGCTTGAAAACCTGTAACCTTTGACTTCCATAGAGAAAAAATAAATACTATGCAAGTCAATGGTTACAGGTTTTCTGCATTCTTCAAATTATCTTCTTTTGTGTTCAACAGAAGAAAAACTCCACTTGGGAGGGTCAGTAAATGATGACATCATTTTTAATTTTCATGAACTATTCCTTTAAGATAATTTGTATTGCTGTTAAATTGTGCATTAATGTTGACGGCTGCACAGTAATGCAGGACAGGCGGCCGCTGTTGTGACATCACTCAGGCTCCGCCCACTCTGCCTCAGTCTCAGCCTCATAAATCACATGTAATCTTGTTGTGTGAGTGTGTTTTTTTCCCTCAACATGGGACGTTTAGGTCCAGGTGAGATTACCGATGTGAGTGTTGACTCGGGCTCATCCCGCTGATCTGAAAGGTAATTGTGTGTCTCTCCCGCTCGGTTCCTCCTCCACGCTCAAGGACGAGGCGTCCAGCGTCGGCCATTGTGATTTTCAGCAAATGGGGCTTCCTGCGGTCCTTTTAAAAAGCAGCTGGACGCCCTTTAGATGTGCCCTTGACAAGACGTCCAAATAGACCTGCCACTGTGTTATTGTGTTACAGGCACACTACAGTGACACACACACACCTTCTCGCCCTACAGCAGGATGATTGTAAATCAAAGATATTATCTTAATGGCAGGGAGTCTGGAATGGATGATTATTTGTCTAGCTTTGGTTTCTCATTAGTGCATGTTTTCCTCCTGTTAAGCAGACTCATCACAAATACTTTTTTTTTTATTCAAAATACGTGCATTTTTATTTTGTGTCTATTGCAATTGTTCATTATTTGCTCCGTGTATGTTTTATTGCATGCTTCAGATGACAAATCCACTAGAGGGCGCTGTCTACATATTTGTGCATCTGAAACGCATTACTTAGGGTGTGTTTTGTACTTTTCTGATGACAAATCCACTAGAGAGCGCTGTCTACATTTTTGAGAAACTGAAATGCGTTACTTGCGGTACGTTTTGTTGTACGTTTGAGATGACAAATCCACTAGAGAGCGCTGTTTACATTTTTAAGAATCTGAAACATGTTACTTAGGGTGTGTTTTGTTGTACGTTTGAGATGACAAATCCACTAGAGGGCGCTGTCTACATTTTTGAGAAACTGAAATGCGTTACTTGGGGTACGTTTTGTTGTACGTTTGAGATGACAAATCCTCTAGAGAGCGCTGTTTACATTTTTGAGAATCTGAAACATGTTACTTAGGGTGTGTTTTGTTGCATGTTTCTGATGACAATTCCACTAAAGGGCGCTGTCTACATTTTTGTGATTATTAAATATGTTACTTGGGGTGTGTTTTGTTGTACGTTTGAGATGACAAATCCACTAGAGAGCGCTGTTTACATTTTTGAGAAACTGAAATGCGTTACTTGGGGTACGTTTTGTTGTACGTTTGAGATGACAAATCCTCTAGAGAGCGCTGTTTACATTTTTAAGAATCTGAAACGTTACTTAGGGTGTGTTTTGTTGTACGTTTGAGATGACAAATCCTCTAGAGAGCGCTGTCTACATTTTTAAGAATCTGAAACGTTACTTAGGGTGTGTTTTGTTGCATGTTTCTGATGACAATTCCAGTAGAGGGCGCTGTCTATATTTTTGTGAATATTAAATATGTTACTTAGGGTGTGTTTTGTTGTACGTTTGAGATGACAAATCCTCTAGAGAGCGCTGTCTACATTTTTGAGAATCTGAAACATGTTACTTAGGGTGCGTTTTGTTGTACGTTTGAGATGACAATTCCACTAGAGGGCGCTGTCTACATTTTTGAGAATCTGAAACATGTTACTTAGGGTGCGTTTTGTTGTACGTTTGAGATGACAATTCCACTAGAGGGCGCTGTCTACATTTTTGAGAATCTGAAACATGTTACTTAGGGTGTGTTTTGTTGTACGTTTGAGATGACAAATCCACTAGAGGGCGCTGTCTACATTTTTGAGAATCTGAAACATGTTACTTAGGGTGTGTTTTGTTGTACGTTTGAGATGACAAATCCGCTAGAGAGCGCTGTTTACATTTTTAAGAATCTGAAACGTTACTTAGGGTGTGTTTTGTTGCATGTTTCTGATGACAATTCCAGTAGAGGGCGCTGTCTATATTTTTGAGAATCTGAAACATGTTACTTAGGGTGTGTTTTGTTGTACGTTTGAGATGACAAATCCACTAGAGGGCGCTGTCTACATTTTTGAGAAACTGAAATGCGTTACTTGGGGTACGTTTTGTTGTATGTTTGAGATGACAAATCCTCTAGAGAGCGCTGTCTACATTTTTAAGAATCTGAAACGTTACTTAGGGTGTTTTGTTGCATGTTTCTGATGACAATTCCAGTAGAGGGCGCTGTCTATATTTTTGTGAATATTAAATATGTTACTTAGGGTGTGTTTTGTTGTACGTTTGAGATGACAAATCCTCTAGAGAGCGCTGTCTACATTTTTGAGAATCTGAAACATGTTACTTAGGGTGTGTTTTGTTGTACGTTTGAGATGACAATTCCACTAGAGGGCGCTGTCTACATTTTTGTGAATATTAAATATTTTACTTAGGGTTTGTTTTGTTGTAGCTTTTGTACTTGTCTAGATGCCCTTTAGATGTGCCCTTGACAAGACATCCAAATAGACCTGCCACTGTGTTATTGTGTTACAGGCACTCTACACTGACAAACACACACACACACACACAACTCTTCGCCCTAGAGCAGGATGATTGAAAATCAAAGATGTTATCTTAATGGCAGGGAGTCTGGAATGGACGATTATTTGTCTGGCTTTGGTTTCTCATTAGTGCATCTTTTCCTCCTGTTTAGCAGACTTGCACTGCAAAAAATGCTTTTCTTACTTGCAGGTTTTGTCTTGTTTCTAGTCCAAAACTCTAAAAAATTTTAAAGCAAGAAACATTTTCTCAACAAGCAAAAAATGTTGTTTTGTTTTCAGAAATGTGTCAAAATTAAGTGAGTTTTTCCTTGAAACAAGCAAAATAATCTGCCAAAAGAGTAGGCAAAATAATCCACTTTATTCCGGCTGAAATCATGTTGCACGCACCCAAAGCGAACTCCACAAACACCGTGATGATGTCACATTCGCCGCGTGCACTCAAGCGAACTAGCGGACGAGTATAAACAAGGTTGTAGGCAGTGGAAACACAAGCCTGATAAAGGTGACCCGTACTGTACCACTCAGTGGAAACAGGCCATTATATTACATCTCAGCCAGGCAGTGAAGATCGCTGTTTATTAAGAGAAATCAGATCTTAAACGCAGCGATTGTGTATGGGATGACAGTTCACCAGAAGCCATGGGGCTGGCTGACTGAAATTAAAAGTCCATGTTCATAAACCCCATTGTAGTCAATTGTGAAATCAATTCCCAAGGGATTAAAAAAAACTCCATCCACTTATTTCTTCCAAAAGCAATAGTTTTTTATTTAAAAACATGTCACGGCTTCAAAGTCAAATGGGTTGCGAATGCAGTTTCTGCTTGACTTTAATGTCTATATTGCTGCCAGTGTTTTATCTTCCTCTCGTTTCTTCTCAAATAAGTCAAGAGGCTTCCTATCTGTCACTTTGCACCGCTTTTTCTGAGAGAAGAAAGCGAATCTTTTCTCCATCTCTTAGCTGTTGATCTCCCATCACCTGCTTTTTTAACATTCATGCCGAGAATCAGAGACGGGAACACGATTCCTATTGTAATGTATTCATTAAGCATCAATTCCCCGCTCAGTCTGGCTGCTGTGATGATATAAGCAGACGAGTGCAATTATTTTATTGCTCCTCCACTCTCTCTCTCTCTCTCTATGCAGAGTGTTTGATCTAAAGCTTCTCTTTTAGATGCACTCCACACATTCTTTGTTAGTCCAAATATCACTATGCATTACTTAATAATCCCTCAGTACATTTCAATATGAAAAACACACTCTCGTCTAACAAAGCGATGACTAAATGTCTTCTTCATGAAGGCCGACTCTCCATCTTTCTCCGTCATCATTAGCAGCTTGTTTGGCCGAGCGCTGACCTCACTGTACCGTCAGGGTCGGGTTATCGGAGCGCAGCCGACAGTAGTCAAATGTGTATTCTTGATGATAAATTAGTGAGTTTTTATCTGAAGACCCACTCTAAATGGATCATTTGAATCAGTGAGTTGTTTACTGGAGACTTGCTCTAAATGAATCTTTTGATTCAGTGAGTTGTTTGCTGGAGATTCACTCTGAATTTCATTCATTCATTTTCTTTTCGGCTTAGTCCCTTTATTAATCTGGGGTCGCCACAGCGGAATGAACCGCAAACTTATCTAGCATATGTTTTTACCCAGCGGATGCTCTTCCAGCTGCAACCCATCTCTGGGAAACATCCATACACACTCATTCACACACATACACTACGGCCAATTTAGCTTACCCAATTCACCTGTACCACATGTCTTTGGACTGTGGGGGAAACCGGAGCACCTGAAGGAAACCCACGCAAACGCGGGGAGAACATGCAAACTCCTCACAGAAATGCCAACTGACCTAGCTGAGGTTCGAACCAGCGACCTTCTTGCTGTGAGGCGAAATCGCTACCCACTGCGCCACTTCGCTGCCCACTCTGAATTTATTATTTGAATTAGTGAGTCGTTTACAAAAGACTCACTCTGAACGGATCATTTGAATCAGTGAGTTGTTTGCTGGAGAATCACTGTAAATGGATTATTTGAATCAGTGAGTTAATAACAGGAGACTCACTCTGAACGGATCATTTGAGTCAGTGAGTTGTTTACTGGAGATTCACTCTGAATTTATTATTTGAATCAGTGAGTTGTTTACTAAAGACTCATTCTGAACGGATCATTTGAGCCAGTGAGTTGTTTACTGGAGATTCACTCTGAATGGATTTTTGAATCAGTGAGTTGTTTACTGGAGATTCACTCTGAATTTATTTGAATTAGTGAGTTGTTTACTGAAGACTTACTCTAAATGGATCATTTGAATCAGTGAGTTGTTTACTGGAGATTCACTCTGAATGTATCATTTGAATCACTGAGTTGTTTACTGGAGATTGTTTTGAACAGATCATTTGAATCAGTGAGTTGTTTACTGGAGAATCACTGTAAATGGATTATTTGAATCAGTGAGTTAATAACAGGAGACTCACTCTGAACGGATCATTTGAATCAGTGAGTTGTTTACTGGAGATTCACTCTGAATTTATTATTTGAATCAGTGAGTTGTTTACTGAAGACTCACTCTAAATGGATCATTTGAAGCAGTGACTTGTGTACTGTAGACTCACTCTGAACAGATCATCACTTAATAATCTCTCACTATATTTAAATATGAAAATATCATGAAGGCCGACTCTCCGTCTTTCTCCGTCATCATTAGCAGCTTGTTTGGCCGAGCGCTGACCTCACTGTACCGTCAGGGTCGGGTTATCGGAGCGCAGCCGACAGTGAATATGCTATAAAGCCAGGGGTTAATGAACAGCCCAGCATGTCTGATCCCGGGTCTGCTGAATGGAGTCATCAGTAACTCTGTTTCCAAGTACTATAATTCACCCCCTGCTCCTGGTCCAGCTCGGCCCCCAGAGATCTCATTACCAGAGCTGCTCACATTAGCCCTGTAGTAACCTTCCACAACCTGGCACCACGTCAGCCCGAATAAGACTTCCAAAACGGCCTCCGGTCCAGCTGACGAAAAAGGAACCCGTGGCCCTGTGAGAATAAGGAATGGAAATAAAATACTTCTTGCGTGGCTTGGGAGGAAATTGGACATTTGAGTGTCGTTACGCTGGGCACAAACACTGAATTTCCCACCTCCTATCTGGGCTTTTCGCTGTTGTTATTGTGGATGTATTCTGTGAATGCAAAGCTGAACTGGACATTTGTGGACATTATGTGTCATAGTTCAATGGCGTAACCATGGGAACATTTTATGGTGCAGTATGTGTATTGTATGGAACAGTATTGTGCTATTACTCGCTCTAAATGAATCATTTGAATCAGTGAGTTGTTAATTGAAGATTCGCTCTAAATGAATATTTTGAATCATTGAGTGCTTTACTGGAGACTCACTCTGAATGGATCATTTGAATCAGTGAGTTATTTACTGGGGACTAGCTCTAAACAAATCATTTGAATTACTGAGTTGTTAATTGAAGATGCGCTCTAAATGGATCTTTTGAATCATTGAGTGCTTTACTGGAGACTCACTCTGAATGGATCATTTGAATCGGTGAGTTGTTTAACAGGAGACGCACTCTGAATGGATCATTTAAATCAGTGAGTTGTTAGTTGGAGACTCGCCCTGAATGGATCATTGAGTCGATTCTGGAGACTTACTCTAAATTGAACATTTGAATCATTGAGTTGTTTACTAGAGACTCACTCTGAACGTACCATTTGAATCAGTGAGTTGTTTACTGGAGATTCACTCTGAACGGATTGTTTGAATCCTTTATACTCTTCCTTTGTGTCTCTTTAAGGTGTAACTTTATTTCATTAGTTTTATTTTTGTTACCCTGGCGTTTGTTTGTCTTTGTGTATATTTCTGTGCATTTTTTCATGTATGTGTATTAGTTGTCTCCATGTATGTAATTGTATTTGATCTACCTCTTTAATAAAAAAAAAAAAAAAAAAAAAAAAACGGATTGTTTGAATCAGTGAGTATTTTTAACAGGAGACTCACTCTGAATGGATCATTTGAATCAGTGAGTTGTTTACTGAAGATTCACTCTGAATGGATCAATTGAATCAATTAGTTTTTTTAACTGGAGACTCACTCTGAATGAATCATTTGAATCAGTGAGTTGTTTACCGGAAATTCACTCTGAATCGATTATTTGAATCAGTGAGTTTTTTAACAGGAGACTCACTCTGAATGGATCATTTGAATCAGTGAGTTTTTTTAACAGGAGACTCACTATGAATGGATCATTTGAATCATTGACTTGTTTACTAGAGACTCACTCTGAATGTACCATTTGAATCGGTGAGTTGTTTACTGGAGATTCACTCTGAATGGATCATTTGAATCAGTGAGTTTTTTTAACAGGAGACTCACTTTGAATGGATCTTTTGAATCATTGAGTTGTTTCTGGAGACTCACTCTAAATTGATCATTTGAATCATTGAGTTGTTTCTTTGAGGCTCACTCTGAACGTATCATTTGAATCAGTGAGTTGTTTACTGGAGATTCACTCTTAACGGATTGTTTGAGTTTAACAGGAGACTCACTCTGAACAGGTCATTAATAATTCCTTACTATATCTAAATATACACTCATCTAACAAGCAATGACGAAATACCATCTTTTTTTTTTTTTTAGATTTTATTTATAACAATTTTTATATGTACAAAACAGAACAAAAACATGTATACAATCTATAATATGTTTTTATACAAATAAGGGAAAAACAAAACAAAAAACACACAAAAAAGGAAAAATTTAAATAAGTGAATTAAAAAAACAAAAAAAAAAAAAAAAAAAAAAAACAAAAACAAAGCACCAGTCCATCCAAACCTGCACCATATGGAGTAATTAATGTACATCAAGTTTTACTTGGTCAAACTTAAAAACATTGAAAAGAGTAAAATTATCCACGAATCATAAGTGTTCTACTTTCAACTCTTAAAAAGATAAGCAAGGAAGAGGCCCCAGATTTTTTCAAATTTTTTAGAAGCATCTGCCCTAGCAAAACGAATTCTTTCAAGCTTAAGAGCAGCAACCATTTCAGTCAGCCATTTATGAAAAGTAGGTGGTAAAGTGGACTTCCAATCCATCAGGATCACCCTTTTAGCCACCACCATACCAAACATAACAGACACCTGCTGATTATGTGACCATGCCAACACCGGGTCAGAGCATCCAAACAGTGCTAATTCGATGTCTGGACTAATGTTTTCTCCTAAAACATTTGAATAAAACTGAAAAATATTTTTCCAAAACTCAGAGATCTCAGGGCAAAACCAAAAAGTATGAGCATACGTCCCCTCTGAGATCTTGCATCTGTCACATAACGGGGAAACTGATGGGAAAATTTTATTGAGTTTAGTTTTGGTGTAATGTAGCCTATGTACCACTTTAAACTGTATGAGTTGTAATCTTGAATTAATAGAACAGGTATGAATTCGCTTCAGCCCCTCCTCCCAGGTATCATTTGAAATGTTAATTCCAATATCCTCTTCCCATGCCAGCTTATGGTGATCAGAAGACACGGCAAATTGGTAGACAAACAAGGAAACAAACTGCGTCACTAGCTGCTTGGCCATAGGAGGTTTACACAAAAGATTGTATATATTATGGTCCTGTGGCAGTTCTTGAAATTCAGTGAAGGAATGTTTTATGTAGTGGCGCACCTGTAAATAGCGGAAAAATTGTGACTGGGAGAGGTTAAAAGCCTTATACAGCTGTTCAAATGTAACAAATTTCCCCTCTATATAAAAATCTTTGACTGTGGTCAATCCTTTGCTTCTCCATTCTGAAAATATCTTATCTGTCTGGCCAGGTAGAAAATTATTATTATAACAAATGGGCATTTGCACTGAGGGGCATGTAATGTTCAATGCATTCTTCATTTGATTCAAAATTTTAATAGAATTGAGCACAACTATATTTTTACATTGTGACTTCTTTAAAGATAAAGGGTTAGAAAAAAGAATAGCAGCTAAAGAGCTACCAACCACTGACTGTGCTTCCATATGTAGCCATTTGGGTTGCATGACAGTCAAGTTTTTGGCATCCTGGTCACTGGAATGCCAAAACATCAAGGCTCTAGCATTAGTTGCCCAATAATAATGTCGAAAAACTGGTAGTGCTAGGCCACCCAACTCTTTTGGTTTTTGCAAGTGGCCCTTAGAAATTCTGTGTGCTTTATAGCCCCAAACGAATGGCATAATAACAGAGTCGAGTTGTCTAAAAAAAGAATGGGGCAAATAAATAGGCAGATTCTGGAACAGATACACAAAACGAGGCAAAGAAACCATTTTAATAGCATTAACCCGACCAATTAAAGATAACGGAAGCATCCTCCACTTGTTAATGGATAACTTTAACTTATTTATTGCTTCTGTGTAATTTAAATTGAGAATATGATTAAAGTTTTTGGGAATAACTAAGCCTAGATATGTAAAATGATCCTCTGCTATTCTAAAAGGTAAAGACCTCAGAAACTGAGCATCCAGCCCTTCACTCAGTGGCATGAATACACTTTTATCCCAGTTAACAGAATAACCCGAGAAAGAGCCAAAGACCTCAAGTGTTTTCATTAAAAAAGGTAATGCAATAGAAGGGTCATTCAAGTATAAGATCAAATCATCCGCATATAGGGACAGCTTAACTTCAGTATGGTTACAAGTTATACCCCTAATCTCTGGATGACTGCGAAGATGAATGGCCAATGGTTCTAATGCCAGATCAAATAACAGTGGGCTTAGACAACAACCCTGACGTGTACCACGCCGAAGAGGAAAAAAAGCAGATCTGTCCGAATTAGTAAGTACTGCAGATTTGGGAGAAACATACAGCATTTTTATTAAAAGTTTGTAATTTTCACCAAAACCAAACCTGTCCAGAACCGAAAACATGTAGCTCCATTCAATTTTATCAAATGCCTTTTCGGCGTCTAAAGAAAGAACAGCTGTCTTAGAATTTTTACTCTGTTTACTGTACATAACATTCAGCAGGCGACGTGTATTAAAAAATGAAAATCTTTCTGGGACAAAACCAGTTTGGTCTGGGTGAATTAATGAGGCTGCATGTTTGTTCAAACGAGTCGCCAAGATTTTGGCAATCACCTTTTGATCATAATTAAGTAGACTTATTGGCCTATAACTAGAGGGCTCTGTTTCATCTCTGTCTTTTTTTTTCAAGACACATATATGTGCCTCATAAAAAGTGTTGGGAAATATTTTCTTATCTATTGAATGATTTACCATTCGAAGCAAGAGAGGAGCGATTGCATTTGCATTAGCCTTATAAAACTCCACACCGAACCCATCCGGCCCAGATGCTTTTCCGTTCGAAAAGGAGTTAATTGCCTCAAGAATTTCACCAAGAGAAAGTGGTTTTTCCAACTCCTCTCTGGCACTGTTACTAAGCTTTGGAAAGTCCACCCTGTCCAGAAATTGAAGCCCAGTGTCATTCAGCTCAAAGGAGCTGGATGAATATAAGTCCTTATAAAATTCGGCAAAACGATCATTAATTTCTGTAGGATGTGTTAATATAGAACCGTTTTGAGATTTTATTTGATGAATGGTCCTCTCAGCCTGCATTCCCCTCAGCTGTCTTGCAAGAAGCTTATCTGCTTTATCCCCTAGTTCAAAATGTTTTTGTTTTATTTTATTTAACAGATTTGAAACCTGATCACTCAAAATAGTGTTATATTCATATTTTAACTTTAAAATAGCATTAAGATCATTCTGCGAATTAGATAAACGAAATGTTTGTTCCAAAGCCGGAAGTATGGATTCTATCTCAGACAGACGCTTACGCTTCTTCCTCCTCAGCGAGGATTCATATGCAATAATGTGACCTCTTAACACTGCTTTGCAGGTTTCCCAAAGACAAGAGTCTGAAACATCCCCCCTGTCATTAGTCTCTATAAACTGTTTTAAACATTCTGTCAAATAAGATTTAAATTGTTTATCCATCAACAACTGGGGATTAAAACGCCAACAGTACTGTACTTTAGTTGAAGAAATTTGTAGACTCATTGAGATAGGGCAATGATCAGAAATTAAAATATTATGATATTTAGAATGAGTCACCCCATGAATGAGTTTCGAATCAATAATAAAGTAGTCAATACGTGTATAGGACTTGTGAACATGGGAAAAAAAAGAATAATCACGTGCAGTAGGGTTGAGTAATCTCCATATATCCACAAGGTTCAATGATTTTATCAAATTATTCAAAACACCTGCAGACTGAGATGGAGAAGGAATTTGAGATGAGTGACGATCAAGATGAGGATCTAAATAACAATTAAAGTCGCCAGCGATTATTAAATTGGTTGAACTAGTGTCTGGTATAAACCTAAATAGTTTCCTAAAGAAGCCAGGGTCATCTATATTTGGCCCATATACATTGACACACGTTATGGGAAAATTATTAATAAATCCAGATACAATAATGTATCTTCCAGCAGGATCAGATACCACAGAATGCGCTCGAAAAGGAATTGACTTTCTAAACAGTATAGCTACACCTCTGGCTTTAGAGGAGAAAGTGGCTTGATACACTTGTGAGATCCAATTTGCTCTTAGCCGCAACTGTTCGTTAGGTCTGATATGGGTTTCTTGAAGGAAAATAATGTCAGCTGACAATGTTTTTAAATGTGTAAACACTTTCCCCCTTTTGATCGGATGCCCCATTCCTCTTACATTCCAACTAACAAATGTGACATTCACTCCAGAGTTGTTAATATTAGTCATTCATAATGCATCATCCAAAAATATAAACATAGAATCAGTGGTAAACCTAGCAGGCATAAACGTGTTCTGGTGCAAAACGAAACATAACAAAAAAAAAAAAAAAAAAAAAAAAAAAAAAAAAACTCGCGAACTCCCCCCAGCTGCCACAGGAACAGGTGCAGCAAGTATTCCCCATCTTCTTGGAGACAAAAGTGCAGAACAAGCCTAATCTTGTTTACAGTCCAAAAAAATTAAATAAAAGCTTATATTCTCCGCCGCGCGAATAATCCAAGTCTATCATGTACCAAAAACAAAAACATATCGTTTCAAAAAATGGTCCACTTCTATTATTCCCAATTCAAAGTCAGGTAAGTCTAAATGAGAAAAAAAAAAAGCTACGATGAATTCTTCAATAGATCATCCACAAACTTCTTTGCCTCCTCGGGTGATTCAAAGGCAATCTCTCTGCCGTTATGATGCAGCATCAGTTTCGCTGGAAAACGAAGGGACCATTTCAGCCCAGCCTCACGTAGAGCTTTCGTGACTGTGCCAAACGCACGTCGCCGCGCGGTTACCTCTGGGGTATAGTCGGGAAAGATGTGAATCCGCTTTCCTTTGAACTCCAGGGGGAATTTGTCTCTGCTCAAACGAAGAATTAGATCTTTATCCCGATCATTGTGTATCCGTGCGATGATTGTGCGGGGTCTTTGTCCCTCAGCCGGCTTGGGTAGTAAAGCCCGGTGTGCTCGATCAATTTTCACAGGTTTTGGAAAGTTGTCTTTACCGAAGAGCTCCGTAATCAGGTCTGAAATAAACACCGAGGGCCGTCCCCTCTCTTCACCTTCGCTTATTCCGATGAATTTAAGGTTCAGTCTACGGGAACGTCCTTCCAGGTCGTTCAGTTTGGCCCAGAGAGATTTATTTTCCGCGCGCAAATCTTCACACACTTTTTCAACCTCTCCGAGTCGTACATCCGTTCCGTTCAAAGCCCCTTCTATCTCCACCATATTTTGTTTGATGCCGGCCTGCTCCACTTGCATATGAACCAGTGTGGCATCTAAGGCATCCAGGCGAACAGTTAAAGCAGTCATTCTGTCCTCAATCAACTTTTTCAGATCATCTCCCTGAGAACTGATCGCGGCAAGAATCGAATTCACATTTCCTTGTGAGAAAGAGTCACCTGCATTTGCGTCCTCTTTAAGCGCTGTCACTTTCGAAGATTTTCTAGACGCCATTTTCAGCTGATGAAGTAATGGATTTTTCACTTAAATTTCACAGCGAGCTCAAAACACCTGACGTGAACTACCTTACAAAGAAGCCATAATCGATTATGAAGTGGATTAACGGTACTTTACTTACAAAAACATTCCAAATATAGCGTGACAAGAGAAGAGCTCAAAAAAAAGCGACTACTCCATGCTCTGCGCACGAGCGCCCCCGAAATACCATCTTTAACTTCTTTATCTTCTTTATCAACATATCTTCAAACACATCCTATTCCACCTCCTATCTGGGCTTTTCTCTCTTGTTATTGTGGATGTATTCTGTGAATGTAAAGCTGAACTCTGCATTTATGGACATTATGTGTCATAGTTCGATGGCGTGACAATGGGAACATTTTATGGTGCAGTATGTATATTTTATGGCACAGTATTGTGTTCAACATGAACAAACAATGAACAATAGATTCATTGCAGAATTCATTCCTCGTTGTTAATATTATATAATGAAAATTCAGAGATTCACTCTGAATAGATCATTTAAATTTGTGAGTTGTTTGCTGGTGACTCGCTCTAAATGAATCATTTGAATCAGTGAGTTGTTTACTGGAGACTCACTCTCAATGGATCATTTGAATCAGTGAGTTGTTTACTAACATTTTATTACACACACAGACTCACCGGCCACTTTATTAGGTACACCATTCAGCTGCTCGTTAACGCAAATTTCTAATCAGCCAATCACATGGCAGCAACTCGATGCATTTAGGCATGTAGACATGGTCAAGACGATCTGCTGCAGTTTAAAGTGAGCATCAGAATGGGGAAGAAAGGGGATTTAAGTGACTTTGAACGTGGCATGGTTGTTGGTGCCAGACGGGCTGCTCTGAGTATTTCAGCAACAGCTGAGCTACTGGGATTTTCACGCACAACCATCTCTAGGGTTTACAGAGAATGGTCTGATAAAGAGAGAATATCCAATGAGCGGCAGTTCTGTGAGAGCAAAGGCCTTGTTGATGCAAGAGGTCAGAGGAGAATGGCCAGACTGGTTCCAGCTGATAGAAAGGCAACAGTAACTCAAATAAGCACTCGTTACAACCGAGGTCTGCAGAAGAGCATCTCTGAACACACAACACGTCCAACCTTGAGGCGGATGGGCTACAGCAGCAGAAGACCACACCGGGTGCCACTCCTGTCAGCTAAGAACAGGAGACTGAGGCTACAATTCACACAGGCTCACCAAAACTGGACAGTAGAAGATTGGAGAAACGTTGCCTGGTCTGATGAGTCTCCATTTCTGCTGCCACATTCGGATGGTCGGGTCAGAATTTGGCGTCAACATGAAAGCATTGATCCATACTGCCTTGTATCAACAGTTCAGGCTGGTGGTGTAATGGTGTGGGGGATATTTACTTGACACACTTTGGGCCCATTAGCACCAACTGAGCATCGTGTCAATGCCACAGTCTACCTGAGTATTGTTGCTGACAATGTCCATCTCTTTATGACCACAGTGTACCCACGGCTACTTCCAGCAGGATAACACACCATGTGATAAAGCACGAATCATCTCAGACTGGTTTCTTGAACATGACAAAGAGTTCACTGTACTCAAATGTCCTCCACAGTCACCAGAGCTCAATCCAATAGAGCACCTTTGGGATGTGGTGGAACGGGAGATTCTCATCATGGATGTGCAGCCGACAAATCTGCAGCAACTGTGTGATGCTATCATGACAATATGGAGCAAAATCTCTGAGGAATATTTCCAGTACCTTGTTGAATCTCTGCCATGAAGGATTAAGGCCATTCTGAAGGCAAAAAGGGGGTCCAACCCGGTACCAGTAAGGTGTATCTAATAAAGTGGCCAGTAAGTGTGAGTATATACATTCTGCTGCAGCTATTTGATTTGGACTCTAATGCTTGACTTGACTAAAAGGTTGTTTTATAAAATAGCGGTTGGTGTGTGTGTGCGTGTGTGTGTTCATGTGTAAATGTGTCGCTCAGAGGCTGCGTGTCTCCATGTAGTTAGTTGAGTGTATCATAGAGACAGGTGTTGCATTTGTCAGTGTGACAGCAGCTCTCATATTGCATAAGCCGCATATTTAATACACTATGCTGTCAGAAACTGTGTGTGTGTGATTGACACGAGCAAAAGCCAGGTGTGTGTGTTGAACACACCAGTGTTGCAGAGGCCAGTCAGTGTGTTAAAGTGGAAATGACGCTAACAAGGAGACTATATAAACACAAATTAAGCACTTGAGTAAAAGTGTAGAGACAATAATTAAATATTAGCCCAGTAAAAGTGATAAGTCCTTCGTTAGTCAAAGTACAAATATATTTGTTTTTTAATGTACTAAAGTATTATGTCTGTTTTTTTTTTTTGTTTTTGTTTTTTTTGACAAGTTTTAGTACATGGAAGTAGTGTTGTCACGATACTGGGGAATTCAGTACCAATCAATACTGAAATTTCTAAAACATCCATTTCCCGCTAACATTTGAGCTTAAACAGCGCTGATTTGCCATTGTGTTCACTTGCTCAGCAGAAGTGACTGTGATTGGCCGTGAAGGTCATCAGTTCATCAAATCCACCGCTGTTTACTGTGTAACCACAGATACAGGGACACTGGAGCATTTCAAAGTCACTTTGATCAGCTGGTTTGTCTATAAGATGAAATATGAGTGATCTGCTGATGAATTTTAGCTTTAAAATGCTCCATAAGACTCACTTATTTACTAACTCATGTTGAATTGATCATTTGAATCAGTTAGTTGTTTACTGGGGACTCTGAATGGATCATTTAGATCACTGAGTTGTGTACTGGAGACTCTGAATGGATCATTTAGATCACTTGAGTTGTGTACTGGAGACTCTGAATGGATCATTTGGATCACTCAGTTGTTTACTGGAGACTCTGAATGGATCATTTGGATCACTCAGTTGTTTACTGGAGACTCTGAATGGATCATTTAGATCACTTGAGTTGTGTACTGGAGACTCTGAATGGATCATTTGGATCACTCAGTTGTTTACTGGAGACTCTGAATGGATCATTTGGATCACTCAGTTGTTTACTGGAGACTCTGAATGGATCATTTAGATCACGGAGTTGTTTACTGGAGACTCTGAATGGATCATTTGGATCGTCAAGTTGTTTACTGGAGACTCTGAATGAATCTTTTGAATCAGTTAGTTGTTTACTGGAGGCTCCGAATGGATCATTTGAATCAGTGAGTTGTTTACTGGAGACTCTGCATGGATCATTTGAATCAGTGAGTTGTTTACTGGAGACTCTGAATGGATCATTTGAATCAGTTATTGTTTACTGGAGACTCTGAATGGATCATTTAAATCAGTGATTTGTTTACTGGAGACTCTGAATGGATCATTTGAATCAGTGAGTTGTTTACTGGAGACTCTGAATGGATCATTTGAATCAGTGAGTTGTTTACTGGAGACTCTGAATGGATCATTTAGATCACGGAGTTGTTTACTGGAGACTCTGAATGGATCATTTGGATCACTCAGTTGTTTACTGGAGACTCTGAATGGATCATTTAGATCACGGAGTTGTTTACTGGAGACTCTGAATGGATCATTTGGATCGTCAAGTTGTTTACTGGAGACTCTGAATGAATCTTTTGAATCAGTTAGTTGTTTACTGGAGGCTCCGAATGGATCATTTGAATCAGTGAGTTGTTTACTGGAGACTCTGAATGGATCATTTGAATCAGTGAGTTGTTTACTGGAGACTCCGAATGGATCATTTGAATCAGTGAGTTGTTTACTGGAGACTCTGCATGGATCATTTGAATCAGTGAGTTGTTTACTGGAGACTCTGAATGGATCATTTGAATCAGTTATTTGTTTACTGGAGACTCTGAATGGATCATTTAAATCAGTGATTTGTTTACTGGAGACTCTGAATGGATCATTTGAATCAGTGAGTTGTTTACTGGAGACTCTGAATGGATCATTTGAATCAGTGAGTTGTTTACTGGAGACTCTGAATGGATCATTTGAATCAGTGAGTTGTTTACTGGAGACTCTGAATGGATCATTTGAATCGGTGAGTTGTTTACTGGAGACTCTGAATGGATCATTTGAATCAGTGAGTTGTTTACTGGAGACTCTGAATGGATCAGTTGAATCGGTGAGTTGTTTACTGGAGACTCCGAATGGGTCAGTTGAATCAGTGAGTTGATAACTGGAGACTCCGAATGGGTCAGTTGAATCAGTGAGTTGATAACTGGAGACTCCGAATGGGTCAGTTGAATCAGTGAGTTGATAACTGGAGACTTGCTCTAAATTGATCATTTAAATCAGTGAGTTGTTTTCTGAAGACTCTGAATGGGTCAGTTGAATCAGTGAGTTGTTTACTGAAGACTCTGAATGGGTCAGTTGAATCAGTGAGTTGTTTACTGGAGACTCCGAATGGGTCAGTTGAATCAGTGAGTTGATAACTGGAAACTCACTCTAAATTTAATTATTTGAATCTGTGAATCATTTACAATAGACTCACTCTGAATGGATTATTTGAATCAGTTAGTTGTTGACTCATAAACTTTAGTTGAAGTGCCAGTTCTCAATATTAAATAGCCAATAACTAGTCAAATTCATGAATGAATTGTTCACTGTGATTTCTGAACCAATATAACAGCTTAACAGACAACATTCAGCTTGTTTACACATAAAACATTGATTTATGAATGAATTTTCCAATTCAAAATTGCGTTTTACTGCGCTACGTTTATGACATATAGTGAAGAAATAAAATAATTACTTATTAAGTAAAAGTTTCCTCTAAATAAAAATACTCTCTTAAAAATGTACTTAAAGTCCTCTTGAAATCAAAATCATTCTTTGGATGTTAGTATCAGTATGTTAGTCTGAAGGATATCTATAATCTAGTGTGCTCTAAAACAGAGACAAACAGAGCTGTGATCAAAACAAATGCTATTGGCTGTTTTTAAAAAGGGGAGGAGCTACTCTATATCCTGCCCTGCATTCATGTTTTAGTTACAGTTTTTTTTTTTGTTCAGATCTTTTTATTAACATTTTGGTCAATAAAACATCAATTTCAAAAATATTTGAGAACAGAGACACATTATCTTTGCTCCAACAGAGCCCTCCGCCCCACTGCACAATTTCTATACAGTATATTATGCCTATTTTAATCTGTTTTACATCATGTCATGATATATACATGCATACAAGTAGATAAAAGTTCCATTATACAGTATGTTCACTCATCTATTGTACATATATACACACACAATTAGTCACAATAGGCTTCGTAAATGTAAAATAAAGAAAGAAAATAATTTAGATACAAATTAAAATAAAATGGAGGGAAGAAAAAAAAGTGAGAAACAAATAAAGAACGGTTAAACTGAAAATGTTAAGTTTGGATCCATTTGCTCTATGTATGTCAGCACTGGCTGCCAAATAAGATAACATTTTTGACTGCAACCTTTGGTGGAGTACCGAATCTTCTCCATTGTAAGATGATACATAAGATCCCTAATCCAATGATTAAAAGTTGGAGGAGATTTGTCCTTCTGTTTAAGCACTTTAAGACGTCTAGCAATTAATGTTGAAAAAGAAATCATGTATTTGGTATTATTGTCTAAACTGGGATCTGTAATTAAACCAAATATTCCTACAATAGGGCAAGGGTCGATTGACACATGCAAAACATTTGAAAAGAAATTAAATATTAATTGCCAGAATCTCTACTTCACATCTATTACATAAGGGATTTATAGTTGGTGAAAATTTTGCTAATTTTGCTTTTGTCCAATGTAGGCGATGGACCACTTTAAACTGAATAATTGTATGTCACAAACAAATTGAAGTTGAGTGAATCTTATTTATAATGTCTTGCCAAATTGAACATGCATATTTTAAAGCACTTCACAAGACTTTTAAGTACAGTGCATTTACACAAACCCAGTGTAGTAAAAACAGCAACTTTTTTCTTTGCATAACCAGGAAGAATTATAAATGATTTATCAAATAATGGATTGAAACATCACATGTAAATTTTAATATTGTTTTTTGCTCTTTTTATTTATTTATTTTTATTTTTATATTTGTTTGTGTATCATCTGTTAATGAAATATGAAGTTGTTCTTAATCAGCCGATTGGATTATCACTCGATTGAATGTAATGTAATGTGTATTTATACAGGGAGTGCAGAATTATTAGGCAAGTTGTATTTTTGAGGATTAATTTTATTATTGAACAACAACCATGTTCTCAATGAACCCAAAAAACTCATTAATATCAAAGCTGAATATTTTTGGAAGTAGTTTTTAGTTTGTTTTTAGTTTGAGCTATTTTAGGAGGATATCTGTGTGTGCAGGTGACTATTACTGTGCAGAATTATTAGGCAACTTAACAAAAAACAAATATATACCCATTTCAATGATTTATTTTCACCAGTGAAACCAATATAACATCTCAACATTCACAAATATACATTTCTGACATTCAAAAACAAAACAAAAACAAATCAGTGACCAATATAGCCACCTTTCTTTACAAGGACACTCAAAAGCCTGCCATCCATGGATTCTGTCAGTGTTTTGATCTGTTCACCATCAACATTGCGTGCAGCAGCAACCACAGCCTCCCAGACACTGTTCAGAGAGGTGTACTGTTTTCCCTCCTTGTAAATCTCACATTTGATGATGGACCACAGGTTCTCTATGGGGTTCAGCTCAGGTGAACAAGGAGGCCATGTCATTAGTTTTTCTTCTTTTAGACCCTTTCTTGCCAGCCATGCTGTGGAGTACTTGGACGCGTGTGATGGAGCATTGTCCTGCATGAAAATCATGTTTTTCTTGAAGGATGCAGACTTCTTCCTGTACCACTGCTTGAAGAAGGTGTCTTCCAGAAACTGGCAGTAGGACTGGGAGTTGAGCTTGACTCCATCCTCAACCCGAAAAGGCTCCACAAGCTCATCTTTGATGATACCAGCCCAAACCAGTACTCCACCTCCACCTTGCTGGCGTCTGAGTCGGACTGGAGCTCTCTGCCCTTTACCGATCCAGCCACGGGCCCATCAAGACTCACTCTCATTTCATCAGTCCATAAAACCTTAGAAAAATCAGTCTTGAGATATTTCTTGGCCCAGTCTTGATGTTTCAGCTTGGCCATGTCTCTGAGTATTGCACACCTTGTGCTTTTGGGCACTCCAGTGATGTTGCAGCTCTGAAATATGGCAAAACTGGTGGCAAGTGGCATCTTGGCAGCTGCTCGCTTGACTTTTCTCAGTTCATGGTTCAGTTCTCAGTTTATTTTGCGCCTTGGTTTTTCCACACGCTTCTTGCGACCCTGTTGACTATTTTGAATGAAACGGTTGATTGTTCGATGATCCCGCTTCAGAAGCTTGGCAATTTTAAGAGTGCTGCATCCCTCTGCAAGATATCTCACTATTTTTGACTTTTCGGAGCCTGTCAAGTCCTTCTTTTGACCCATTTTGCCAAAGGAAAGGAAGTTGCCTAATAATTATGCACACCTGATATAGGGTGTTGATGTCATTAGACCACACCCCTTCTCATTACAGAGATGCACATCACCTAATATGCTTAATTGGTAGTAGGCTTTCGAGCCTATACAGCTTGGAGTAATACAACATGCATAAAGAGGATGATGTGCTCAAAATACTCATTTGCTTAAAAATTCTGCACTGCCTGTATAGTGCATTTATTGTGTATGGCCATACACCCAAAGCACTTCACAATCATGAGGGGGGTCTCTCCACACCACCACCATGGGCATTATCAGCTGATAGATATGGCGCAGTAGGGGCCTTCTGCGCGTACTAGTAGGCTCAGAAGGCTGTTATCATCCATCCACATGGTTAATCAGCTATAGATCTCATACGGCTGTGGCCAGCATTTAACAAGAATTATTTATTTTATTTGTTAAATTTCAATATATTTACAATTTTTTATTATTTTTAATTTATAAAAATTTATTCAATTATTAAAAATTAATTGTATTTTATTAACGTCTACCCCGACCCTTAACCCAACCATCACAGTGATGTAAAAACAGTCTTTTCTATTAGTATAGCTGATTAACCATGTGGATGGATGATAACAGCCTTCTGAGCCTACCAGTAGGCGCAGAAGGCCTCTACAGGCCCATATCTATCAGCTGATAACCACTGATAACATTCGAAGCGGGTGTCTTAATCATGTAATGTTTTTATGTATATTGATCTTGCCGTGAAATAGCCATAAGTTGCTGATGTGGCAATAAACAAACAAACAAAAGCTTTGCATACGTTCAACAGCATTGTCCAAATGACTCTTGCTTTGTGTTTGTGTGCTTGTAATTGTTTCTACTGTGTTGCTGATTGTGCTGTGTGTGTCTCTGTGTGTGTTCAGTGGATGGAGGCTGGAGTGAGTGGAGTAAATGGTCTCCTTGTGGAGCCGACTGCAGTATGTGGAGGAGCAGGGAATGCACACAACCAACACCCGGCACCGGTGGGAAAGACTGCCAGGGCCTGGATCTGCAGTCACTGAACTGTACCAGCGAACAGTGCCCACAGAGTGAGTACCAACACCTCTAGCTCTTTATTAAAGAGGATGTATTATGCTGAAATCACCTTTATAAGGGGTTGTGTGTCAGCAGTGTGTAAATATAAACAGCCTCTAATTGAAAAATGTATTAATTGTGTTGTTTATAATTAGATAATCTCCCTTTGTACGTGTCATCAGAGAGGGAAAGCACCACCCACTAGTGACCATCTCTCCCTCATTAGCATAAACAGGAGCCCTGAGTGAGAAGCTTGGGCGCGTTACGCTTGTGTGTGAGTACACAAGCGTAACGCGCCCAAGCGCAAGTGAACCGCACTCTGGCACACCTCTTCCAACCGGGCCAGAGCCGGCCAAGTGAACCATGCCTGAGCCCGATTCAGAGCACTCACACTTCTCAAACGATCCAGGAAACGGGCCTGGGCACAGTTCGGATAGCATAGTGTGAGTACGCCCTAAGAGGATTGTAGATGTGGAGTTTTAGATGAAGCACAAATGAACAGCGACAGGAGTCTCCATAGACTGACAGAAGCATGAAGCACACATGCAGACCCGACTCACACTGATAACACAGCTAGTCCTGCTTTACATCGGAGTTTGTATTGCACATTTCTTTACATAAAAAAAAATCAGAAATGCAATTGTTTTGTTTCAAATTTAAGTTTTATTTTATTTATTTATTTATTTTCCCCAATTCTGGGTTTACATATTGGAATTAATATTGCAAAACATTTTTCTCTCGTCATTTAATTTTTTTCCTTAATTCTTTTCTCACAATTCTAAGTTTAAATCCCATAGAAATGTTTTTTTTTTTCCCTCAGGTATGCCATTGCATTTCTTGCGATTTATGATTTTTGATTTATTTTATTATATATATTTTTTTTGTTAATTCTGGGTTTACACATTGCAATTAATTTAGCATTTTTTCTCTCAATAATGTTTTTCTTATAAGTGCAAGGCTGTCTTGATATTGAATTTTTTACTCTTTATTATTGTTTCTCCTAATTCCAAGTTTATGGTAGTATAGTATAGTATAGTATACTTAGTATTAGTATAGCAAAGCAATGATTCTTTATTTCTCAGAAATGCAATTTTATTTCTTACAGCTCTGAGTTGATCGGTCTCTAAAGTCTGACTTGTCCATTTCTTACAAATGCAAGGCTGTCTGGCCATTTTTCCCCTAATAACTTTAATTATTTTCTTCTAACTCTAGGTTTATAACTGTAAATAATGAGAATAATAATAATTCTGTTTTATTTTTATTTTTTTATGAGCATGATGCAGTTTTTCTCAGAAATGAGTACTGTAATAATGAGATGATTGTCTGGTCGCAATTTATATGTCACATTTGTGAGATAATAGTCTTATTTTGACTATTTCTGACAATTACGACTTTAAATTTTGCAATATATTCTCTTAAAGGGCACCTATTTTACCCCTTTTTCAAGATTTAAGGTGAGTCTTTGGTGTCTCCAGAATGTGTCTGTAAACTGGGTTTCCGCGGGGTCTTAGTGTTAAGTCTAAAATAAAAAAATCAAAATTTAAGACCTTAAAAAGTCTTAAATTGGCTGTTCTAGGTCTTTAATATTTTTGCACGGGTCTTATTTTTCCGATGTCTATGTAACGCTACGTCTAATGCTCATTTAAATTCTTTTTTGTTGTTGTTGCTTGGTTTTCGTGGTGTTGTAGTTCTTTATTTATCTAGTCCAATTGTAATTTGCGGTATTACAACTACTAATGAAACCAACATGCAATAGCCAATCAGCTTTCTGTTATTGAACTCAGTGCGTGCGGCGAATGTGACGTCATCGCTGTGTTTGCGGACGTTCGCTTTGGGTGCGCGCGACATGATTTCGGCTGGCGGAGCTCACGTAATGTTTTGAGACTCGAGTGAACAGTTCACGCGGCGCCGCTGAAACACTTTGAAGAGATTTTGTCTGAAACCGGTATGACTGTACACACCTATTCTTTATGATCCGTCCATGCATGATCATAGAGATAACCAGATGACCAATAATTCTTGGCTAGAAATTGCAACTGCCGTGGGAAAGGAGGAAAGTTTTTGGAAAAGTTTGGAAAACACCTGAGGGATCAGTTTTAACTTAGCTGAAAATGAGGTAGACGGAAGACGGTGAAATGATATACTGTAGTTGTGTCGCTTTCTCTTCACTGATAAGATATACAGCCAGGTACACAACATTCCTGTGTGACTCCGGCTATACTTCCGGGTTTCTTCCTACCACAGCCTCGATTTCTCTTTTTTATGGCGGCCGCGTGAAATCAGTCTATAGCTCCGCCTTTTGGTACCCTTTTTTTGTACCGTACCCAAAAAGTGGTACGGTACGGTTTGCTTTTAGGTACCCTTTGACAGTGGAAATGGCCATAAAAGCATACTGAGCCGAACCATACTGTAACTCTCAGTGGAAACAGGCCATATGCGGCTGTGGTGATGCATTACAGGGATTTTTCCATCTTCAACTTACTTTATTACAAACATGCACTGTTTTAAACACGTAAAACTCATTCTTGATCACATTTAATGATGATTGATAAGCTGAACAGATCTTTTAAGCCCAGTTGCTTTGCACACATCCTGTCTTGTTGATATGATTATACTACGGAGACATGTTAATACGGGGCTGTCAATCAATTCGGTGGGCGGGGAAGCCGCACTCCTACGTCACATTGTGGTCGGCCTCAAAATGGGAGGGATTTGGATCCTATTTTAACGTCAGGAAATTGAAAAAAAGAGACTTATTGTGTTTATATCACCTCAGTATGACTGTGGACACAATATACCTACACACAGTTCTGTCCAAACAGCTTACAGAAGATGATTTTCATCATAGGTGCCCTTTTACTCTTCTCAGAAATGTGACAGAGTTGAAATCCTGATTTACAGTAGGTGAGTTTAATGTGGTCATTACCGCCGTGGCTTGTACCGCCGCCGCTTTTAATGGGTAAGAACATGTTATTACAGTTTTTCTCAGTGGCTTTGGTGCATTTCTCACTACACTATTTACATTTGCACAACAGTTCATGCATTTCTCAAAACAATTAGTACAAACTGCAAAACTTAGTGGATAACCTGCAAAAGTGTATCACTTGCTCAAAATGGAGAGCTCATTCCTCAAAAGCAAGTATTGATGTCAATGCAAGTGTCAGTGTCATCAAGATGAAAAGTCCTGACACCATTGTTTATGAACAAGATAGTCAAATGGCTTTGTCATGTTTTCTTGATGAGACTTTACTCTGTACATTTATTCCAATGCAAGTCAGATTTTGGTGACACTTCCTGAAAATGCTCAAGACAGCACTATATACTATTTGCACAGCCATTTGAAAACTACAGTAAAGTTAGACATCACTGCATTTAGTGAGGTATCTGAGTACAACACACTGAATATGTATGCTTCACATGTTTACTGCATTTGCTCTTTACAATTCTAATTTATTCACAGCATTGTGCAAAAGAATAAACACACCCTTATTTACACAAACATAAACTTCCTTTGGGTAGAGCTGTGCACAACTGTAGACAATAATGCAGTACATATTGGAACTGAACCTACAACATACACAGCTCTGTAAATCACTCATGAAATTGTTCAATTTAGGAGACATTTTCAGGAAGAAAAAGAGTTTTTAAAATGTTTATAAAACTTCTTGACAGATTTTGACAACTAGTTGAACATTTGTGTATGTAATGACTGTAATGAAATGAGGACTATTAGTTTTATATGGAATGACTATTCAGCATCCACAAGTTTAGTTCATTTTGACTGACATGACATAAGCAAATGATAATGTTACAAACAGCAGAGAGTTGTATAAATGCAATTGACGCATGTCCAAAAGCATTCGCAATTTGTTGGTAGGAATGAGAAACTGCTACTATGATGTACACAAATGACTAATTGTTTTGAGAAGTGCATTAACTGTTGTCCAAATGTTAATAGTGTTGTGAGAAATGCACCAAAGCCACTGAGAAAAACTGTAATGTATGACCGCAGTTTGTGAATATGCCGCCAGGGGGCACAAAGGGACGGGATGCGAAAGGACAGAAATAGCCTATACAGCAGCTGTAAACATGCTACTGTACTTGTAAATGAAGATGAAACGATGAAACAAATAGGGGTGTCAAAATTAATTGTTTCTTTGGTGCACCGCGATGCAGACGCGGACAATTCGGTATCGGTTCAGTAATAATCATAACCGGTTATTATGTACTGACGTCATTTATCTACTATGCGCTATGTCGCGGTAGCTTACTATGGCGAGGGAGGCGAGCGCGAGTGTTTACAATGCTTCACCTACTTGATGCACAAACTGTGCACAATTTCACTGCGTGTGTGTTTTCTGGACACTCTTTCACTGACACTTACAGCAGAAGCCCCTATTACACTGCGATTGAGAGAATGAAAGTAAACTCCATTACTCTCTCTCTCTCTCTCTCTCGCTGTGGCCCATTTGACCTGCTGGCGTGACTTTTCCTCTCCTCTCGGCTGATACGGCGATACTTCTGGATAGAGGTCTGCATTCCCGCGGCTGTAAGGCGGGAGCCGCTGGACCAGACCAGGTTTCTTGCGGCGCGGGAATAAATTTCCGCTGGAGCGGAATAAAGCGGAATAAAGCGCGGAAGCGGTCGGTAACTCTGGTGTAAGTTGAACGGGAGCGGGCGGTCTAACAATATCGCTCCCGAGCGAGCAAGCACGTGTGTGTGTGTTTATGTGTGTGAATGAGAGAGCGATGCTGTGTGTTGCTGTCTATGTTTGTGTGTGCGTGTATGTGTGTGAATGAGAGGGCGTGATGCTCTGTGTCGCTTGCTTGGTGCTGTGTGTCTATGTGTGTGTGTGTGTGTTTATACTGACAGCCCCCCACCCCCAAATATAAAACTGTGTTTGGGGAAAGCATCGACAATGCACCGTGATGCACCGAGATATCGAATTGAACCGAATCGATGGCATGATAATCGTAACCGAACCGAACCGTGAGACCAGTGTAGGTTCACACCTCTAGAAACAAAGCATTATAATTCCTTCATTAATACTTAAATATTTGTTAACGCTTTATTGTCATTGTAAACTTGTTAAGTGCAAGGAGGATTCATTTTGGAAAGTAGAATTGAAGAAATAAAAGACAACTAAAATGAAAGCACAAGCATTTAGTACAAATAAGTAAGCCTCAATAAATAAATAAAGCAGTCTTTTAGCCTAAATATAGAGAGATGTTCAGTGTTTTTGGCAACATTTTTTTTTATGTGTGACTTTATTGCAGTGTGATTTAATAGCCTGTCTTGCAATTCTGGCTTACGTCTGACCAAATATTCCTCAGAAATGTGACTTTATTTCTCTTAATTGCTGTCAGGCTTTAATATTCAGATTGTATTATTCATAATTCAGAGCTGTCAGGCTTTAATATTCAGATTGTATTATTCATAATTCAGATTCCTCAGAAATGTGACAAATTCTTGCAATAATATTGAACTTTTGAATCATCATCAGAAGTGACCAGAGCCAAATAACAGCACCGTCGTCTTTGTAGATCTTCTTCACGGCAGAATTTCTCTCCTTGATTTCTGTCGATTGCCGTGAAGCTGCTTTGTAACAGCATGAAGCGCGATGTAAATAAAGGTGACTTGACGTATTGATCATTAAATGTGATGTGAAGCTTGCGATGCATTACTGCGAGTCCCATTAACCACTCGACAGCATGGGAAGGGAAGGAAGGGCGCTCTGGAGGTCAACATTAACACAGTTTGTTTAGTGTGGACGCTTTGTGTTCCTGCAGGAAGGTCACTTTTCCAGATCACAGAGCTAAAGGGGTCTGAAGACGTGTCCTGGGTTGAGTTCTGTGTTTGTTTTTTCAGCTCTTCTTTTTTTACATGAGCTTTTACATTGTGTTGTCTTTCTGTGTTGGAAGTCAGTTGTCAAACTCCACAGCAGCAGGAGACTCACTCTGAACGGATTAAGTCGGTGAGTTGTTTATTGGAGACTCACTCTAAACAAATCATTTGAATCAGTGAGTTGTTTACTGGAGATTCACTCTGAATGGATCATTTGAATCGATGAGTTGTTTACTGGAGACTCACTCTGAACAGATCATTTGAATCAGTGAGTTGTTTATTGGAGACTCACTCTGAACAAATCATTTGAATCAGTGAGTTGTTTAATGGAGATTCACTCTGAATGGATCATTTGAATCAGTGAGTTGTTTATTGGAGATTCACTCTGAATGGATCATTTGAATTAGTGAGTTGTTTATTGGAGACTCACTCTGAACAAATCATTTGAATCAGTGAGTTGTTTATTGGTGACTCACTCTAAACAAATCATTTGAATCAGTGAGTTGTTTATTGGAAGGTGCGTTCGACGTCATGCAGCGCTGCGCAGACGGATCGAAGTCTGTCTTAAAGCGGTGCATGCTGGTTAGAAATGTTGGCCGGATTGATGCTGCTCTGACGGCATGTGACTGTCACATGTGGCATCAAAGTACCGCGACAGCGCTTCGAGATCAGACGACTGACTCAGCCCGCGCAGCAACTGAAGAGCGCCTGCATGAACTCTGATGACGACACCAATATAATACGATTGGCCCAGTTCACCGCATGACAACCACCACGTGTGATTCAGGTTTATTATTGGACAACATCCTTCTCACAAATTTCAAAACAAACAATTAACTGTTGTTCAAACCCTCTCTATCTTGTACACATCATGCTTAAAAGACTACAGATATTTCACTGCAGCATCATCTTTTGTTAAATAATTTGTTCATACTGACTAGATTGTTTGCACAGGTTTATTCTGCCTTTTTTATACAGACTACTGTATTCAGCTCCATAAACGATATAAATGATATATTTTAGTAAATAACTTAAATATTAACTCAAATAAGTCTTACAGACTTGTAATACAATAATTATCATCATTGATCCTGACGATTTCTTAGCAAATTTAGTTATATAAAAATATGTAATATAAAAATATGATTCTAAAATATTTTATTTTCTGTCAAACCATATTACGCAGAAATGTTAGTTAAAAGTGTCATTGATGTACCTGCTCTTTCTGGGAAATTTCTACTGAAAGTGTAGCTCATTTATTTTGGTCATTTTGTTCAATCTTTTTGGATTAAAGGGCTTTTTTAAAAATGCCTTCATTATTCAAAATAATCCTATTCGTGGATATTTATTTCATTTTTATGTGCCCTTATTTTCCCCCTTATTTCTCATGCATTTGTATGTAGGCTACTTAATTTTAATTCATAATTCCCTTACTGTTTAAAAATGAAGTTTGTAGAGACTGTATTTTGATATTATTTGTACTTTATATCGTTTGTTGTTATTTCAATAAATAAATAAATAAATAAATGATCACGCCATGTGATCGGTAATCATGACTGCAGCAACTTGAGTCCCCGAAGTGGCCGGCTTGACAGCTCCGTTTTCAACTCCGCCCCCGCCTGCGCACGGCTAATCTCGTTGATCACCGGCTGCAGCTGTGCTTAATGTCGAACGCACCTGGAGACTCACTCTGAACAAATCATTCGAATCAGTGAGTTGTTTACTGGAGATTCACTCTAAATGGATCATTCAAATCAGTGAGTTGTTTATTGGAGACTCACTCTGAACAAATCATTTGAATCAGTGAGTTGTTTACTGGAGAGTCACTCTGAAAGGATCATTTGAATCAGTAAGTTGTTTACTGGAGACTCACTCTAAATGGATCATTTGAATCGATGAGTTGTTTACTGGAGACTCACTCTGAACAGATCATTTGAATCAGTGAGTTGTTTATTGGAGATTCACTCTAAATTGATCGTTTGAATCAGTGAGTTGTTTACTGGAGATTCACTTTGAATGGATCATTTGAATTAGTGAGTTGTTTACTGGAGGCTCACTGTGAACTCCCCATTTGATTCATCATGTTGTTAACTGGAGATTCTCTCCACACAGGTTGCTTGAATCATTAAGTTGTTTATTGGAGACTCGCGCTGAATGAATCAGTTGAATCAGTGAGTTGTTTATTAGAGACTCACTCTAAATGGATCATTTGAATTAGTGAGTTGTTTACTGGAGACTCACTCTAAACGGATCAGTTGAGTCAGTTAGTTGTTAAACTGGAGACTCGTTCTGAATGGATCAGTTGAATAAGTGAGTTGTTAAACTGGAGAGTCACTCTAAGTGGATCATTTGAATTAGTGAGTTGTTTACTGGAGACTTGCTCTAAATGGATCATTTGAATCAATGAATCATTACTGGAGACTCACTCTGAATGGATCAGTTGAATCAGTGAGTTGTTAAACTGGAGACTCACTCTAAATGGATCATTTGAATCAATGAATCATTACTGGAGACTCACTCTGAATGGATCAGTTGAATCAGTGAGTTGTTAAACTGGAGATTTACTCTGAACTGATTATTTGATTCTGAGTTGTTTATTGGAGATTCACTCTGAACGGATTATTTGAATCAGTTGTTTACAGGAAATAAAAATATGGTGTTATACTGTAATATACCAAATGTTTTGTTTGTTTTACTGTCTTATTAAAAAAAGTGTAAAGAATCCTATATATCATTTCAATAGTCACTTTGAGTTGAATGAATGTCTTTTCATTTAATATCCTGTAGTCATGCACCAACTGAAGCTCTCTCAGCACTTAATATTATGGTGTCTGCGCTCAAACTTAAGGTGTTTGCAGTGAATTTCTTGTTCTGTTACTGTCTGTCATCAACAGTGCTTTTTGTGAAATTACAGTTTAAAGGCCTCCTATTAAAAAAAAGAGGGTAAAACAGAGAGAAGCTGTGCTTGTAATGTCTCGCCCTGTAATTTACCCACTGGTTATCATGAAGCGTGGAGAGCCGAACACTCGTTCTTTATTAACAGTTAATTTAGGGCAGTTTCTCTCCCGGCAGAAATAAAGCAATACGCTTCACACACCGCTCTGTTTAATCTGGCCACGACGGCTGCTGATACGGATCCCGGACAGAAAGAGACGGAGATAAAGAGGCAGAAATGTGAGCAAACTCTGCAGAAGGAGAGGTCAGGAGTGAAGCGTTTGTATTGAATCGAGTAGAATTTTTATTTGACAGATTTAAACAAGCTGTGCAAAAATACCAGTATCATATACATTCAGAAATAAACCGCTGAGGATGAAAACCCCTTTGTGGTCCTTGCTTTAAAAAAATAAAGTATGGCTGCAAAATACAGTTAATGCATAAATAAACAGCACCTCCACATTTTAACAACAATTATTCACAATGCATACTACACACTATTAAAAAATAATCATTATCCACTATGCAAACTAACTAATGCCACATCACCCTACAGCCCAAGATTACCCGGTTACTCACTGACGCTAAGTAGAGCTGAGCCTGGTCAGTATCTGGATGGGAGACCACATGGGAAAGCAAGATTGCTGTTGGAAGTGGTGTTAGTGAGGCCAGTAGGGGGCGCTCAACATGCAGTCTGTTTGAGTCTTAATGCCCCAGTATAGTGAAGAGGACACTATAGACTGATTTCTCTCGGAGGCCATTAAAAAAGCAAAATCGAGGCTGCCCGGGGAAGAAACCCGGAAGTACAGCCTGAGTCACACAGAAATGTTGTTTACCTATCTGTATATCTTATCAGAAAAGAGAAAGCGACACAAATATATAATTTCAATGTCTTCCGAGTCAGGGCTCGACAATAAGGACTGCCCGATGGCCCGGGGCCAGCGTGCGAGAAACTCGGGCCAGATTGGGCCAGTGCTGCCTTGTTACAAAAGTTTACTTTGGATGCGACTGTCTGTCAATTGTGTACAAATACAATCTTGGGGTGCTTTCAGACATAGACGATTGTTCGGAATCTGTCTCGTTTCCCCCATTCGTTTGGCATGTGTGAATCCAGCAATCACGCTTCAATCCGTTCCAAATCCGCGGTAATCGGTCCAAGATCGCCTGAATGAGGTGGTCTCTGCTCGATTGAGCGGATCGATAGTAGTGAGAGAACAAAACAATCCAACGAACTAACGACCCAGGCTATACCACAGTGTATTATGATTGTGCAATAGCCATATATACGGCTATATAAAGAGAGAATGATGAGTATGAGATCTGATAATTTTTCCATATTTTAATCTTATAAAATGTTGTATTAGGCCTGTTGCTTTGTTCATTTCTGCACTGACAGCTCGAAAGAAAGATCAACGTTGATCTGCTTCATGATCTGATGCAGTCTCGGTTCATCTGTTATTTCTCTCTATAATTTAAGCCTGTAATGCAGAATTCTAGCCAACGGTTTTTTAATAGATTGATTAATTCAATAGATAGACTTTTACAAACCTTGACAACTGAAATTGAGGCTCTGTATGAGAAAGTCTGACCTCTGATTTATATTTGGGGACGATGTCTGTGGGTGTCAAAATTAAAGTGCACATTTTCGCTTATAAAATATTCTATACACAACTGGTCAAAAGGTTCAGGTCAGTATGATTGTTAAATGTTTTACAATAAGCTTCTCCTGCTCACAAAGGCTGCATTTATTTCATCATAGATACAGCACACATTGTAAAATTGTGAAATGTTATAAATTAATTAAATCATTTATTCCAGTGATTAAAGAGTGTGTGGGGGAGAAAGAGAGAGAGTTTTACAGCATTTCTCTCTAGTAGTAAAATAGCGGCTCGTGCTTTACCATTCCTCAGTGTCAGTGAAAGATCTGCTTTTTAAGTAGGAGTGTTTTATTTACTCACCCTCACCTCCTTTGCCATAGTATTCTACTGCGACATCGCGCATAGGGGATAAATGACGTCAGTGCGTAATAACCGGTTATGATTTATTACTGAACCGATATCGAATTGTCCCCATCTGCATCGCGGTGCACCGAAGAAACGATTAATTTTGACACTCCTAGGACCAGTTTCACAAACAGGGTTTAGCTTAAGCAGGACTAGACCTTAGTTAAATTAGGCTATTTAAGCCACATTTATGACCACATTTATTACAGCCTCAGAAAAATACATTACTGGTGTGCACCTGTAAACAAAAAATGACACTGCCATATTTTAAGACATCTCACTGCAAGTTATTTTCAGTTGAGACAGCTCAAACATGCAACTTAATCCAAGACTAGCCTTAAACCTTGTTTGTGAAACCGGGGGCTAGTGTTTTGACACAGTATTTAAAATGCTGTATGTGGCTAAGAAATAGCTATTAACTTCTTTTTTTGGTGGGGCAGATAAAAATCTGAACCACTGGCCCGATTGGACCTGTAGAAAAAATCCTTAGCGTTGAACCCTGCGAGTGACCCGAAGGTCCGTTCTGAATGGAAAGTGAAAATAAAATGGGATATCGGACCTCATTTTCAGCTAAGTTAAGGGAAATGCCACACACACACAAGCTGATGTTTTCTTTCCCAAACACATGTTTTAGCTGCCATTTATCAAACTCAAGTTAATGAACTGATTCTTTCACTATATTAGACCTGTCCAAGACTTAGCCACGCCCCTTCGCTGCACAGTGTGTATGTGCGTAGTGAATGCACGTAACCTGAAGGGTTTATGACATCATTAACCCAGATGTATTTTTTTGTAGGCCCCAAACTTCGTTTGCTGTAGGCTTTGCTAAGCTAACTCTGTAAAAGCCAATGTCTCCCTTTGCACTGAACTTTGAGCATCTCACATTCAGAGATGTTGTTTATGTTAACACAGCTACATTACAGATAAACTAAAGTTTAAAACATGAGATCGTAGTGGACCATCCCTTTAAGTACATCAACTATACGCATAATTATAAAAACTCCAAATTATTTACTCATTTAAGCCAACTTGTCACTTTTAAGGCAACGGGTTTACTGCAATTGTGTGTGCGTGTGCGTGTGCGTGTGTGTGTGTGTGTGTGAATACTAGGATGTATTTATACAGCAGGTTTGCACAGAGTTTATTTTTTTTAAATAATTAGGTATTCATCATCCTGAGAGTCTGCTCACTGCTCTGAAATCCTGGGCTTTTTTCTCCTTAAGGGCCACATGGAGGCATGTCCAATCGTCACATCATCTCAAAACACTTGGGCATATTCTGCAGCGCTGCGGTTTGACGTGCAAAAATTGCCAATAGTGCAAACATCAACAACAAAAAGATGAAAACACAGAATATTGCAACCTGCCAGCTGAGCCCAAGGCCCGTTATTATCACTGGATGTGTGTGTATTGTGTGTTCTGGAGGCAGCGCTGCAGTCGGGATGTTATTAATTGGCTGGTTTTGCTGAAATTAAAGACACAGAAGCTGGTGTGATGGGGAAATTCACTCAGCCAGGGGTCCGGCCAAGCAGATGGGCATCAAAGTGTTGTTTTCACATCCACTCGGATCAAAGTGTAGGGATTGGCATCTTCATATGGGTATGCAGTGATTTCTGTATGGTTTCCATACAAAGTTAGGGATTTATCTTTGGGATGGTTTGCAACTAAAGCCTTTTTTCCCCCATGCCATGTGTTCAAGAGAACAAAATCATCACTTGTGGAACTGGCACAAATGATCAGTAATGAAGTGAAGTATCTCGTTTTTTTACATAATAAATATGCTGCCGTAGGAGATGCATGCATTAAAGGGAACGTTCACCCCAAGATGAAAATGTCCTCATTATTTGCCTGCACTCAAGTGCTTCTAAACTTTTATGAGTTTCTATCTTCTGTTAAACAGTGTAAAATCCCACCTTCAGTTTTAAATCCACTAATAAAAGGCTATATTCTTAACAAATAGAAAGCAGAATGGGATAAATGATCAATCCAGCCTGAAATGGGAAGAAAATCTAACTATTTTGTTAACTCCAGACATGATGAGATTGCTTGCACAAGATGCCGTATCAGACGCACGAGACTCACTCATGTACATTTTCTAAAAGGAGAAGTTCCCCCAAAAATGTCTATATTCTAGTGATTGCTGGATAACTACACACGCCATGTTAACGAACTACAACTCCCAGCATGCACCTCGCACACACCAGTTCTTGATTCCCCCTGATTACACACAGCTGGAAGATTGTTATGGACTGATTTCAAGGACTGTAAACTCAACACACGGACACATCGCGGCTGAGTCTTGTAAATCTGTTAAGTAAACATTATGATGCGTTTTCCCTTGCCTTGCTTGACCTTTTGCTTTTTTCTTTTGTTTCTGTTGTTTGTCGCCTGTACTGACCTTTCGCATGTTTATTGGCCACGCTTTGGATTATCTGTATGCACCTGTTTGTTCCTGTTTTAACCTTTGCTTGCAAGACGATGATGTGGATCCGCATGTCTGTTGTCGAGCGTCCCTTTCGTAACAGTTAGTAAATACATTAACTAATGGACCATTATTCTAAAGTGTTACCATTGTCTTTTGTGCGTGTCATTTCACCAAGTAGGACATGTTTCTAGGTCAACATCAACATTAAAAATCAGCTTTAAGTAATAAGTTTATTAATTTTAGGCTTACGGTTGGAGTTATGTTCTTCTACATAATTGTTATATAACTGTGCTGTCTGATTTTGGGGGAAAATTGCAGTTAAATTACAGTTTACAGACAAATTAAATAGTTTAAATTATGTTTACTTGCATTAACTAAGCATGAATAATCTTGTAAAGCATTTATTAATCATAGTTGAACGTTTACTAATACATTATTGACATCCATATCCATGTTTGTAAACATTAGTTATTGCACAGAGAGTTAACTAAAAATGAAAAAGATGAATAAATATCACAATAAGTGGATTACTAATTGTTTGTTCATGTTATTAAGTACATTTACCATGATTTTAAAGTGTTACAGAGAATTACAATTTCAACTGTAAATGTTTGGAAGCAGATCGTGCATCAACATCAATGAGAACCGACAAGTACATCCCTGATTTCTTAAGGCTTTTGCACATTTGAGATGTTAATCTGAGTCCTCCCACTCGTCATTTACAAACAGTCATACTCAAAACCCAAACTCTTAAATCCACACTTGCAGACATTCACACTGAATAGGCAAAAATCCCTGAAAACTGGAAAGCAGAGCGCAGAGATATTCATGTCCCAATCTGTTCTCAGCAGATGTCTCTCGCCAGACAATAGACCTGTTTTATACAGTAATGAGCAGAAAATCCTGCCTCCTTTGGTGACTCTGCTGTGCAGGAAATATGTATTTTTCCCCTTCTTCAGCGGGTTTAATTAGTTGTTGGAGGAAACTCTCGTTGAAATAATAGTAGCATTTAGTGTCCTCGCAGTTTAAGGGGAGATTAGCCCTGAAGCACCTGCTATGGGTTAAATGCAAATTAAAAAAACACATCAATTCAAAGTTATACATCAATATGAACTTGCGATTTAGCAAAAGCTGTGATTGTATTGCACGTCATGTGAGGAAAGTACAGCGATGTGATCAGCAGAAATGTTCCACCAGTGGGCGCTCTCTCATAAGCTGCACAGAACAATCAATTACACTGATTTTACGCGGCCGCCATTTTAAAAGCGAAAACGAGGCTGCGGTGGTGTCGAAAATACCCAAAAGTATCGCCTGGAGTCACACAGGAACAGCGTCCGCGATGGCGTATTGTTGTGTACCTGGCTGTTTATCTTATCACCGAAGAGAAAGTAACACAAATTTATCATTTCACTGCTTTCCGAGTGACCCGATGGTCGTTCTGAGTGGATGGTGAAAATAAAAAGGGATATTAGAGCTAATTTTCAGCTGAGTTAAGTGAAATGGCACTAGTTAGCTAAAGTTTTCTTTACCAAACACACGTTTTAGATGCCATTTATCAAACTCAAATTAATGAACTGATTCTTTCACTATATTAGACTTGTCATGATACTGAATTTCGGGATTGAATTCAAAAAAACCTTAATTTCCCAAACAAATGAACTGTATTGGTCTGGCCCTCTAAAACTGCCCCAGAGTCTAATGTGGCCCCTTGGAAAAATTAATTGCCCACCCCTGGTTTAGAGGGTCAGACTAATAGAGTTAACATAATTCTGCACAAAATACTTTACTCAATAACTGCATGTATTTCAAAAACCAGCGTCACAATATCAGCTTCAGAAGGAAAAAGCAATAAATGCCAGAGGGTTGTTTGTTTGATTTGTTTCATCTTAATTAATTAATTTATTTATAGCATTTTTATGCATTTATTTTTTTTTTGCATTTTTTTGCATTCATGTATGTATTTTTTTTATTTATTTGTTTGTTTGTTTGTTTTTGCATTTTTATGTATGTATTTATTTGTTTATTTATTTATTGTATTTTTATTTATTTTATTTATTTATTTTTGCATTTTTATGTATTTATTTATTTATTTATTTGTGCATTTTTATGTATTTATTTTATTTTTATTTTGCATTTTTATGTATTTATTTATTTATTTTTGCATTTTCATGTATTTATTTATTTTTGCATTTTCATGTATTTATTTATTTATTTTTGCATTTTTATGCTTTTATTTATTTTTTGCATTTTTTTGCATTCATGTATGTATTTATTTATTTATTTGTTTGTTTGTTTTTGCATTTTTATGTATTTTTTTATTTATTTGTTTATTTATTTATTGTATTTTTATTTATTTATTTATTTTAGCATTTTTATGTATTTATTTATTTATTAGTTTATTTATTTATTGTATTTTTATTTTTTTATTTATTTTTGCATTTTTGCATTTTTATGTATTTATTCATTTATTTGTTTATTTATTTATTGTAATTTTATTTTTTAATTTTTTTTTTTGCATTTTTATGTATTTATTTATTTGTTTATTTATTTATTGTATTTTTATTTTTTATTTATTTTTGCATTTTTATGTATTTATTAATTTGTTTGTTTATTTATTGTATTAATTTTTTTATTTATTTTTGCATTTTTATGTATTTATTTATTTGTTTATTTATTTATTGTATTTTTATTTTGTATTTATTTTTGCATTTTTGCATTTTTATGTATTTATTTATTTATTTGTTTGTTTATTTATTGTATTTTTATTTATTTATTTATTTTAGCATTTTTATGTATTTATTTATTTATTTATTTGTTTATTTATTTATTGTATTTTTATTATTTTTTTTTTTGCATTTTTATGTATTTGTTTATTTATTTGTGCATTTTTATGTATTTATGTATTTGTGCTTATTTATTTATTTTTTTGAGAAATCTAACGAGTATTAGGCTTAAATAAGTACACCGAAGTCATATTTATTTATTTTCATATTTTTATTCATTTGTTTGTTTATTTATTTATTTATGTTCAGTGAGAGAAATGTAGCCTATGTTGGGCTTAAACAAGTGCACTGAAGTCAGGTTGAATATCTGAGGTGGAGAAGCGTAGTAGTAGTCTATTGTTGTGTATTTTAACTTCCATTCATTCATTCATTTTCTTTTCAGCTTAGTCCCTTTATTAATCCGGGGTCACCACAGCGGAATGAACCGCCAACTTATCCAGCACATGTTTTTTTTTTACTCAGCGGATGCCCTTTCAGTTGCAACCTATCTCTGGGAAACATCCACACACACTCATTCACACTCATACACTACTGACAGTTTTAGCCTACCCAATTCACCTGTATCGCATGTCTTTGGACTGTGGGGGAAACCGGAGCACCCGGAGGAAACCCACACGAACGCAGGGAGAACATGCAAACTCCGCACAGAAATGCCAACTGACCCAGCCGAGGTTCAAACCAGCGACCTTCTTGCTCTGAGGCGACAGCACTACCTAATGCGCCACTGCGCCGCCTCGTGTATTTTAACTTGTAGTCTTTCAATGTTTTCTTCCATGTGCTTTTTGTAAAGTGTTACCTAATATTGTAATCAACTTGCATGAACTATTAGTGCATTTAGTTATTAATTATTATATGCACGCACAGATTTAGCAGTACTGACTTTATACTAAATACCAAACAATATTACTGAGCTTACAGGTGATTGTTTGATTAGAAAATTGCTGCAGGAGTTTATTCAAGTTCACAGTTAACATATAGCATTTTATCATGCATTGTTTGGTTTTTAAGTGAAATCAGTGACTAAATACAGTGTGAATGCTGCATAACGCCTCATAACCTCCATTCATCTAGTCAGGATAATTAACAGCTTGGCGTTTCACCACCTGGTGAAATTACATCCAGGTGTTGCAGAGTAAAAAGTGATGATGGCAAGAAAAAGTCATCTTGCTGAATAAATGCAGCCTGCCCTGATAATCAGGCTAATTTGTGGAACAAAGTAAATTAAGACTTCGAAAACACCTTCGTTTAACCATTTAGCAATAATAACAATAGCGGTTTCCATCCAAAGAATTTGATTCATAATTTATATTTTGTTTAGCTATAATTTTCTATTTCATATTTTTTGGGGTTACATTCAGTATGGGGGCGTGCGAGAGATCTGCAGAGTGGATGATCAACATCAACAGCCTGAGGTATCAAGACATTTGTGCTGCCCATTACATTACAAACCACAGGAGAGGGACAATTCTCCAGCAGGATAGCGCTCCTTCTCATACTTCAGCCTCCACATCAAAGCTCCTGAAAGCAAAGAAGGTCAAGGTGCTCCAGGATTGGCCAGCCCAGTCACCAGAATGAACATTATTGAGCATGTCTGGGGTAAGATGAAGGAGGAGGCATTGAAGATGAATCCAAAGAGTCTTGATGAACTCTGGGAGTCCTGCAAGAACGCTTTCTTTGCCATTCCAGATGACTTTATTAATAAGTGATTTGAGTCATTGCAGAGATGTATGATGCAGTCCTCCAAGCTCATGATGGAGTCAGACACAATATTCATTCTGTTTCCACTGCAGCATGACTTCTATACTGGACATTATTTCTGTTCAGTGACGAGACTTTCGTCTAAGCAAAGTCAGATCTTACTGTCCTAATGAAATCAATAATAATCAAGGCATGATCATATTTTATTGTGCTCAAATAAGCATCATCTAGAGGCCTTTGCCTTTCATATGAGCCACTTCTGATACCAAATGATCAACTAGAAGTCAAGTTATAATTTGCTGTTCCTAAAACTTGGATAGGCGACAGGACTTTTGTCAGGGAGTGTATTGCTAAAGTTAAAGCTGTGCTGTAGTGTGGTGTCAAACAAAATGTTTAGAAAGTTAATCCTACTCAGTTGTCTGCATATGTTCTTTTTGGGGTCAATTTCAAAACGTAGCATTTGTAATGCGATATTCCAAAATGCGCAGAAAAATATGTGGATAGAAACATACTCAGTTAAAATAGTTGGGTTAAAAATACCTCAACATATAACCCAACTTTAGATAATTATAGCACCTTCCCAACTATGGGTTATTTTAACCTAATGCACTGGTTTAATAATTTAACCCAGTGCATTGGGTTATTTTGATTAAATGTTATTTTTTCCATTCTGGTATTACTATTGCTACTATTACTAGTACTACTATTAATTTTATATTATGGCTGTGTAAATAAATAACATACAGTTTTCAAAAATATTGAAAATGCTTTATTTGCATTACATTTTAAGTTCATATCTCCAAAACAAAAAAAAATAATTTTTTAAAAGCCACTTGCGGCATCAACAGAGCTGTGAAGCCAGCGCTCTTTTGCCCGGTCTCTCTCACTCACGTACAGTACAGGCATCTAAACGCACATGTATCACGCTCAAACACACCTTTTAAACTTGAGAAAAGCTCTCTACAACGTTTACTGGCTGCTGTGTCTTTAATATGGTGTAAAGATTATTATGCGTTATTGAAACATCAAGGAGGATGCAGCAAGGAAATGTCACTTATAAATTAAAACTGAATTTCTTTTTTATGCAAAAGCCTTACATTTAAAAGGGAAACATAAGGGCGATCATAAGCAAAAAGACCCTAGCCTAGAAGGTGTTTTATGGGATAGCCTATCCTAAACTGACCAGCTATATGTTTTTCTTTCCCTTATTTATTTATTTGTTTGGTGCATGTACTCGTGTGCGATCAGTAAACTAGTCTAATGATGGCATGCCATCTTTACCAGACTCTGACAAAGTCCGGCACTCTTTTCACTCCACCCCGAAGCCCCAGCTGGCCCTCTTTGGCTCAAGGTATTCGGCGGGCCGAAAAAGGCTGGCCGCTGGCCCCGAGAAAGCTCGCTTTGGCTCGGTCAGGCCCCGGGAAGTGACAGTGGAAGCGCGACTGGCCCTGGCTCGCTCGCTTTAGGTGTGATAGTGGAAACGCGGCTACTGACAACATGTAGACCTGACTCATGCTGATAATATAGTCCTGTTTTACAAGCAACAGTCACCAAAATGACTATTGGGATCAAAGCCTGAAAGGGTCAATTTCAGAGAGTTATAAAACATTATTTGTGTGGTATTTTGAGCTGAAACGTCACTACACACGCTATGGACATCAGACAGTTATATCTTGTATAAAGGGGCATAATAGGTCCCCTTTAAAGCTGTGGAGGAGGAGCGCCTCTATCTCGTTCAGATCCAGGATCAGCCGTGTTTGAACACGGTTTACAGGAACACTGGACTTTACTCTGTTTGTGTGGATTACAGCAGAAAGCAGCAGTGCTGGATTAATCTGATCTGAGCGTCTGCCTCTCTCCACACAGAGACTGCACAATCCATTCAATTACAGATGCTGATTAACTCTGTCAATTACAGCCTGATGGATGTTTATTCAGTTATTGAGTGCAGGCCACTCTATAGGCAGCTCTACAGTAAATCTGTTAGAGCACTGATAAATCCAGAGAGAAGACACTTCAGTCAAACGCAGGCAGTGGTTTTGTCGTCATTAGGAATTGTATGTAAAGCTACAGCATTCAGTTTAAAAATAGAATATAGACAGAAGTCAGAATTATTCGCCCCCTTTGATTTTATTTTCTTTTTTAAATATTTCCCAAATGATGTTTAACAGAGCAAGGAAATTTCCACAGTATGTCTGATAATATTTTTTCTTCTGGACAAAGTCTTATTTGTTTTATTTCGGCTAGAATAAAAGCAGTTTTAAAATTTTTAAAACCCATTTTAAGGTCAAAATTATTAGCCACTTTAAGCTATATTTTTTCGATAGTCTACAGAACAAACCATCGTTATACAATAACTTGCCTAATTACCCTAACCTGCCTAATTAACCTAATTAACCTAGTTAAGCCTTTAAATGTCACTTTAAGCTGTATAGAAGTGTCTTGAAAAATATCTAGTCAAATATTATTTACTGTCATCATGACAAAGATAAAATAAATCAGTTATTAGAAACGAGTTATTAAAACTATTATGATTAGAAATGTGTTGAAGAAATCTTCTCTCCGTTAAACAGAAATTGGGGATAAAATAAACAGAGGGGCTAATAATTCTGACTTCAACTGTACATAAAATGCATTTGAATTCTATATTTATTTTATATATCATATTTAGACTATGCTTAACTGCAACCAGGGGCGGACTTAACCAATAAGTGTGGTAAGCAGCTGCTTAGGGCCCAAGGGGAATTAGGGGCCCCCGACCAATACCAAGAAGCCTATATTAATCATATAGTTCTTTTATGCATTTTTTATAGTATGTTGTAAAATCTGTCTGTAACTGTTTAAATTTTAACATCATTACTTCTTTTTAAAACCAGGGGCCCCCATGAATAATGGAACATTCCTTCCGTACTGCACATGTCCGAGGTATGAGCGCTTCAACATTGCCAGTCCAGTGTTGCCAAATTAGCGACTTTTCGGACCCTCCTCCTAGTGCCACAAAATAAATAAAAACGTGACTAGAAATTCAAGAGTTCACACTTAGCTGATGATTGATTATAAAGCGTGTTTGGCATGTTGTCCCGGGAGAGAGCCCTGAGCTCATAAGATCCTCGAGCCCGGGGCTCCCTCCCGTTTGCAAGGCGAGAGGGGAGTTTGAGTTCAGGTAGATCTCGAGAACTCCCTTGCTGTAGTAGCTAATGAACAGATAGTGATTGCTCTTAAGAGATAAATATTACTAGGAGCATGTCTATGGGGCTGATTTGGATTAGTCAATTAACTTAAGTTGCATGTTTTTGGATAGTGGGAGGAAGCCCATTTGAGCACAGGGCGAACGTGTAAACTCTGCACAGAAACGTTGGCTGGCTTGGTAAGGACTAGAACCAGTGACGTTCTTGCTGTGAGGCAGCAGTGCTAACCACTGGGCCACTGTGCCACCAATCTAGCAAAGGTGGAGGAGTAGGGGTGGAAGGGGGGATTCTTCAAAATGAAGATGGCTGTCATATGGAACTGAGGGTATTTATAGTGGCTTAGGGATTGTCTGATTGGTGAATCATAAATTGAATAATGCAGGGCCGGCTGCAAGCAATCATAAGCACGTGATCCTCTCGAAATTAGTTTATAAATAAACTTCACTTATGAGCGCTGTGAGTAATAAGAGAAGGCCTGTTCAAATAAAATAACATTTCCCAGTGAACAATAAAGGCCACCAATTCACAAACAGCAATAACTCAATTATGAAAAATGGTGAAAAGATTTGTGTGATTGTGAATTAAATTTGTTGTAAAGTCTAATCACAAAAATAGTTCATTAGCTGTACATCGGGGTTCCCAAACTCAGTCCTGGAGGGCCGGTGTCCTGCAAAGTTTAGTTCCAACCCTAATCAGACACACCTGGTCTAGCTAATCAAGCTCTTACTAGGCTTTCTAGAAACATCCTTGCAGGTGTGTTGAGGCAAGTTGGAGCTAAAATCTGCAGGACACCGGCCCTCCAGGACCAAGTATGGACACCCCAACTATTTTTATTTGTAAATTTATTGCTTTTAATTTTACATGTCATTTTTATCTGCCTATCTGGGGTCGGGTCCCAGGGACAGGAGTCTTAGGAGAGAACTCCAGACTCCCTAGGTAGGCGTCCATGGGGCATCTGAATCAGATGCCAGAGCCATCTCAGCTGACTTCTCTCAATGTGGAGGAGCAGCGTCTCTACTCCGAGCTCCTCCCGGGTGACAGAGCTCCTCAACCTATCGATAAGGGTGCACCCTGCTACCTTGCGATGGAAACTCATTTCGACTGATTGTATCCGAGATCTTGTCCTTTCGGTCATGACCCAAAGCTCATGACCATAGGTGAGAGTAGGAACGTAGATTGACCAGTAAATCAAGAGCTTTGCCTTTCGGCTCAGCTCCTTCTTTACCACAATGGACCAGTACATCGACTGCATTACTGCTGCTGCTGCACCAAATCCGCCTGTCAATCTCACGTTCCCATCTCATCCTTCCCTCACTCGGGAACAAAACACCAAGATACTTGAACTCCTCCACCTGGGGTAAGGACTTTCCTCCAACCTGGATAATTTTAATTTTACATTAGGAAGATAAAGGTTCCTTTAAATAATAATATAAAATATGCTTTAAATAGTTTATATACTTTTTATAGATATTCATAGCCTACTTTTAAACATGCAGATTGTTTTTCAGAAGTGCCAGGGCCCCATACCTGGAATGGCTTAGGGCCCCCAAATCACTAAGTCCGCCCCTGACTGCAACTTCCGTCTCCATTTACTAAATATTTTATGTTTTATTTTGTTCCTCTCCTCCCAGAAACTGCATTTCATGAGTCAGTGGAGAGTAAGTTTTCTTCACTCCGGAGGCTTTTCCAGATTTACAGACTTAATCTCCTTTTTGTTCATGCTATTTTCAGCACCTGAAGTTCTCAAGCTGCAGGCTCAAACCCTTCACTGCAACGACTGTCACTTTATGATATCATAAGTCCTCTTAAAGCATGACAGAGTCACTTTGCGCAGGCAGACTAAATGTGTCGCTGATAGAGAGATCCAGGATCATCCTGGCAACCACCTAGTAACCATATATATTTATCTAGCACCTGCCTAGTAATCACTAACTGTAACCTGGAAAAAACTGCCAAGCAACCACCTAAAACACCTTAGCAACTCCCTAAATTGCCATAAGAACTACCTAGCAATCACACAGTACACCCTAGGAACCACACATATTAGCACCTGCCTAGCAACCACTCACTGTAACCTGGAATTAAACCTGCCACGTAATGACCTAGAACACCTAAGCAACTACCCAAATTACCATAAAAACTACCTCGCAATCATACGGTACCCCTTAGCAGCCACCCATATTACCCTAGCAACCCAAATTGTACCCATTTACAGTAACCTGGCAACTACTGGCCTAGTAACCACCCGGAATACCACAGAAACCATAACATTCCCCTAGCAACTACTCATTGTAACCTGGCAACCACTTGCCTTGTAACCACTCAGAACACACTTGTAACAGCCCATATTATCCAAGTAACCACCTAGAACCCATTTAGAGTAACCTGGAATCCCTCTGCTTATTAACCAGCCAGAACACTCTAGTAACCCCCCACCCCCCACCCTCGCACACACATTACCCTAGCAACTAACACAGCATCCATTTAGAGCAACTTGGCAACCACTTGCCTAATAATCATCCAGAACACCATAGTATCTTCCAAATTACCCTAGCAGCCACTCAGTGTAACCTTGCAGCCACCTGCTTAGTATCCACCCATATTACCCTAGCAACCTGCCTAGCAACCACTCAGTGTAACCTGGCAACCACCTGCCTGGTAACCACCTAGAACCCTATATATTACTCTAGCACCTGCCTAGTAACTACTCATTGTAACCTGGAAAGAAAACTGCCAAGCAACCACCCAGAACACCTTAGCAACAACCTAAATTGCCATAAAAACTACCTAGCAATCACACAGAACACCCTAGGAACCACACATATTAGCACCTGCCTAGCAACCACTCACTGTAACCTGGAATAAAACCTGCCAAGTAACAACCTAGAACACCTTAGCAACTACCCAAATTACCATAAGAACTACCTCGCTATCATACAGTACACCCTATCAACCACCCATATTACCCTAGCAATCACCCAGTACACCCTAGCAACCATCCATATTATCCTAGCAACCCACCTAGCACCTATTTACAGTAACCTGGCAACCGCTGGCCTAGTAACCACCCAGAACACTATAGCAACCCCCATATTACCCGAACATTCCCCTAGCAACTACTCATTGTAACCTGGCAAGCACCTGCCTTGTAACCACCCAGAACACACTTGTAACCACCCATATTTCCCTAGTAACCACCAACAATCCATTTAGAGTAACCTGGCAACCCCCTGCTTAACCAGCCAGAACACTCTAGTACCCCCCACCCATATTAACCTAGCACCCATTTAGAGTAACCTAGCAACCACCAGCCTAATAATCACCCAGAACACCCTAGTAACTTCCAAATTACCCTAGCAGCCACTCATTGTAACCTTGACAACCACCTGCCTAGTAACCACCCATATTACCCTAGCAACCTACCTAGCAACCATGCAGTGTAACCTGGCAACCACCTGCCTGGTAACCACCTATAACACATTAGTAACCAGCTATGTTATGTTTACAACCACCAACAACCTCACAGTACACCATAGTAACCACCCATATTACCCTAACAACCCCCTAGCAAACTACTCAATGTAACCCAGCA